>CM057341.1:488029119-488217163 GCA_030015575.1 Agapanthus africanus
AATATTTTGCCCCAAACGATCTATGACCTTGACAAGGTCAACAAACCATAGACCGCAAGTCAAGTTCAACCCGTTATTTCTTGATTGAATTAAACCCACCCGCACGCCCCTTGATAAGGTCAAAAAGGCCGCACGACTACCCTAATCCAATCTGCAACATATGCATAAGAAGATAAATACTCGTCAGCTATCGCACACTACGCCTTGACAAGGTCAACAAACGCAGCACGAATACTAAGTAGGACTTATCTGAGATGACGGAGGGCTACGACAGGTTTTTCAGAAAACTTATTGCGTATTGAACTTGATATCGTTGTAGAATCAAGTGAATTTTGAAATGGAGTGTTTTTTAGGCTTTCATTAGTTTTGCTAAATAGGTCATTCCCGGTGAAGGGATCTCGGCTCTTTCCTAATCGAATAATGTGCGGGATATATCATATATATCACTATGCAAAGCAAAACTCCAAAAAGCAATCAAAAGACAAACCGAGAGTTGTAGCATCTTCCAGTTTTGCTAAAGAAGTCATTCCCGGTGAAGGGATCTCGGCTCTTTCCTCATCGAATAAGGTGCGGGATATATCACATATATCACTATGCAAAGCAAAACTGTAGCTACCCGTTTTTAGAAAAATTTGATTCTACAACATCTTTTAGGTTTCTTTTCTTTCATTTATCATATTAATGAAGTCCCATCATTTAAGTCACCTAAACATCACAGATAAATACGACGTACACTTATGCTATCCGCATTCGCCTCGATGTCCCCTCGTGCACCGTTTGGTTAGGTAACTGACGGCAGAGCGGGGCAGTGCTAGCGCGGGTGTAAAACATAAGCAACGTCTATATAATATATCATATATACTATATACAGTATCCATCTCAACATATCAAATGATCACATCACAGATATCGCAGCAGAAGAAACATATGAAATATTGGATATAATAGGAGGTCCGTGTTTTATTTTGAGCCTCTATAAAACACGGATTCCACGGTCGTGATGAATAGCCAAACCCACACCCCTAGACCCCTACGAGAGAGGCAAACAACCATACCAATTCTAGAGTTAGGAGACCCGGACTCGACTCCTCGAGTTGGTCTCCTACTGGACTCTAGAACCCGGTTACTTGTGCTCTCCTCCTTGGGTCTAACCTAATGCAGAAAAGTAAATAATATACATCAATGGTGACATCAACCTCAACCCGGAAGTGCCCCAATAAAAGAATATTACATACATTTAATTTTACATGAATGAAAACAAAAATTCCCATCTCACATAAAACCGCCGGCTATTCAAAACGCGGCGATCCAATATAACATATCCAGCAGTACATAACATCACATGTCATCACATCTCAGAATTAATAGACGGTGTTTAACATTCCAATCGAATCATCGAACACCCAAGATTACCCAGAAAGCTCAACATTTGAGCATAGTTTAAAGTAATTCAGCACACGCCACAACACCAATGAACCAGCCGTAGAAGGGTCAAACCAATGCCTCACATGTGAAACGCTAAACTACCACAAACCTTAGGGTTCAAGTGGCGGCTTTGACGGCCACATAATTGAGTTAAGGTTTACATTCTTCTAGAAGGTCCTTCAAATAACTTGCATGATCTTTGAAAGCTTTTTAACTACGGGAAAAACCCAACACATGGAAATTTTTCTGGCAAGGGAAAAAGTGGGTATTTGACATCTGATTGAACTTTTTAATATCGTGTAAAATAACCCGAAAACAGTTAAAATACGACTTCGAAACACTCCGATTTGTTAATATAGTAAATTAACATCACATGACAATTTAGCAAAAATAAACAACACCTGAAGCACCAAAACCCATATAACAGAACACTGTAAAAATCTGGAGGGGGCTCGGAAATGGCCGGTTTGGGGGGGTTTTGCCAGCCCAAAATTGGCCAAATGCCTCCAAATTTCACCAGTGTTCATATTATCATATATATATGACTCTGTACTTGTTTAAAAAAAATTTATGGCTCATTTAAAAATCGACAGAAACATGGATTTTAGGGTTTCAAGTTCGGAGTTTCATTCGTGTTCGTAATCTAACATTATCCGTATAATTTCCTAGCTAGGCTCTGATACCGCAATAGGGATCCTATCGACGGAAGCAAAGTTTCGGGAGGCATCATCCAAGCCATTTTAAAAATTTGCCGTGATAAAGAACTCTAAACTAGAATCGTTAGCTAGAAATATAATACGGAAACATAGTAAACCATTTACTATCTAAGTGAAATAGGAAATACAACCTTTGTAGATAGGTCCTTCACTTCATAAGCTCCTTGTAGTAGTCCCTTCACTGCGATCTTGGTTCTCCCGGACTCTTATATGGCTTCACGAGGCGAAAGGAGCGACCTTGCTTGAAGTCTTCGAGGCCGAAGATGATCTACGTCGAGGGAATGCTAGCTCAAGCTTCTATTTCACTAACTAGAGAATTAGTGAAGAAAACAACCTAAACTAAAGTGCTAGTCTAGTAGAGGATGAAGAAATAGGAAGTGGGTTCAGTTTAGAATATTTTTCTCTCTTTACTTTCTCACTTAATCAAAACCTAGAGAGCTTTTGAGCTCATGGAAGAAGATGAACAAATAATGTGGTGAGAATACTGATCAACTGAGTGAGCTAATCATGGATGAGTGGGTATCAAATACTAACTCATATAGAGACATAACCATGGCTAATCCAAAATGGTTAGGTTAATAAAAATCTAAAGTGAAACAAATTTAGTGGACTTTGTCAAAGTATCCACAAGCTTCTACAAGCTTCATGCTTGTGACAAAACATCCACTAATTTTGTAATTACTTAAATAATTATAACCCACCATTTAAAAATAGAATGTTGTATGTCTTATACACCCATGTATAATGTATCAACAACCATGATACAAAAATCAAAACACAAATTAATATATATCAAGTTGTGCATAAGTGAGAAAAAACAAATGCTTAAGTGAACCAATGTTAGTTAATGTAAATTAGTATATCACATATACATTTATACACTAAATTATTAAATCAAAATTTGACTTAATCATCCGGATATATCACATATAACCGACTAACATCCAATGTATCGTTTTATCGAATCAACACTTGATTCGATAACCCGGCTATATCACATATAACCGACCGATACAAAAAGTCATGAGAATAGAATACGGTATCACATACTCGCATCATTCTCAGTCCCGCACATATCATATATGCGCTCCTATTTCGCTTTGCCTGAGCCTGTAAAACCTCTATATAGGACTCCAAAGACTCGTCAATACGCCGGCAGTAGGTGATGATCACATCAAGCACCCACAAGCCGTCAGCGGTACTAGCTGGACGTAACGTCTACTCGGGTATTGAGCGATCAGAAGATCAACAAGCAAGCCCGCTCCAACTCCTGCAAAAGCCTGAAGGTAACATTTCCCGTACAGTCCGGTCTTCTCGTCTGATATGTCGCATATCAAGTCTAGGGGTGGTAAACGTCAGTCCCCAATAACCGATAAGTCATGCCGATGTGAGGTTCATAACGGGTCGAGAAACCACTGGAAACTCTTACCAGTAAATCTCTAAAACAGCCCTGGCCAGGGACTTCCTTGTTATGGCCAATCGAGCAGAGCGCAACATCAACCCCCAATGCCGGGAGAGACGAAACCCCTTCTATCGCTCATTGCCTCCATGTGACTCGGGACTGTACCCAAAGACCACCGTTTTGCACACCCTCTTGGACGTGGTAAGGTGGAAATCAAAGCACAGTGGGAATCACACAAGACTCTATGACGATCTCTGGTTTACAGACTAACCTGTACAAGTGTCACCGGAGAACTGCCATCTGACGTGAGGTATAATACCATCTGGGAGTTCTCAGAGAGTCCGTCTAGTGTACCCAGTCTCAACTGAGCACACGTATACCATCTCTGATGTCAAACACCAATGGATATGGGATCATCCATCGCCCATCTCATAGGTCGAGAATGTTGGGTTTACCTAGCACCTCATCAAGGGTTTAGAAGCATCACATATGCCACAATCAAATTTTAAAGGTGCTAAGTGAACTTGACAAAAATCATAACTAGAAATTTAGGGTTTCTTTCAACTAAGTATCACATGCAAATGAAAAATTATCCCTAAGGGTAGATATTACAATCTTTGTAGACCTCCCTTGGTGACTCCTTGGCACTATGAGAGTTTGGAATGGATCGATGGAAGCCTTCCTAGTCCACGAAGATCCACCCGAAGTCCCTTTGCCCAAAACTCCTTGCTTTACTTGATTTATGAATGAAGTTGAGCAAACGCCCTACACAAATGGGCTAGATGTGTGTAGTATGATGATGTGGTTTGTATTCTATAATCAAAACCCTATCTTTTTATCAACTTCACTCAAGAGAAAAATCAAGAGAGGAAGAAGAAAATAATGGTGGCTAAGCTTGAGCTCAAAAGATAATGATATGATCAATAAAATGAGATGGGAATGAATAATCAATAATATATCCTTCTCACTTCAACCATGGTTAGTAATTATCTAGATATTTACTTATTGAGTTAATTGCCAAAAGAGAATTAACTCATGGTTAAAAGTTAGGTAAAGTTTAGTCAATGATGATAAACCTGAACCATGAGTGAATTATCCTTTCTATTAACTCAAAATGATAAATATATATATAATTACTACAATATGAATCTTGCATTGCCACCAAATATGTATCAACAACCATGATACAATGTATGTATGTATGTGTCCATGCACATCATCATGTGCATACATGCATGCATACAAAAATAGAAAAGGGTTTAATTAAAGAATTAATCTAAAAGTCATTTGTTAAATCAACACTTGATTTTGCAAACCGGTCATATCACATACGACCCGACCAATAGAAAATGCCCGATTAATATACGGTATCACATATCCGTATTTAATCGGGTCCCCACGCAAATCTCATATGCACACCACATCTTTTCGCCTGAGCCAGGAAACTTCATTGTGGGACTCTAAGACTCATCAATACGCCAGCAATAGGTGATGATCATATCAAACACCTACAAGCCGCAAGCGGTCAGCTAAACGTAACGGCCATCCGGTTATTCAGCGATCAGAAGAAAACCAGCGAAGCAGTCAAAACTCCCGTCGAGCCAACTGGAAACACTTATCGTACAGTCCGGTCTCTTCGTCAGATATGTTGCATATCGAGTCTAGGGATGGAATCGTCGACCCCAATAACTCAATAAGTCATGCCGGTGTATGGCTCATAACAGATCGAGAAACTACTAATAACGCTTATTAGTAAATCTCAGCAGCCCTAGCCAGGGACTTCCTGTTATAGCCAATCGAGCATAGCACAACATCAACTCCCAATACCGGGAGAGACGAAACCCCTCTTATCGCTCATCGCCTCCATGTGCCTCGAGACTGCACCCAAAGACCACCTTTTTGCACGACTCAGTTGAGCCGTGGTAGGGTGGCGATCAAAGTACAGTAGGAGGACACACAAGACTATATGACGATCTTGGGTCTACAGACTAAACTGTACCAGTGTTACCTGAGAACTGCTATCCGACGATAGATATAATACCACATAGGAGTTCTCTATGAGTCCGTTCAGTGTACCCAGTCTGCACTGAGCACCCGCATATAATCTTTGGTGTCACCTCACCAGATGGATGTGGGATCATCCATCGCCCATAATATGGGACAAGAATAGTATACGCTAGTCTACTCTGGAATATTGATGCCCCGTCTCGATACACCCACGACTAGGAATAGTTCAAGGATATGCTTATAAACTACACGTGCCTCACTAGTATGATCCGCATCATAGTCACAGTAGTCAAGCGAATATCCTAAGGGCTTTATCAACATGTGCAAATGAATAAAAGCATGATCAAATCAACATGTCAAAATAAAGTAAACCAGATAGCAAACTATCATGTTGAGCGAGAAAGTCATCTATATACATATATACATGTCCAAACATCCACTATACATATAATGGCCCTAGGGCATACATATATCTAACAATCTCCCACTTGCACTAAGGCCAGTTATTGGCGTATCTCATACCCAGCATCTTAAAAAGTCGCTCATGCTGCGGTAGTGGAAGGGCCTTGGTGAGTGGATCCGCTGTGTTATCCCTTGTATCTACTCTCTGAATCTCGATCTCCTGGCGATCTACAATCTCCCGGATCAAATGATATCGCCTCAGGATGTGTCTGGATTTCTGATGGGATCTTGGTTCTTTGGCTAACGCCATAGCTCCATTATTATCACAATACAATGGTATTGGATCAACAATGGTTGGAACTACTCCTAGTTCCGCGATGAACTTCCTCATCCAGATGGCTTCCTTGGTAGCATCATTTGCAGCAATATACTCAGGTTCCATCGTTGAGTCTGCAACGGTGTCCTGTTTGGAACTCTTCCAACTAACCGCCGCTCCATTGAGGGTAAATACAAACCCTAAGATAGATTTTCTGTCATCCTTATCACTTTGAAAGTTGGAATCGGTAAAGGCCTACATCTAGAGATCTCGATTACCATACACCAAGAACAATTCTTTAGTCCTTCGCAAGTATTTAAGAATGTTCTTCACTGCTTTCCAGTGTTTCTCCCCTGGGTTGGATTGATACCTGCTTACTACAGCTAGTGCATAAGCTACATTAGGGCGAGTACATAACATCGCATACATTATAGATCTTACGGCTGAAGCGTAGGGTATAACGCTCATGTGAGCTCTCTCTTCATCAGTCTTCGGACAGAAGTCCTCGGAGAGAGTGATTCCATGATAAGCAGGCAAGGCACCACGCTTGGAATCTTCCATACTAAACCTTTTTAGGATCGTGTCTATGTACTTTGATTGGGACAGTCCCAATAACATCTTGGATCTATCTCTATAGATCCTAATGCCCAAAATGTACGAGGCATTACCCAGGTCTTTCATGGAGAACCTTTGTGATAAGAATAGTTTGACCGATTGTAGCATAGGAATATCATTTCCTATCAGGAGAATATCATCTACGTACAATACGAGAAATATGACAGTACTCCCTACAATCTTCTAATAAATGCATGTTTCATCTATATTTTTGATAAAATCAAACTCTTTGATTGTATCATCAAAGCAGATGTTCCATCTCCATGAGGCCTGCTTTAATCCATAAATGGATTTAAGCAATCTACATACTTTCCCGCTGCTCCCACTGTCAATGAAGCCCTCTGGCTGATCCATAAAAATGCATTCTTCTAAACCACTATTTAGAAATGCAGTTTTAACGTCCATCTGCCAGATTTCATAATCATAGTGAGAAACAATAGCAAGTAGGATCCTAATGGATTTAAGCATTGCTACTGGAGAGAAAGTTTCATCATAGTCCAATCCTGGTCTTTGACGAAAACCTTTCGCTACAAGCCTTGCTTTAAAGGTCTCTACCTGTCCATCTACACCAATCTTTCTTTTAAAGATCCATTTACACCCAACGGGTTTTATCCCAGGAGGCGCAACGTCCAAAGTCCATACTTTGTTGGTGTACATGGACTCCATTTCGGATCTCATGGCTTCCAGCCACTTCACTGAGTCACCACTCGTGATAGCTTGCTGAAAACTAGTAGGGTCATCATCATCCATGATGCCATCTTCTCTATCACCATCAATGAGAAACCCATAGTATCTCTCTGGTGGGCGAGAAATTCTACTAGGTCTTCGGAGCGGTTGAGGTTCTTGAAGTTCTACTGCAACATCAGTTTCAACCAATTCGTCCCGAGTAATTTGTGTCTCTAGAACCTCTTCTAGTTCTACCGCATTGCCATCAGTACTGTCTATAAAGATTTTATTTTCCAAAAATGTGGCATGCTGAGCAACAAACACCTTTTGTTCCTCCTTATGGTAGAATAGATATCCATACGAATGTTTTGGATACCCCACAAATTTACACATGACCGATCGTGTCTCGAGTTTGTCTGGATTCTGCTTTTTAACAAAAGCCGGACAACCCTAAATCCTAACTCTTTTAAGAGATGGTCTCTTTCCACTCCATATCTCATATGGAGTGGTAGTCACGGTCTTGGTTGGAACCCTGTTTAACAGATACATCGCTGTCTCTAATGCATGCCCCCAAAAGGAAAGCGGTAACTCAGCATCACACATCATGGATCATACCAAATCTAATATGGTACGATTCCTCCGTTCTGACACACCATTGTGCTATGGTGTGTAAGGAGGAGTGAGCTGAGAGAGAATCCCATTCTCTTTTAAGAAGTCTAAAAACTCTGTACTTAAATATTCTCCACCTTGATCTGATCGAAGTTTCTTGATGCTCAAGCCTGTTTGTTTTTCTACTTCAAGTTTGTACTCCTTGAATTTCTCGAAAGCTTCGGATTTGTGCTTTATCAAAAACACGTGTCCGAATCTTGAGAAATCATCAGTAAACGTAATGAAGTATGAAAAACCACCTCTAACTTGTGTAGACATTGGTCCGCATACATCACTATGTATGAGGCTTAAGAGTTCCACAGCTCTTTCTCCGTGTCCAACAAACGGAGTTTTGGTCATTTTACCTTTGATACAAGACTGATAAGTCGCATAAGATTTATATTCAAAAGGATTTAAATATCCATCTTTATGTAGCTTTTTTAGTCTTGTTTCATTAATATGACCAAGTCTACAATACCAAAGAAAAGCTTCATTTATATCTAAAAACTTCTTTTATTAGTATGTTGTATATGGAAAACTATGTGTTGGTTCAGGACGTAAATACCGTTATTTAGTGTACCATACCCAATCAACTCTTGATTCAAGTTAATGTTCATAACATTATTTTGCAACACAAAATGATATCCTTCATTGTCCAACAAAGAAACGGATATTATATTACATAGCATACTAGGTACAAAATAACACGGGTTCAAAACCAAAATACAACCCAAAGGCAACCCAAGATGATGCTCTTCTACGGATACAACATGTACATTGGAACCATTTCCAACCCGCAGAGTATGGTCACCTGTCTTCAAAACCTTACTGTTTCTCAATCCCTGCATACAATTGCAGATGTGAGAACCAGAACCAGTATCTAATACCCAAGATGCAGAGTTTAAAGAAAAACAGTTTTCAGTTACAAACACACCTGAAGTGGAAGCATCAGCATGCTTCTTCTTCTTGAGATTAGCAAGATACAAAGCACAGTTGCGTTTCCAATGTCCCGACTTGTGGCAGTAAAAACATTCTCCTTTCCCGCTTCCCGCAGCCCCGGATTTGTCTTTCCCCTTCGCCTTTTTAACTCCACATTTATGTTTGATGGACTTCTTCTTCTTTTTTCCTTTGGCCTTGGCTTTTGGGACTGAAGAGGAAGTTGGCCCAGCAAGCAGAGCGGGAGTCCTCATTGTTTTCAACGTGCTCTATACACTTCTCAACATATTGAGAAGTGCAGGCAATGATTTCTCCAAATCTTTCATATTGAAATTCACTATGAACGGAGCAAAGGCAGGATGGAGAGACTGTAGAACAATATCCGTATATTGCTCAGTATCCATAGTCCATCCCAGTTCCTCAAGTTCATCTATAAGACAAATCATCTTCAAAACATGGTCTCCTACTGATGCACCAGGGGCCATTCGCATCTGAAACAACTTTCGAGATGCCTCGTATCTCAAAGTACGAGATTGCTCTTCATACAAGTCCTTTGTGTGAAGAAAGATGGATTGCACATCCATATTCTCGTGTTGCTTCTGATGGATATTGTCCATAGAAGCAAGCACGAGGCACTTGGCCGTGTTGGAGTCAATATCCCAAGTTTTTCGGATCTCCCTATCTGAAACAGATGATTCAGGTCCTGGGACGGGTGGGGCTTTAGTTGTAAGGACATATGATACTTTATCATATGTGAGTGCAATGTTCAAGTTCCTCAACCATTCTTTATAGTTCGGTCCAGTCAGTTTGTTTTTCTCTAGTAGAAGCTTAAGTCCCGTCATCGGTATCTGCCATTAGGAGAGAGAAAAGAATACACTCAGCGAAATGCTCTTGTAAATAATTAGATTGGTTATTATCTTATATAATCGATTTCTCCCACCGCTTTAATCAAATTTTCTTTCAAAACATGAAAAGAAAACTAGCCAGGATTAATTACATTCTACAGTTTCGCTAACCGGTCAGCCAGGCCAGTGTCGGTACTTTGAGGGAGGTTCCTCGTGCTTTCGCACGGACCTAATTAAAATAAACCTCATTTTCCCAGAGGTCAAACCCCGTTAACACCTTTCTAGACACCTACTGGATTAGCTAATTGTAAAGTGCAAAATTCTCCTGGAAGTAACACTTACTCACAGTGGGATTGGGATCCAACTATCCTATAGATGGTATGAAATCTCATTGCAAATTTCAACTCTTGAAACTCCCAATATGGTTTTTTACCCCTAGTTACTTATGACCTTGGCTATGGTCAAAATATCATAAGCACTAGTCAAGTTCTACCCATCATTTCGAGATTAACTAGACCCACCCATATGACCCTTGACTATGATCAACATAATCACATGAATGTCCTAACTGATCGCATCATATGCTTTATAGAAAGACATCACTTAGCTACTGTACACTACGCCTTGACTATGGTCAAAATACACGGCACGAATACTAAGTACTCTGCTTCCTAAAATGACGGAGGGTTGCGGATGGTTTTTATGAAAACTTTTAAGGCTTTGAACTTGATCTCGTTGTAGAATCAAAACAGTTTAGAAAAGGAGTGGCTTAAGCTCCGCATCTTTTCAAACTTGCATTTTTCATAAAAAGGCCGAGTGGGTTTCAAATCTGATTCTACAACATATTTTAGGTTTCTCTTACTTTACATTAATCTCATTAATATAATCCCATCATTTAAGTTCCTAAGCCAACACAGAAAAGAAACAAAGATAGAACGTACACTTATGCTATCCGCATTCACCACAGTGTCCCGTTATGCACCGTTAGGTTACTTAACTAACGGCATAGCGGGGCAGGACTAGTGCGGGTGTAAAACATAAGCAACGTTTATTATATATCATATATATAATAATAATCCATTCGTCTCAGATACTAAGTAATCACATTACAGAATATCAACAGCAAAAGCAAATATGAAAATAAAAGGATATCTAGGATGTCCGTATTTTGTATTTAGCCAACAATATAAAATACGGATTCCACGGTCGCGATGAATAGCCAAGCCCACACCCCTAGACCCCTACGAGAGAGTCAAGTGATCCTGCCAATTCTAGAGTTTAGGAGACCCGGTCTCGACTCCTCGAGATGGCCTCCCACTGAACCCTAGAACCCGATCACCTGTGCTCCCCTCCTTGGGTCTATCCTAATGCGGAAAAGTAAATAATATACAATAATGGTGACATCATCCTCAACCCGGAAGTGCCCCAAATAAAAGAATATTACATACAATTGATTTATACATGAATGAAAATAAAACTCTCATCTTACATAAAACCCCCGGCTATTCAATTGCGACAATCATGCACATAATATCTCAGAACACATAATATCTCATATCATCAACGTAAGCAAGTATGCGTATCCCGATTGTCGTTGATGTATAGCAACGAAATTGGCGATACAACACATACTACACTTACGGTCGCATAAAATAAAGTGAAAAACTACAACATTTGGAATCCACAATCACTTTAGACATCGTAAATCCGAAATATCACATACTTCGCATTTCATGCCTAACTTTATGAATTCCACATATTGTATCACTTTCCAGATAAATAGATAATGCTAAACTTTTCGATCAAATAAACAAACACCCAAGATTTCTCAAATTGCACAACTTTTGAGCCCAGTTCAAAAATTTCCAGAACATGTCACAGCCCCTTTGATCCAGCCGTAGAAGGGTCAAACCAACACCTCACATGTGGCAATGCTAAACTACCACAAAATCTAGGGTTCAGTGGCAGTTTTGACTGCCACATAATCGAGTTAAGGTTACGTTCTTCTAGAGGGTCCACAGATACACTTGCATGATTTTCCGAAAGTTTCAAACTCGTGAAAAATCCAACATTTGAAAGTTTTCCAATACGGGAAAAAGTGAGTTATTGATATTTGTTCGAACATTTTAACACGTTCTAAATTACCTGAAAAACTAAACGATGTTAAACTTTTCGATCGAATCATCGAATACAAAAGATCTCTAGAAAACTCAGCACCTGAGTAATATTAAAAATACCCAGAAGAAAGTAGTAATACATACGGATGAACCCTAGAAATAACTATCCCTGACACACAAGTACGGCCGCGGAACCGCCGCTAAAAGCATGGTATTGCTGCGGTTCCGCGGCGACTTAAAGGCTACAGTGACTCGTATTTCACAGTAATCCATACAATTACCTGCTCGATTTTTTGAGTATTTTTAATGTGGAAAAAATCAATTTTTTAGAAAATTTCCAGAGAGGGGCCAAAATAGGTGTTTCGTGGTTCGATTGGACTTTTAACTTCGTCTACGCATCGCCTAAAGCTCTAGTGTAGCGTCTTGAAAAGTCGTTTTGGAGTTTTCCTGAAAATCGGTGAAAATTCGGTATTTTTCCGAAAACCGTCTTTTTTGTTATTTTGCAGTTTAGGAGTAATTATAGCTAATTTCAATAGGTAATTGCTAGTTTTTAGTAGCAAATGAGTTAATTATGAAATTCTGGTCATTTAAAATTTTTCCCTAATTTTTCAATTTTTTTATATTATTTTAAGCCGGTAAGAAAATACATTAAATTAGCGATAAATACAAATTTTTCTGGGCTAATTTTAATCTTTAAAATTTTGTTAATTAAAATCTAGTTGTAACATAAATTTTTAGTATTTTATTTTAAGTTTTTACTAAGTTTTATTATAAAAAACGAAATTTATTTAAATTAAGCTAAAACTTGCAATTTTTGAACTTGAGGGTTCTTTTTGCATAGAAATTTTTTTTGTGCAATCACTCACACCTTACCCCTCTTTGTTTGGCCGGCCCCACCCCAAATTCAGCAGCATGAATTTTCTTCCCTCTCATTTTTGTCTCCATCTCTTGTATGGAAACCTTTTGTTTGTTTAAAATATATTAATTTGTATATAGTACTTGGGAATGGTCGCTTTGACTTGGACAATTCCACAACCATTCACGCTTTCCCCATTCCTTCCCTCTCCCTGGTCGAATCCAGCAGCAGCCCCATTTGCTTCTTGTTCCCCAAAATTCTCCTTCTCATTTGCCTTTAAATTCCATCAAAATCCAAGAAAAATCAACAATTTCCTTCACAAAATTCAAAGCAAACCCTTTTTTCCATCTCCTCTCAAACCTAAATTTGTTTAAATCTTGAAGAAAAGAGGTGTCTTGAGTGGTTAGAGCAACCAAGGGTTTAGGCTTGGGAGGTATAATTTCTAATCTATGGTTAATTGTTAGTTGTATTATGCTAAAATTGAACTTTGAAATGTTAAATTAGTGTTAATCCTAATCTAGTTATTTTTTCTAGTTAATGGTTTGAGTTTAACTAGGGTTTTAGAAACCATTAGTTAGTTGATTAAATCTATTTTGTTATCTAGTTGTTTTGCTAACCTAATCTAAGAGGTTAACTTGCTAATTGGGCTATAAATTAGTGTTAATTTAAGATTTTTCATGTATAGTTTGGATTAAGATTGCTAGTTATAAAATTCTAGAAAGGGTTTGTTTATGGAAAATGTGATTTGAAGCATTGTATGTGTTATAATTAAAATGATTGTGGTTAACTAGTTATGCGGTTGGATGTTTATGCTAGGTTGTAGTCTTTTGTCGCAAATCGGCGATTTTTTTTTTGAAGGTAATGCTTACTAGTTTTTATTAAAATATTGTGATGAACTATTTGCGATATCTTGATGATATTTTTGAGATATCCTATGACATTTAGGATGCGTGAGTGTGAAATTTTGTGTGTTCGGGTTTTAGTTTTGCCGGGCGCCCCAAAGAGGACGATTTTAGTTAGTTTTTGCGATTTTCGCGTGTGTTCCGCGCACCTTGGGCACGTTGTACCTAGCTTGTGAACGTTAGTGTTTTCGTTTGGGTTTTGCGTCGTTCTTGATATGTAACCTTATGTTTGGTATTGATGTAAATTCCAGGTTCGGTCGCGGAGACGTCTGACGCGGCTCGAAAGGGGAAAGCGGTGATCGGACGTGACTAGCTAGGGATTTCGGTGAGTAGATGTAACATCTACGGGGGGACTATCGTTGGATGGCGCAAGTCGCCCGATAGTTTAGTACCTTAAAAAGATTCTTAGTAATGTTAGTAATTAGAGGTGTAATACTTGTATGATTATTTGCTACATTCATGCCCTATATTGACATACATATACGAAACCATGTTATAGGACACCTGCACCATTGCCAGGGTTTTTATATGCAGCACGAGCACTATTCATGCTTACACACACACCCTGGTAATTGCCATGCCACCACACTAGATAACCTTTAAATTGAAACCTTTTACTATAATTGATACTTAAACTCGCGCTATTGCTTTAATTCCTTAAAATGAAATCGTAGGATTGCTATTCATGTGCATGTACCTCATCATATTATTTGTTCATGCTTAGTCTATTAATCACGCATCGCAACTTGATTATTGATATCATATGCATTCATTATCATTGACATATGCACTTATGAGGATTTCTTGAGATTTTATGATATTTCTGGATTTCGGGGAAAAGCCGCAAAATTTCTAAACTTATTATATTTTTAAAATATGTAAATTCCGGTTTTCTGGTGATGTAAGTGTCGTCCACCATGAGTTTGCTGTGGTTTTCGAGACCCGTTTCCAGGAGTTGGATGAACCGTCTCGGGTACATGGTGGGCCCGGTAGGGTACCCCGGGGCAAGAAGCTCGTGGTGCTGACGATGAGCCTGGCAGGGGACGGATTACCTACCGGTGACTTCATTGGGCACGGCGGATATCCAAAGGATACCGACCGGGGCCGCGAGTGGCTGAGATATTGATATTGAGATGGGTCAGCCGGATGGCTGAGGCCAGAGACACTATGACCTGGATTTATGAGATTTGAGACAGTTTTTAGGTGTCGTTGCTGGACACAGATTATTGTCGATTCTATGAGTATTATGCTGGCATTTTAAAAGAGTTTCAAAAACAAAAAGAGATAAAAGGTTTCTTATATATACCTATCGAGACCTCAGATATTCATGTTGCATACCTACACCTGCTAGTACACTGATGTTGTATACACACCTGCTAGTGCATCCAGTCATACCTGTATTTTAGATGCTAGGATGCTTGTGTGCATGCATTCGATAGCCTGTGTAGATGTTATTTATTACTCACGAGTTGGCAACTCACCCCCATTGTGCCACAGTCTTTTGCAGGTCCGCTCCGTCAGTACAGTAGCGGCGGGCGCACTTGCCTCTTTTGCCTCTTTTGCCTGGACTCGAGGTTTTGCTCTTAGGTGGGTTTTATCATTATTTTGTACCATCTTGTATATTCTTTGTATCTAGTGTACTCCATCTACTGTATCTACCAATATTGTTGTATTTTGACCTAGAGATGAGACTGTGAGATTTGTGGACTTTTTATGCTGTATTTTGGGGTCGAGCTCACTTGAGCCGACATGCTGCTTTTCTCATGCTTCCTTATGATTATTTCGCATGTTGTTGCTTTATATTGCGTGGGATTTGTGACCGCCTTGTGGCGAAGAGCTAGCTCCCGCTTGGGGATGCCCTATTTTGTTGGATTCATATATATTCTTGTTGTACCCATTTTGGGGGCCAGTATTTACAAAGGAGACTCTGCCGAAATTTTCGGAAAAATTGGTACTGTTTTTAAAAAGGGTTTTACATGACTTATTGATAACTCGCTTTCAATTGAATGGGTTTTCTTCACTCTTTTGCTTAATTGGTTTTGTTTTCTGGGCTTTGGCTTACTTATTTTACGGATGTCTTGAGACGTTTCGTAACTTAAGTGCCGGTCATGTTCCGTACCCTGCGGGACGTGACATCCAGCTTGGCTTTGATACCATTATTGGGTTTACCTAGCACCTCATCAAGGGTTTAGAAGCATCACATATGCCACAATCAAATTTTAAAGGTGCTAAGTGATCTTGACAAGAATCATAACTAGAAATTTAGGGTTTCTTTCAATTAAGTATCACATGCAAATGAAAAACTATTACTAAGGGTAGAGATTACAAGCTTTGTATACCTCCCTTCATGACTCCTTGGCACTATGAGAGTTTGGAACGGATCGATGGAAGCCTTCCTAGTCCACGAAGTTCCACCCGAAGTCCCTTTGCCCAAAGCTCCTTGCTTTACTTGATTTGTGAATGAAGTAGAGCAAACACCCTACACAAATGGGCTAGATGTGTGTAGTATGATGATGCGGTTTGTAATCTATAATCAAAACCCTATCTTTTTATCAACTTCACTCAAGAGAAAAATCAAGAGAGGAAGAAGAAGATAATGGTGGCTACGCTTGAGCTCAAAGGATAATGATATGATCAATAAAATGAGATGAGAATGAATAATCAATAATATATCCTTCTCACTTCAACCATGGTTAGTAATTAACTATATATTTACTTTTTGAGTTAATTGCCAAAAGAGAATTAACTCATGGTTAAAAGTTAGGTAAAGTTTAGTCAAAGATGATAAACATTAACCACGAGTGAATTATCCTTTCTATTAACTCAAAATGATAAATATATATAATTACTACAATATGAGTCTTGCATTGCCAACAAATATGTATCAAGAACCATGATACATTGTATGTATGTATGTGTCCATGCACATCATCATGTGCATACATGCATGCATACAAAAATAGAAAAGGGTTTAATTAAAGAATTAATTTAAAAGTCATTTGTTAAATCAACACTAGATTTTGAAAACCGGTCATATCACATACGACTCGACCAATAGAAAATGCCCGATTAATATACGGTATCACATATCCGTATGTAATCGGGTCCCTGCGCATATCTCATATGCACACCACATCTTTTTGCCTGAGGCAGGAAACTTCATTGTGGGACTCTAAGACTCGTCAATACGCCGGCAGTAGGTGATGATCATATCAAACACCCACAAGCTGCAAGCGGTCAGCTAAACGTAACGGCCATCCGGGTATTGAGCGATCAGAAGAAAACCAGCGAAGCTGTCAAAACTCCCGTCAAGCCAACTGGCAACACTTTCCGTACAGTCCGGTCTCTTCGTCAGATATGTTGCATATCGAGTCTAGGGATGGAATCGTCGACCCCAATAACTCAATAAGTCATGCTGGTGTATGGCTAATAACTGATCGAGAAACTACTGAAAACGCTTATCAGTAAATCGCAACAGCCCTGGCCAGAGACTTCCTGTTATAGCCAATCGAGCATAGCACAACATCAACTCCCAATACCGGGAGAGACGAAACCCATCCGTTCGCTCATCGCCTCCATGGGCCTCAAGACTGTACCCAAAGACCACCTGTTTGCACGACACAGTTGAGCCGTGGTAGGGTGGAGATCAAAGTACAGTAGGAAGACACACAAGGCTCTTTGATGATCTTGGGTCTACAGACTAACCTGTACCAGTGTTACCTGAGAACTGCTATCCGACGATAGCTATAATACCACATAGGAGTTCTCTGTGAGTCCGTTCAGTGTACCCAGTCTGCACGGAGCACCTACATACAATCTTTGGTGTCACCTCACCAGATGGATATGGGATCATCCATCGCCCATCATATAGGACAAGAATAGTATACGCTAGTCTACTGTCACGACCCGAAAGTACGGAACATGACCGGCACTTAGGCAACGAACGTCTCAAGGCGTACGTGCTCTAAGTAAGCCGAGCCCAGAAATCCAAACCAAGAAAAGTAGTGGAGTGAAGGAAAAACCATAAGTAGATCAACCAGTTTGCAATATAATATACAACGCCTAAAGGTGAGGATCACAACAGAAAGGAAACTCAACAGCATAAAACCCAGAGAAATATAACGTGCGACTTCTACGGTCGAAGAATAAACATCACTGGTCTTTATCTCAAATAAGTACATGTTTGGTTGATGGAACTTCTAGATACAACAGAATATAATATACAATGTATAATGATGGGTAGAATACAAATAAACCCACCCACTAGCAAGTCACCCGAAAGAAACAGTGCCGCAAGCCGTAATGAAACCTGTACGGCAAACCTGCAAGAACTGGGGCACAACGGGGGTGAGTTGCCAACTCGTGAATAGAAAAACATCTGCGAACAGAAAATCGCATGTATGACGCAATCCTAGGTCATACGATCAACATATATAAACCTCAAATGAATAAGTCTGAAGCATGCTAAGGTGGCAATGTAACATCTATACATGTATGTAGTGCCAAGTACTCGTGCCAGTGTCTCAGGTAATAACATATCATAAATATGAGGTATGTCTGCATGAAGTGATATGATGAAGTATCTAAATTGATATCAATACACATATATTAGCGTCCCATTCCACTAATATTGGTGTAAGGGTATATATAACAGCGTCCTCATCCACTGTTATATATACAAAAGAGGTATGATCGATGTAATCAATATGAATCAATGCCAGCTATAACATGAATCTAGTAGTATGTGGATATCCTCCAACTAGGTAATCAATATCTGTAAATAGGTGGATCCCGTCCACGTGTCACCCAATGACAACAAGCATCATGCATGTAAATATCGTAAAGCATATGCATGGAAATATAAGGATATAATCAAATCAAAGAACCTGAGTGCCTAGCATCGACACTCGAAAACATCATGAACACCCGTGCCTAGCATCGACACGTAAATCCACATGTATCTCAGGCGCCGCATACCCTGGTCGGCCCTCATATCCATCTCATGACTCGAGTCGGTATCCTCCGGATAACCGACGGGTCCCAAATACTATCACCGATAGGAAGTACTCCCCTGCCGGGCTCACCGTCTAGCATATACGAGTCTTCTAGCCCCGGGGTACCTCACCGGGTCCACCATGTACCCGCAATCGGTGCCTACCGCTCCTCGAATCGGGTATACCCACACAAGCTCCCTGGAACCGAGAAAACTCATGGTGGACGCACTGAAATATCATATCAAGGATGACCAGATTTTTAAAACAATTACATATTTTCTTTTGAAATATCCACGGTCCCCAAATCCAGAAATATCATGGAAATAACATATCTCAATGCGTATAATCAAACATGATGTATGCGACATGTAAAGAAAGGTAAGCATATCAGTAAGTCATGCAACATGGAATAGTAATGTGTGCATGTCGAGGGAAACCGCTCTTTTTAAATGAATCAGTTTTAAAGAATATCTTGCGGTTCCCAAATCTTTAATCAAGCCAGAGTCATCTATGTATGTGTACAGGTATAAGTGTACAATATGCCATGCAAGAATCACATCATGAATGCAACAGTACTACAGTGTAGTGGCATGGCAATTATCGATGATGAAGTGTGTGAGCCGGCAAATAGTGTACGTGGAACATACTCATCATCGATAATGGTGCTGGTGTCCTAACAGCATGATGGTAAAATCTAAATAAACACAAGTAATGCGATGCAAATAATATGAACATGCGGAATCAAATAATCAACGCAATAGTGAAGAATCTACATCAATAAGTGTCATGCAGTTTTGCCTTTTTGAAATAAGACGAATCGGGGTTTTTAGTAAAATAAGGGCTACAGTGTTTTTAAGAAAAGTTGCCCCTTTTGAAATTATCCGTAGAATCCCTTTTTGCCTGTCTTTAAAATACTCTCGATTCGTTAGTTTTGAAATTGGTAAGACTCGGGTCTAGACTAATATTAATTATACGAACTACTGATCTAACTATCAAGTCAATCGTGAGGGGTATGGAAACCACCTAAATCTGAGTCGATAGATATATATAAATATAAAGATAGTAGTCGGTGATCCCGCCTCAATAGTATCGCATACGATACCGTATATCATCTGGCACCCTCAAGTCATGAGTGCGGATCAATCATCAATATAAAGCTCATACGGTAAATCATCGTACGACATCCCAATAGCTGGGTACGGGTCAATATCACAATCATCACATCAATTATCTGGTATCCTTATCATCATGTCACAAAATCTGGGGTACTGATCTAAGTCTAGTACGAATCGATACCATCTACATAAGTATGAATGCGTGTGCGAAAGACACGCCCAAAGGCCCGCTAAAAATCATATATCGTATCCCAAATACGAATCACATCACATCACCGATAGCATGGCACTATGCCTAAACTCTTCGACTCACATCCAATGTCCCCCAATATCCTCGTCATCACAATATGAACATAGCAAATATGCACGTGTGTGCGTGTGGGTGTACACCTATTCTAGGGTTCGCGACTAGGAACCACACTAGTTACTTCTAACCCTACTCTATGCATAGTACACCTAACACATCCTAACAACCAAGTCACACATAAGCTATCATATATAAGTACAGTATATATGGTATACTAGACATCGGACTGCGGGGGAGCTATACGCCATCCACCCGATTTCTCCCCGTAGATATAAATCTACTCACTTTTCTTATGTGTGCCGGTGCCAATGTCGCCATTTGCATCTCCAACGCTTCGACGCCACGTGGGGTACCTACAAGGATATCACACGCTAAAACACATGAAAACCATGTCGGAAGCCAAAATGGTGCACGCTACGCCCATAGGTAAAAACCTGTCGCCTCGCGTGCAAACACAGCCAATAACCCTCTGCCGTTGGCGTTCAAACGCCACCCGACAGAAACGAATCATCGAATACCAAAACCATACGAAAACAAGTCGTAAATCATGCGCCAAGTCAAGAAAATCAACCCAGATTCTACCCTGGTTGGAACCAGTCAAAACTAGACATACCCAGGGTCAAGTTTACAGGTAAAAGAGCCGTGCACGGAAAACGAGGGGGTTCCCTACTGCTCTGCCGCAAATTGCGTCCATAAGGGATTTATCTGCGGCCAGGAAGTGGGTCAAGGGGCTGGGGCTTTGGGTGTTGTCTTCTATCTACCTGCACATCTCATTGCCAAGTCAATTTTATTTTAGGAGGCCCCGGGTTGTAGCAGATTCCAGAAAGGCTTAAAAAGTCGACAAAACGCTAACCGACACTAAATCGAACAATCTGGTAAATTTGTTGGAATCTGGGGAAATTCTGGGGTGAACTGGTCTCAAACACACCTAATAAGGTTATACTATCCATTTTAACCAACACTTGACCAAATCTCACTCAAATTCTCTTAAACTAGCACTAATCTACTTAATAACACTAAAATTTCAGTTAAACAACTATAACTTTGCAAGACAGGGGTTGGGTTGTGAGATTATACCTCAAGGGATCCTACGATGTACGAGAAGAGAAGATCAAGAAAAAGAGGAGTGTGTGGTTGCTGGTGGGGTGCTATTTCTACAACTGAGCTGCTTCCATTGGCTGTTTTCACTTTGCTGATGCTGCTGATGCAGTTGCTGCTGATGCATTTGCTGCTGTTTGCTTTGGGCTGAGGTTTGAAATTTGATTGTGTTTGCTGTAGTAGCAGCTGGAGTGGTGTTGGGGCTGAAGTTGTGGTGTATGATGGTGTGGTGTTGTAGTATCTGATGTTGATAGAGATTTGGGGCTGAAGTGTTGATAATGGGGGATGATGTGTTGATAATGGGGCTGATGTTTTGATAATGGGGCTGATGTTTTGCCTCAGCTGCAGTTGCAGCCATGATGATGCTGCTGATGCAGGAATTGTTGTGGTGTGATGTGTGAGAGTGAGAGGGAGTTTGAAAGACAAGTAAAAAGTTTGAAATGAAATGGGGTGACATAACCTATAGCCACCTCTCTCTCTCTCTCTAGCCACAAGTCAACCCCAACCTAATCCAATTTTTAACAAAGCTAAACCCTTAATTAACCTACTTAACTTAACCAAAAGGTTTAAGCCACCATGGTCATCTCAACATGGTAACCCTAGACTAACCCAAGATAACATGCACAAGTGTTTGCAGTCTAGATAAAATTCCGATAAAATATTCATAAAACCAGATAAAATATTCAAAAGCCGTTTTGGTAAACATTTTACCAAAAACCCTACATTAAACACAATTACCACTAAATAACGTATTTCAGAATTTCCATAATTTTTTCTTCTGAATTTTCCCAATTTATCGGTATTTAATTATACCGAAATATTAAAATATTCAATAAAATACTATTAAATTATAAAAATTCCTAAAAATAATAATATATTTTTATGAAGTGTTACAGTCTTTCCCCCTTAAAGAAATTCGGTTCCCGAATTTAAATTTAAACCCCCAAATTCTAAAACATTTCAATAAAATGTCCAAGTCCACGGGGCTCCGAAATCATCGATTCATAAAACACATCGTAGCGCAATACAAGCGCATGAGCAATGAGCAGATAACTCGAAATCAAAACTCCGTCAAGCATCCTGCAATCATCGGAGTCAAGGCGAAAACACGAAGGCTAAATCTAAAGCAAAACCGATATGCCATAAATCGGAACTATACATGTAAATACCAAATCCGTACATGTAAATATCTTGAAGGGAATGCATGCTAAATTCTTTAAAGTCAATGTGCAATGCGCATAACACTGCACAGTGGCGGACGTCTTTATAAGAAAATAGCCATATACGTATATATCTTTTGTTTAGTATGCACGATCCGCCGTTTTGAAAACAGTTTAGAAGGGTTCCATGTTTTAAACGCTTCGTGTCATATCGGACACGTATGTAATTAATGAGACTATAGCTCGCTTTTGGAAATCTATTGAAATCTATCAATGCATGCAAAACACACTCCGGTAGTGTCATCTGACAAGTCCTGCTCATTGCGAAAACAAATCGCAATATCATAAAAACGTACTTCTCCATAAAGAAATTAATCCCAAAAAGTACACATGAAAACTACGTGTGTCTGGTGCGCACGGAAATCAAAATCCATACATGTGCCAAGCAGATTCACAAAACGACATCAAGGTGCAACAGGTGTGCACACAGCATCGGTCATAGGCAACGTGTGTGCCTGACAGAAAAATCAGGTGCATCTGACATGCACGAAAAATCCCGATTTAGTGCACCTGGTGTGCACCAAATCTCATCTCATAACATGCGCTCAACATGCACTAAAAAATACAAATCCGGTGCATCCATCATGCACGAAATCATGACATCCAATATCAAGCGCTGAACACGCGCAAGTGCATAAAGTGCACAAGACAAATATCGAGCATCACCATCGAAATCAAAGTCCAGGGCATCCAAGTGCACAAAATACATGTCGCTGCACTACAAGCATACGTAAACTATACAGAATGGAAAACCAAATCGTGTGCGTGCATACGCACAAAATCAACTCAAATGTCTAAAACCCATAAAATCACAAACATATGAAACCAAGGCACGAAAACGATATCAAGTGCAACAACTGTGCAAAATCGTAAATACTCAATAGGTGCAACCAAGGTGCATGAAAACAAAAGTCATGAAACACAGTCATCAAGACTAAATCATGCAAACCGAACGTACAAAATACCGAAATCCAAGATAACGGATACGTGATAATCGAATCATAAAATCACAAATCATAAATACCGTCGTATGTAGTTCCTCCTTCAAAATCGAGAAGGTGTCGGTGCATCCAATGCTAGAAGCGCAAGATATCTACTTGCCTCTTGCTCACGGTCTGGCGTCCTCTGTCTCTGGGTCCTTATCATCTCTGTGGATTTACCAATCTCGCCATCCATCGTCTCATCGGCCCAGTCAGGTGTGCTAACGGGAATGATTCCATTCCGGCACTTCTCTGGTCATCTCTCGGTCAACGACCACTCGTAAAGCAGCATCTTACTGGCATCTTCCTCTGGCTCTCTGAATGCACATCAAACATCTGTTCCTGAAGAAAATCTTATTGCAGCAGTGTCCTGAAAGGAATCCCTCTCAAGGTCTCTTCCGATCTTGCTTATGCCGATCTGTACGGAGGCTGGTACTCTTACATAATCCTTTCTCGTTTTTTGGACATCTGCGTGTTCCGCACACATTTCCTCGGAAACTGGCCGTATCCCAACGCCTCTGTAAGCATATCAAGTCTCTATTCTCGACGGAAGGTAATGACAGCTCGTCAGCGTCTCGCACGAATCTCTTGTACCGCTTGTCTTATCGTCGTCCACTATGACGTCACGCCATGCTATCTACGCACTGCACTGTTCTCGGCCACGGTCAATCCGAAGTCCCTCGCACGGACTCGAAATCACATACTCTGTAGCTTCATCATTCGGTAGAAGACGTCTGGCCGAACAGGTTCTCGGGAACGCGTCCCAAACATCGGAGGAATGCTCAATACTCGTCCGTCCTCGATCAACTCACAATACATCTAGGTGAGGTCCTTTATCCGAACCTGGTCAACTATCCCGTCGACGATGCCGAACTCTGGCCTGCTGGACTGTGCTCCAATGGCTATGCTCGTATCTGGAGTCTCCTAAGAAGTGTGTCCCATCACATGATATCCGAATGATGTCGAACCATCCGATCGACTTGTCAGAACCTCATAATCCCTCCAAGAGCTCAACATCTTGGTTACAGTTTAACAGTATTGAGTACACACCACAGCATCGGTGGTCCAGCCAAAGAATAGCAAACCCAAGCCTCACTAATGGTGCCGCAGAACTGCCGTAAACCATAAGGTTCAAAGGCTTTCACAGGGTCATTAAGTCGAGTTAGGGTTTCATTCTTCTAGAGGGTCCATAGAATTGCCTGCACGTCCTGCCGAATACTTTAAACTTGGAATAGTAGGTTTCTGACATTCGATCGTCTCTGTCGACTCTCAACGTCTCCGCGTGGAGTCGTCTCTAGCTGGAATCAATCTATCTGATGACCTCGCATCGGGGTAGCGAACGATCCACATGTCCTAGTCATTCATCCTTGGTGACTAGCGGCCTTC
Organism: Agapanthus africanus; assembly: GCA_030015575.1. Classification (NCBI taxonomy): domain Eukaryota; kingdom Viridiplantae; phylum Streptophyta; class Magnoliopsida; order Asparagales; family Amaryllidaceae; genus Agapanthus; species Agapanthus africanus. The sequence continues at coordinate 488,054,073 of CM057341.1, forward strand.
TATAATCTCTTAGTACAACCCGTACTGCAATAGCTCCAACATCTGGGGCAATATCTCGTCGTTTGCAGCAACAACTGGCTCCTTCGTCTGTAGGCTGATCAGCGCCTCAATCCTCCAGGAAAGGTGATACATTGGCGGTCATCTCTAAATCGGACTGCTCTAGATCTGAGTAAGACTCCCCACACTGGAAATCTTCAGCTCAACTGGGCCTGCTCCGACGCCTAAATCGGACGAACCACCTTCGTCTCTCAATTCGGGTAGACTAGCTATCATATGTCTCATATCTTCCTGGAAGCTCCGGCGATCTCCGCTTGAAAGCTCCGGAAGAGACATCCTATCAATCTCAGCAACAGCTGGTTCATCTGCCTGCACGGTAGGCGGCATCATAATCTCTGAGGTATGCTGTACATCGACAGCCCTCTCTCAACTGGCAGCTTTAACAATGGCCCGATCATCCGGTGTAAAACCAAGAACTCTCCTCCACAAGAGGTCACAATCATTAATACTAACTCGAGACGTTCCCATGTCACCAGGAAACTGTTAGTGTTTATGCCCTAGAAGGCCATTACTGTATCATACTAGCTTGTATATTACTTAATGGAAGCTTGGGATATTCACATGTATATAACAGTCTTGCTAAACATGGTAGTATGCTACTTGGTTTTTCTATCTTAATATGTGAGTGTACGTATTGATAGAGCTCTTAGGATCTTGCTTGTCTACCAGCGTTATGATGGCAGTCACACTAGTGGGGGCTGGGTAGTCTACAAGCACATCCTTATTCAGGTCCCTGGTCGTTGGATTATCGAGACAGAGCATCGATACTCCGGAGTAGACTGGTGTGTACGCTTCTCATCCCAGTTGGGGAGATGGTCTGTCCCACAGCCATCAGTACGTCGTACTGGAGATAGTATGCAGGTGCTCGTTAGGTTACGGGTACACCGGACAGGACTCACAGGGAACTGTTGGTTGGTTTGATACCAGTCGTCAGTGAGCAGTTCCCAGGTGACATGAGTACAGCGTAGTCCGCAGACTTGACACTGCTACTTCGCCTCGAGTGTGTCCCACTGTTCTTAGATTGCTACCCTACCACGGCTCAAAGGAGTCGTGCAAACAGGTAGCAGTTGGGTGCAGTCCCGAGCACTTGGAGGCAGTGGCGGTTAGACAGGATTCGTCCCTCCCGGTATTGGGAGTAGATATCGTGCTGTGTCAGAGAGCCATTACGCAAAGTCCCTGACCAGGGCAAGCGAGATTTGCTGGTAGGTTCCAGTAGTTTCTCAGGGTGTAATGGGCTTCACTCCGACACGACTTATACCGCTATTAGGGGACTGACGCTTGCCGCCCCCCTAGGCCCGATATGCGATAGTCTTGGACGAACGGACCGGACTGTATGGAGATTGTCACATCAGACTCAGTAGGAGTTCGGATGGGTTTCCTCATCGGCCTTCTTATCGACAACTACCTGAGGACCGTTACGTACAGCCAGTGCCGCTTGCGGTCTGTGGTTAAACCCACTGCCAGCGTAGTAGTCGAGTCTCTAGAGTCCCACACAGAGAGTTTCCTACTCCAGGCGAAACGATATAGAGGTTGCATGGTTTTGCGACAAAGGGTTCGGACGCATACGTGCGTTTACACACGTACGACTTTCGGACAGTTTTTACCAGTCGGCTTTGGTTTAAGCCAGTTACTGGTATCCGGTTATTGGATTTTTTCAGTCTAAAGTTTTTCCGTATTTTTGCGGATTGGAGGGGCGTTCTCGTAATTGTACGAGAAGCTTCTAGAAGATGTGACTAAGGAGGTTAAGGTGACATAAGCTTTGGATAAGATTAGTGAGTCATGAGGGTGATTCATCATGGTCATTAATGCACCATAAATGCTTAATGACTCATGTTAGTGAATCACCTCTTTTCATTTATGAAGCATGCTTATTCATTTCTTTTATTCATTATTCTAAAATAAGAATGCTTCATAATATATTATGATACACTCTCTCTCATCTCATAATCTTATCTCACATTCTCTCTCCTCAAGCTCTCATCTTCAAGAGACTAATCCTTAATCCTCATGTGTTGAGATCAAAGGTTTAGTTAGACTTAAACATCCATTACCTTCACTCTATATCATCCTCTCTTCTTTGATTAGCAATCAAAGTAGATTAGTTACCTCAAGTTAGAGGTTTAGTTTGGAGTTTTGCTCTCGGGTGGATCGTCTACTACCTAGAGAAGGCCGAGGAGAACAAGGAGATCGTAAAGACGAAGGACTAGTATCGATAGGTATAATCCCTTAACACTATAGTTTAGTATAGCTATGTGTTCGGTTATTAGTTGTTTAGCTTCGATTTAAGCGGTTAGTCGATATTCGTTCTTTAAACTTGATCGTTTTTGAAAATTCCGCCACCCCACAAGTACTGGGGTGTACTACATCGACTTACAGTGGTATCAGAGACTCGCTAAACACTAAATAACTTGATTGCAAATTTGTACGAATTTCGAACGGAAAAACGAAGCCGGAAAACCCTAAAAGTTACAAGTTTCTGTCGAATTTAAAATGATGTCCTAAAATTGTTCAGGTTATCTCAGAAAGCTTGTAAAGGGTCCAGAAGAACACCCAAGAAATTAGAGCCCATGAATCGGCTAAAGAGCCGCGGAAGGGCGGCGGATCGCACCGATCCGCCGCGCTTCCGCGGCCGAGTTGCCGAGTCATGGACTCGTATTTCTTGTGTGGGTCCTCTCTGGTATTTGGGGTTCTCTGGAATGTTTAATTATTGCTCAGGTTACTGTTTAACAGAGCAGATTTTGGAGCAATATTGATGTTGTTTATTCGATCGAAATTGTACAGTATTTGCATATGGATTATATCTGTGATTGTTTAATGTGTTCGTAAACCTCCCCTAACTGCTTGTATGTCGGTTGGCAGGGGGTTGCACATTTCTGAAATGGTTATATCTGTTTGTGCATATAAACTGTATTGGACTGTTGTGGTGTATAGCCGGGGTTTGCAATGGGTTATTATTTAATTCATTTGTTGTAAATGTAAATTGTTGTAATATTATTTTTGCGGGGCACTTCCAGGTTGCGGTCGTAGCCACCGTTGTATTATTTCATTTTACTGTTTTTTTCTCCTAGGACTGACCCAAGGTGGGGTACACAAACTGCCGGGCGGGTAGTTTGCCGTACCCGTAGGGGTCGAGGGTGGGGTATCGGCTATTCATCACAACTGTGTAATCTGTCTTTTCTTGCAGGCTCGAAAGAAATACAGATTGCTTGCAAATCCAATATTGTTTATCTGTGTTCTGGAATGAATATCATTGCGTCAGACGAATGTAAAATATCTATATTTATGATAGCTATTTAGACGTCATTTATGTTTTACACCCGCGCTAGCCCAGCCCCCGCTCTGTCGTTAGTTAAGTAACCTAACGGGTGATGACGGGACCCAGTGGCGAATGCGGATGGCATAAGAGGACGTTGTATTTTCGTTGTTTTCTGCAATGATAGGTTAATGATGGGACGCATTATCTGTAATGCAAAGAAAACAAACCAAAGTTTAAATCGTTGGAACAGTTTAAAAGAAACCACTCGGTTAATTTTAAAACAGATATTTTTAAATGCGGAGCTTTAACCACTCCTTTTAAAAGCTATCAGGTTCCTTCGGTTATATCAAGTTCACTACGTTCACGGTTTCGCCAAAACCAGTCGTAGCCCTCCGTCATTTCTTATGAATGGTCAGTAGTATTCAAGCTATGTTTGTTTGGCCCTTAGTCAAGACATAGTGATTGGTAGCTGCTGGGGCATTCATTTGTTACATAGATAGATGAGTTGGTTTGGGACAGTCGTATTACTTTGTTGGCCCTTAGTCAAGAGTATATACGGATGGGTTCAAATCAACAGGATAATGATGGGCAGAACTTGACATGTGACTTATGATTAGTTGGCCCTTAGTCAAGATCATAAGAACATGGGGCAAAAACTTATATCGGGAATTTCTAAAGAAACTGAAATTTGCAAAGAGATGCATACCATTTGGAGTTTGATGAATGTTGGTAGGATTCCTTCAACATTATCATACGAGGATATTTGGATCCCGATCCTACTGTGAGTATATGCTACTTATCAGGATATTCGTCACTTAACGATCAATGCTATAAACCTAGTAGGTGTCCAGAAAAGTGTCAGCGGGGTTACGCCCCCAGAGAAAAGAGGTTATTTAATTAAGGAACTTCGCGAAAGCGTTGGAAAACCTCCCTCGAAGTATCGACACTGGCCTGGCTGAACGGTTAAGCAAGTATTGTACGGTGAGAATAGTCCTGGCTAATTCTTCTTTTATGGTTTGAGAAAGGATTCGAAAAACAGTGGGAGCCGTCCAGTTTAGATAAACTAAAAACCACTCTAAACTTGCAAGAGCATCATGCTAAAGTGTTTTCTTCTCTCTCTCCTAATTGCAGCGACCCTGAAAATGACTGGACTTAAGTTACTTTTAGAAAAGAATATACTGACGGGGCCAAACTATAAAGATTGGCTGCGGAATGTCAAAATGGCCTTGACCTATGACAAATTGGGGTACGTCCTCACCGCTAAGGCACCTGCTGTCCCTGGTCCCAAATCCAGCAATGCGGATAAGGAAATCCGCAAAACCTGGGATTTAGATTGCGCGAGAGCCAAGTGCATCGTGCTTGCCTCTATGAATAACGAACATCAGAGGAGGCACGAGGATATGTCTCTAGATGGCATATTTCTCCATACAAAGGAACTTTATGGAGAGCAATCTCGTATTGCAAGATACGAGACCTCGAAGAAATTATTTCGAGCGAGGTTGGCTGTCGGGTCATCGGTAGGTGAACATGTCCTACAGATGATCGGCTATATTGAGGAGCTCGCAGACCTTGGGACGACTTTGGATAATGAGCTCTATACAGACCTTATTCTCCAGTCCCTTCCTCCCACCTACGCCCAGTTTATCCTCAACTTCAACCTTCAAGGAAAAGAAGTTGAACTTGCGGAACTCCTGAACATGTTAAGGAGTGCAGAGGGCACCTTACAGAAGGTAAGGGAAACACCCGCTATGTTTGTTGGCGGTTCATCTTCTTCAGGGTCCAAGGCTAGGGCCAAAGGAAGGAAGAAGAAGGCCGCACCCAAACCTAGAGGAGGTGTTAGTAAGGTGGGAAAGAAGGGAAAGAAAAAGCTTGCAGCACCGGTAGTTGGCCAGGATGAGTGCTTCCACTGTCACAGGAAAGGGCACTGGAAGAAGGATTGCAAGGCGTGGAACGCCAAGAACCAGGAACCGAAGCAAGCTGTGGCTTCGACTTCAGGTGTGTTTGTAATTGAGAATTGTCTGTCGATCAACTCTACTTCCTGGGTATTGGATACCGGATCAGGATCTCATATTTGCAATTCATTGCAGGCACTGAGAAACCGTAGAGTGCTGAAGGAAGGTGATATGATCCTCAGGGTTGCTAACGGAGCTAGCGTGGGAGCTGCGTCCGTCGGGGATTATCACCTAGGATTGACGAGTGGACACATTTTGGTTTTACATAACTGTTATTTTGTACCAAGCTTAACGTGTAATATCATATCAGTTTCCTTGTTATCAAATAAAGGTTATGATTTCACGTTTGTAAGAGATGTTGTTAACATCCACCTTAATCATGGTTTGATTGGGTCCGGTACTCTAAATAACGGCATATATGTGTTAAACCAACTCCAAATTTTCAATGTCCAGAACACACTAAAAAGAAAGTCTCCAGATTTAAATAAAGCTTTCTTATGGCATTGTAGACTGGGTCACATCAATGAGAGAAGGTTGACTAAGTTACATAGAGAAGGATATTTGGATACGTTCGAATATCAATCTTATGACACTTGTCAATCCTGTCTCAAAGGAAAGATGACAAAGACTCCATTTACTGGACAAGGAGTAAGAGCGAGCGAGCTCTTAGGACTCATACACAGCGATGTATGCGGTCCGATGTCTACACATGCGAGAGGTGGTTATTCCTACTTCATTACTTTTACAGACGATTTCTCTAGGTTTGGACATGTCTTCTTGATGAAGCATAAATCCGAGGCCTTTGAGAAATTCAAGGAGTACAAGAGTGAAGCGGAAAACCAAACAGGCAAAAAGTATTAAGACACTGAGATCTGATCGAGGTGGAGAATACTTAAGTGCCGAGTTCCTAGGTTACCTAAAAGAGAAAGGAATTCTCTCTCAGCTTACTCCTCCATACACTCCACAGCATAACGGTGTATCGGAGAGACGGAATCGAACCCTATTGGATATGGTACGATCCATGATGAGTAATGCTGAGTTACCGCGATCTTTCTGGGGTTATGCGCTAGAGTCAGCTGCATATCTTTTGAACCAGGTTCCAACCAAGACTGTGCCTACCACACCATATCAGATGTGGAGTGGGAAGAAACCCTGTCTAAAACATTTTAGGACATGGGGGTGTCCAGCTTTTGTAAAAAAGCAGCATGTGGACAAGCTCGAGGCACGCTCAGTACTGTGTAAGCTTGTGGGATATCCAAAGAACTCCAAGGGATATTATTTCTATTACGCAGAGGAACAAAAGGTTTTTGTTTCTCGTCATGCCCACTTCTTAGAAGCTGATTTTTTAGAAAATCAGAAGAGTGGGAGCGAAGTAGAACTGGAAGAAATTCCAGAACCACAAGCTGTTACTGAAAGTTTGGTAGAACCAGAGGTTCAAGAAGAACAGAACATTCCCGCACCCCTCCGCAGGAGTAGTAGGCCGTCTCATCCGCCTGAGAGATACTACGGTTTTCTCATAGATGGGGATAGAGAGGATTGCATCATAGATGATGATGAACCTACTGACTTCCGGCAGGCCATCCAGAGCGGCGACTCGGTACGATGGCTAGATGCAATGCGGACCGAAATGGAGTCCATGTACACCAACAAAGTATGGACTTTGGACTTTGCTCCAGATGGGGTAAAACCCATAGGATGCAAATGGATCTTCAAGAAAAAGATTGGTGTAGATGGACAGGTGGAAACCTATAAGGCTAGACTTGTTGCAAAGGGTTTTCGTCAAAGACCTGGTTTGGACTATGACGAAACTTTTTCTCCAGTGGCTATGCTCAAATCCATTCGAGTCCTTCTTGCTATTGCTGCCTTCCATGATTATGAAATCTGGCAGATGGACGTAAAGACGGCTTTTCTGAATGGAAATTTAGAAGAGTGCGTCTATATGGATCAGCCAGAGGGTTTCAATCAGAGTGGGAGCAGCGGGAAAGTATGCAAGCTGCTTAAGTCTATTTATGGACTAAAGCAGGCATCGCGGAGTTGGAACATCTGTTTTGATGAGACAGTCAAAGAATATGACTTTATCAAAAATCCAGATGAACCGTGCATATATAGTAAAGTTGTGGCCAGAAGTGTCGTATTCCTCGTCTTGTACGTGGATGACATTCTATTGATAGGAAATGACGTTCCTATGCTACAATCTGTCAAAGGTTTCTTGTCACACAGGTTCTCCATGAAAGACCTGGGTGATGCCTCTTACATTCTAGGGATCCGGATCTATCGTGATAGATCCAAGAGGATGTTGGGACTTTCGCAGTCCAGGTATATCGACACTATACTGAAAAGATTCAGTATGGAAGATTCTAAGCGCGGTAATCTACCGGCTTGTCACGGAATCACCCTCTCCAAAGAGATGTCTCCCAAGACTGATTTGGAAAGGGAACGCATGTCTATTATACCCTACGCTTCTGCGGTAGGCTCTATAATGTATGCGATGTTGTGTACCAGACCAGATGTAGCTTACGCACTGAGCGTGGTAAGCCGGTATCAGTCAGACCCACGGGAGAAACACTGGATAGCAGTAAAGAACATTCTCAAGTACCTGAGGAGGACTAAGGAGATGTTCTTGGTTTACGGCGGAAAAGACCTCAGGTTGGAGGCCTTTGCTGATTCCGGCTTCCAAAGTGATAAGGACGATTCCAAGTCCATGTCGGGTTATGTCTTTACCCTCAATGGAGGGGCGGTGTGCTGGAAGAGCTCCAAGCAGGACACCGTTGCTGACTCGACGATGGAAGCGGAGTATATAGCTGCTTGCGATGCCGCAAAAGAAGCAGTCTGGATGAAGAAGTTCCTAACAGAACTTCAGGTGGTTCCTACCATAGTTGATCCAATACCTCTGTATTGCGACAACAACGGAGCTATAGCTTTAGCGAAGGAACCAAGGTCCCATCAGAAGTCCAGACACATCTTGAGGCGGTATCACCTGATCAGGGAGATCATTGATCGTCAGGAGATCGAGGTTCGGAGAGTTGCTTCAGAAGAGAATATTGCTGATCCATTCACGAAGGCCCTTCCTCAGATTCAGTTCGAGAGGCTACTCGAGATCATTGGTCTGCGATATGCCAGTACATGGCCCTAGTGCAAGTGGGAGATTGTTAGTGTTTATGCCCTAGAAGGCCATTACTGTATCATACTAGCTTGTATATTACTTAATGGAAGCTTGGGATATTCACATGTATATAACAGTCTTGCTAAACATGGTAGTATGCTACTTGGTTTTTCTATCTTAATATGTGAGTGTACGTATTGATAGAGCTCTTAGGATCTTGCTTGTCTACCAGCGTTATGATGGCAGTCACACTAGTGGGGGCTGGGTAGTCTACAAGCACATCCTTATTCAGGTCCCTGGTCGTTGGATTATCGAGACAGAGCATCGATACTCCGGAGTAGACTGGTGTGTACGCTTCTCATCCCAGTTGGGGAGATGGTCTGTCCCACAGCCATCAGTACGTCGTACTGGAGATAGTATGCAGGTGCTCGTTAGGTTACGGGTACACCGGACAGGACTCACAGGGAACTGTTGGTTGGTTTGATACCAGTCGTCAGTGAGCAGTTCCCAGGTGACATGAGTACAGCGTAGTCCGCAGACTTGACACTGCTACTTCGCCTCGAGTGTGTCCCACTGTTCTTAGATTGCTACCCTACCACGGCTCAAAGGAGTCGTGCAAACAGGTAGCAGTTGGGTGCAGTCCCGAGCACTTGGAGGCAGTGGCGGTTAGACAGGATTCGTCCCTCCCGGTATTGGGAGTAGATATCGTGCTGTGTCAGAGAGCCATTACGCAAAGTCCCTGGCCAGGGCAAGCGAGATTTGCTGGTAGGTTCCAGTAGTTTCTCAGGGTGTAATGGGCTTCACTCCGACACGACTTATACCGCTATTAGGGGACTGACGCTTGCCGCCCCCCTAGGCCCGATATGCGATAGTCTTGGACGAACGGACCGGACTGTATGGAGATTGTCACATCAGACTCAGTAGGAGTTCGGATGGGTTTCCTCATCGGCCTTCTTATCGACAACTACCTGGGGACCGTTACGTACAGCCAGTGCCGCTTGCGGTCTGTGGTTAAACCCACTGCCAGCGTAGTAGTCGAGTCTCTAGAGTCCCACACAGAGAGTTTCCTACTCCAGGCGAAACGATATATAGGTTGCATGGTTTTGCGACAAAGGGTTCGGACGCATACGTGCGTTTACACACGTACGACTTTCAGACAGTTTTTACCAGTCGGCTTTGGTTTAAGCCAGTTACTGGTATCCGGTTATTGGATTTTTTCAGTCTAAAGTTTTTCCGTATTTTTGCGGATTGGAGGGGCGTTCTCGTAATTGTACGAGAAGCTTCTAGAAGATGTGACTAAGGAGGTTAAGGTGACATAAGCTTTGGATAAGATTAGTGAGTCATGAGGGTGATTCATCATGGTCATTAATGCACCATAAATGCTTAATGACTCATGTTAGTGAATCACCTCTTTTCATTTATGAAGCATGCTTATTCATTTCTTTTATTCATTATTCTAAAATAAGAATGCTTCATAATATATTATGATACACTCTCTCTCATCTCATAATCTTATCTCACATTCTCTCTCCTCAAGCTCTCATCTTCAAGAGACTAATCCTTAATCCTCATGTGTTGAGATCAAAGGTTTAGTTAGACTTAAACATCCATTACCTTCACTCTATATCATCCTCTCTTCTTTGATTAGCAATCAAAGTAGATTAGTTACCTCAAGTTAGAGGTTTAGTTTGGAGTTTTGCTCTCAGGTGGATCGTCTACTACCTAGAGAAGGCCGAGGAGAACAAGGAGATCGTAAAGACGAAGGACTAGTATCGATAGGTATAATCCCTTAACACTATAGTTTAGTATAGCTATGTGTTCGGTTATTAGTTGTTTAGCTTCGATTTAAGCGGTTAGTCGATGTTCGTTCTTTAAACTTGATCGTTTTTGAAAATTCCGCCTCCCCACAAGTACTGGGGTGTACTACATCGACTTACAGAAACACAATCAAAAGACACACCTCTACAATCGTGTGTCGCCGGAATAAGCCCCGGTCAGTCCTCGTTCGTAACGAGCTCATGCTGACCGCAACTCTAGCCCTAGCTCTCCCTGCCCGTAATCGTGGCAGCAAAACCATAACTCGTACCGATGAGGCTAGATCAGGAATGCATATGATACTGAACAAGGAAATGTATATCCTAAGACTTCTTAAGTGTAGTGGCGTGTCGTAAGTATGCCGCGGACAAACCCACGGTACGTCACTATACTTTAGTCACCTATTCCATCAAACAAGGGTCATCCTACGCTCCGGAGGTAAAACTTGGCTCTGATACCAACTTTGTCACAACCCGAAAGTACGGAACATGACCGGAACTTAGGCTACGAACGTCTCAAGGCATACGTACTCTAAGTAAGCCGAGCCAAGAAATCCAAACCAAGAAAAGTAGTGGAGTGAAGGAAAAACCATAAGTAAATCAACCAGTTTGCAATATAATATACAACGCCTAAAGGCGAGGATCACAACAGAAAGGAAACTCAACAGCATGAAACCCAGAGAAATATAACGTGCGACTTCTAAGGTCGAAGAATAAACATCTCTGGTCTCTATCTCAAATAAGTACATGTTTGGTTGATGGAACTTCTAGATACAACTGAATATAATATACAATGTATAATGATGGGTACGATACAAATAAACCCACCCACTAGCAAGTCACCCGAAAGAAACAGTGCCGCAAGCCGTAATGAAACCTGTACGGTAAACCTGCAATAACTGGGGAACAACGGGGGTGAGTTGCCAACTCGTGAATAGAAAACATCTACGAACAGAAAATCGCATGTATGACGCAATCCTAGGTCATACGATCAACATATATAAACCTCAAATGAATAAGTCTGAAGCATGCTAAGGTGGCAATGTAACATCTATACATGTATGTAGTGCCAAGTACTCGTGCCAGTGCCTCAGGTAATAACATATCATAAATATGAGGTATGTCTGCATGAAGTGATATGATGAAGTATCTAAATTGATATCAAAACACATATATTAGCGTCTCATTCCACTAATATTGGTGTAAGGGTATATATAACAGCGTCCTCATCCACTGTTATATATACAAATGAGGTATGATCGATGTAATCAATATGAATCAATGCCAGCTATAGCATGAATATAGTAGTATGTGGATATCCTCCAACTAGGTAATCAATATCTGTAAATCGGCGGATCCCGTCCACGTGTCAACCAATGACAACAAGCATCATGCATGTAAATATCGTAAAGCATATGCATGGAAATATGAGGATATAATCAAATCATGGAACCTGAGTGCCTAGCATCGACACTCGAAAACATTATGAACACCCGTGCCTAGCATCGACACGTAAATCCTCATGTATCTCAGACGCCGCACACCCTGGTCGGCCCTCATATCCATCTCATGACTCCAGTCGGTATCCCCCGGATAACCGACGGGTCCCAAATACTATCACCGGTAGGTAGTACTCCCCTGCCGGGCTCACCGTCTAGCATATACGAGTCTTCTTGCCCCGTGGGTACCTCACCGGTTCCACCATGTACCCGCAATCGGTGCCTACCTGTCACGACCCAAAATTGGCCCGTGACGGCCCTAATACTACGCAATGCCTAAAGACGCCACGTAGTAAAAGAAAGCCAAACCCAGAAATCTAAACCATGAGAATACGGAAAAAAGATAATACAAATTTTTGAAACATTTAAAATCGCAACCCAAATTCTTTAAAAAGGTCTAATTTCTTTCTTTAAAATTTTAGCAACACCCCCTTTTTGTAAAATGCAGCCCAAAGGCGGAAAACAACTCATCACAAGTATACGACGCCGTAGCGAAGAAATGAAAGACAATAGAGATAAAGCTGTATATAAAAGACATCAAATACACAAGAATACACACTAACGTCCTCACCAAGTTTCTAAGTCAATAATACAATAGTAGATGGAGAGTACAAAATACAACGAATGTACAATATGAAATACAGATAATCACCCAACCCACCTAAGCAAATGGTACTGTGAGCTGATGCGGTATCTGTAGCAAAAGATGATAGCTGGATGGCTGAATGGAGGAATAGCCTACCTCGACTACTCTGAGGAACAACCTGAAACACCTGTGGCACAACGGGGGTGAGTTGTCAACTCGTGAATAGTAGATAACATATGCAGGTAATCGCAGGAATGTACGTACAGCATGAATCTAAGATATGCGATTACAGTAATAACATGTCATGCAAATGCCGAAATAAGGGAAGTACAGTAGCAGGTACAATCCATATGTAAAGAAGTAATAACATGACAATAATATGCAATAACCATGCAATAGGGATATGAGAAAGTAGATATGCAACTATCATAAGGGTATACTACAAGTACTACCAATATATGAATCCGTGCGTAAGGTAGGTAAGGGTGAGGTATAGGGTGGAGTATGTCATTTCCACGGAAACCTGACATCGTGGTAGGATCACAATCCATCAAGATACTCAAATCCCAAAATCCTCAAATCAGCCCCCAACTGGGCTCTCACATCACATAGGTCTCACATCACCTCAATATACGATATCGAGTAGCTCTCCTATATCTCGAATGTACAAATCCACAATCTCTTTCATATCCAATGTCCAATCTCAATGAATCACCTATATCCCAAGTCGAATCTCGAGTAAGTTTCTAACATCCTAAAGGTATATATGTATTTGCAGAAATAAATATGATGGGGGCAATACACATATATTAGCGTCCCATTCTACTAATATTGGTGTAAGGGTATATATAACAACGGCTAAATCCCCTGTTATATATACAAAAGGGGTTTAAGAGAAATATCATGAAAACAATGTGCCAAGCATCGACACAGAAATCCTCGTATATCGGGCTCCGTCAGTCCGGATCGGCCCACGGGGTCCGTCTGCGGTGTCGGCCCTCGGCCCCGGCAGTACAGATCATCCCGCATCCATCTCTCGACTCTGGCCAGTATCCTCCGGACAACTGCCAGGTCCAACCAGTCACCGGTAGGTACTCGCCCGCCTCCAGGCTCAATCGGCAAACCCATCGATCTTCTTACCGAGGGGAACCATACCAGGCCCACCATTTACTCTCATACGGAAACCACACCTCGTATAGAGTATATAATCAGCACCGATAAAACTCATGGTGGACGCGCAAATATCACATCAAGGAAACCGGGTTGTTCAATGTATGCATAATTTCATGAACTCCCGCGGTTCCCAAATCCAGAAAACATCATCTAAAATCCAAATGATAATGCGCAAATCCAGGAATAAATGTATGCAATATATCTGAATGCGAGCAGGTAAACAAAAGTATATAGCTGGACCAGATGTATGCAAAATCAATAAAGTACAGCTAAGTAACATCAGTAAAGGTAAATATGTAACTGCAACTGAATATGTGTGTAAAACACGGGTGTAGCAATGTAGGTATCTACCTATAAGAACTGATGTCGTATACCCCCTTGGGTATAAGAAAATATGAGTAAGGTATACCTGTAGATGTATCGTAAAGGGTAAGTGTACCTATCACTAATGATACGATACTCTATAGGTATATAGGTATGGTAATGTCATCTGTGATAAGCAATAGCATCTATAAGGGGTTTTGTGTGACATGGCAATTATTGACGGTGTGTGTGTAGCATACAATCCGTGCTCGTGCAACATGAACCGTCAATAATGTGTGCAGTGTCCTACGGCTGCTAGTCACAGTATAACTATATCAAGGAAATAAAGTAAAGGTGCAATTCTAACAATGACGTAGAATGTACGACAGGTATTTGAATCCTAGCCCAGACGCATAAAGCCATGCGGGCGATTCCCCGGTAGATGTTAAATCTACTCACCTACGCTCCACGCTAGGTGAATCCTACCATCTGCTCCCCCTATAGCCGTGTCCGTAGTCCCTGCCTGCAACCCTGCAAATAATACATGGAAATTATATATAAGAGAAATATTCCGCGAAACGCGATATCGAACCAAAACGAGAAACTCGCGTCGCGAACTAAACGCGCGTGTGCACGATACGCTAAAACGTGTGTGTACGCGTCTAAAACCATCGCGACACGCCGCGATACGCTGGATCACAGAACCCTCTCACGTATCGCGCGTATCGCGCAAACAAAACGGACACAAAAACGATATATGACCCCAGATTTTCCTACAGGTAAGATATCACAAAACTAGACATGCCAAAGACCTAGACAACACAGAAGGGACCCCTAGCCAAGAGTCCAACACCCCTGTCCCCTACTTGGCCGCAATTTGCGGCCAATACTAATTAATTGGCGGCCGGGTTTGAGAATGGGGGTCTCGTGCTCTGGTGGTGTTATCTATACCTAGTGTACATGCTCTAGTTTCCTCAATTTTATTCTGTAGGGTCCGGGTCCATAGCAGATAACAGATGTCACAATTATCGCTTTAAACTCACCAATTTGGACAATTGGCAAACCCTATGGTATTTTAGTGTAATCTGGGGTTAAACTCAGTTAAGATGACCCTAATAACACTTAAACAAGTAGGGTTAACCAACACAATCATCACTTTGCCACAACATCTCACAAATCACAAAAATCTAGCACTAATCAAGCTAATTAACACTAACCGACACCAATTACACATAATCTAAGCAACTAGGGGATTGGGTTCAGAAATTATACCCTAATGAACCCTAGAGAGCAGGTAAAGAAGTGGAGAAGAGCTTCTGCAAGTGCTGGGGTTCCTGCTACTGCTGTTGCTGCTTGTTGCTCCTGCTGCTGGTCCTGCTACTGCTGCTGATGATGATGATCATGCTGGAGCTGCTGCTGCTGTTACTAGTTGCTGCTGCCTCAGGTGTGAGTGTGTGTGTGTGTGTTTGTGTTTGTATGAGAGAAATGAGAGAAGTGAGAAGAAATTGAGAGGCAAGGAAATTGTGGCACCAAGGGTCAAACCCCCCCTCTCTCTCTTCATTTAATGAGGCATGGCAAGGCCATCATGCCTCATAATGCACTCTCTCTCTCTCTCTCACACCAAGTCAACACTCATAACAAAATTCAAAATAAAACCCTTATTAATTTAACAACCATGCACACTTAAAACCCAAAACACTTAATACAATATTAAACTAGATTAAGGAATGGTTAGTTCACCATGTTACCAATCATGGTTAAACACCAAAAAAAAGCCTAGTTATCATGCACAAGTGTGTGCAAGGCTAGGAAAAATCTAATAAATTACTCATTAAATAGGATAAAATATTTAAAACTTAATTTGGTAAACTTTTTATGAAAAACCATATATTAAAATATAATTAGCTACAAAACACATTCTAAGGTGTTACAATCTCCCCCCTTAAAAGATATTCGTCCCCGAATTTAAAAATATACCGATACGCGTACCTCCAAAGAGAAGATTAAAATCCTCAAATCTCGCTCGCAGCCTCCGAAGTGATTACCTCACTATACGGCTATGTCCAAGAAAACCCTTCACAGATGGCAAGACCCTTGACCGACGTTTCTCCACCTGTCGAGCCATTAACACACATGGCTGCTGGTGAACGAAAGATCGCGCCCAAGCTAATTGGTCTGGTGCCAATCCATGCGATAAAGGCAATGAAGGTAATTCTAAAGTATCATCACAAGGAGTACGGGGTGAAAATCCAATAATTCGGGCGGAAGTGCCAATTTAAAGGCAACAAACTAACTCGCTTATAGGATCTCAGAAGGACCTAAATCCTGGGACAAGCTTCCCAAAATCCAACACGTCATTCATCGGAAAATCCGTAGGAATACATGATCTATCCCTGTGAACTCGAGTCTATGGCTAACACAGTCGGCATAAGACCTCAGTTCGCAATGGACAATTTCCATCCTGACCTAACACAACTGGACTATCTCCGAAGTCTCTAGACTAGCTGGGGTCCAAGGTCCTACTTACGCGGAGTCAGAAGAACAACAGACTGGTGATCGACACGACCTAACCCCTAAGCCTAAGGGTGGCCAATTGGAGTGTCTCCTGATAACGGCTATCGAAGGAGAACCCGAGCGATGGCGAGTGACGATCCCCAACCGCTGTCAACAATCAAACAAACTCACAACTTTAACAAAACGACTGAGCAAACTGAGTATAACCGGACGACAAGAATCTGAATGGAGTCACACCCTGGCTAAACTTGGTGGAAACCATAGCGAAATTCATGGGGATCTGCTCCCATTCCTGCTTCGGAACGGTAAAAGGTTGCATCTCTCCAGCCGGCCTCAGATGCTCGACTCAAGCACACAACAAGACAGACACCTTGAAACGAAACCTGAAGCATCTCTTTACATCCTGTCCACCTGTAACCATCTCACAAGTCACGTCACTATTGGCGGAACTTGAATGCGCCTAGAGAGTTGACAGATGTGCATGCTCTAAGGTTTCACGTCTCTACCCGATGAAACCAGGTACACAAACGCGTCCCTAACTTAGCACATCATTGTCACAAATCAAGGTCTCCGAATCATTACCCAGCCGAGTATGCTCGAGTATCACTGACGAACGAGTATCGGCGGGCAGTGTCTCGCAAAAACGATTTAAGGAAAGTGGTCGGGCGCGGACATGAGCAAGCTGTCTCCTCCGTAGAGATGAACTAAAGCTGTACTCAACGATCACACAAGAACTGTAAATCTGCAGGAGATTATCACAACAATCAAAATCCGCTGCAGGAAGATATACATTAAGCTCTAGTGGTCCGTGGAAAATCTGACACGACTCTTAAACAAGTAGTGTCTCCAAATCTCCAACGCAAAACCACCGCGGCCATCTCCAGATCATGAGTGGAATATCCTTCTCGTACTTCCTCTAAATGTGGGGAAGCAAAAGCGATGACTCTGTAGTGCCACATCAGAACACACTCGAGCCCACTCAAGAAACATTACAGTTAAACAACAAAGTCGCCCGAACCAAAAGCAAAGAAAGAACTGATGCAGTTGTTAACAGAATCTTCAACTGCCGAAAACTCCGTACACATACCTCAGTCCACAGAACAGAAACCTCCATCTCGGTCAATTCAGTCGACGGTGCAGCACTACTCTCGTAATCCTGCACGAACGGCGGTAAAAACCTGCTAAGCCCAACAATCTGCGGATCTCCGTCCTGCACACAAGTCTGGGCCTAAGCTGTACGGTCACGATCTCCCTCGGGACCATACAACACCGTCTCCCGTGACTACAAGACCTAGGAGTCAACACAAAACAAGCCTGAAGAAACACTCCGAGAATTTAGCAAACTGCTGGTGCTCTCCCAGTATCTGCATAATAAATCCTCAAGTGCTGCTCCTGTTCCTCAAGACACATTAGATAGACCAGAATGTCGTAAATAACACAACAATAACTGGTCGAGGAACGGCCTGAAGAAATCCGGTTCATCACATCTACGAATGCTGCTAGGGCATCAGTGAATCCAATGACTCACAAAAACACACAAAGCCCGTCGCACGCACAAGGCAGTCTTCGGAATGCCACCACCCCGAATCCGCAATAATGATGACCTGATCCTGAACAAACTTAGAAAATGTCTCGCACTCTGGAGCTGATCGAAGAAATCGTCACGGCGAGGTGAAGGATACCTATCCGCACCGTAAGCTGGTTCAATTGACGATCCATCGATACACAACCTCAAGCTGCCGTCTTCCTCCTCGACGAACAGAAATCGGAGCTTCCAAAAGCGAAACACTCAGACACATAAAACTCCCCAAACCACAAGTCTGCAGCTGATCCCTTAAGCTCCCTCAGCTCCGCCGACCCATCTGGAACAGCGTCGGAAAAACTCTCGCACGAAAAGAACCCGGTCCAACAATCCCACTGTGGCTCCGGTATCACGGGTGAACGCCAAGAATCCACGACATCTCCTCAGTAGTCGACTAGCGAAAAAGGCTGAATTCAAGCTGTGAAAGGCGGCACAACTATCCATCTGCACAACAAGAATTGACTTGCCGGGAAAACAAACCTGACTATTTCCTCACGGTAGTCCACAGACGCCTAGCACGTAGTTAACCAGTCCGTGCCCAGGAGAACGTCAAATCCAACTTCTCTAGAAGGATCAAAACGACGGATGAATATCTATCTCCTATCCGATTGGCACACAACTGAAATACGTGTCGTGTAACAAAAGAATTGCTGACAGAAGTTAACACCACTCCGACTAATCTACCCAACCACGGTACAAGCAAGAAAACAAATGAATACGTCAAAAGAACATATAAATAAAAGATACCTGAAAACTCCACATTGGACGCCTGCGCGTCCCGATGAGTAGAAGCAAACTCCTGTGTCTGCCCTCTACTCGCAGCTGGATGAACTCCTCTGGTAGACTGAGCCCTCTGAGCGAATCTTCCACGTCCACGGCCTCTCTGTATACGACTCTGACGAGGTGCTAAAGAACAATCCCTGACGAAGTACCGAAGGCTCCCGCATCGGAAACATCCGCGCGCTGACTGCTGACCATCCTGGGGATGAGAGCTGAACGACTGTCCTCGTCCTAAGCCTCTGCTACTCCCGCGGCGGCCACGAAATCTGTCTCGACGACCAAACCTCTGCCTCTGGGCTGGTATGCTGGTACGAGTCCACGACTGTCCTGGAACTCTCTGAGCCTCTGGAATATGTAGGGATCCTAGGCACACTAATGAGGTCTCATAAGGCATCAACCATGCCAATTTCAAATTTTACAAGTGCCGAGAAACCCTAATACGGATCGTTAACTAGATTTTAGGCGAAACTAGAAGTAGTAAACAGCTTTACTAATAAGTGAACGGAAATACAACCTTTGTAGATCCGGTGCTCTACCTCCATAGCTCCATGATGAAGTCTCCTCGCTGTCCATAACGGATCCCGGACTCTAGCGTCGGCTTCATCGGAGAAATGGAAGGGCTAGATCATCGACTACGATGCCGAAGATGATCTACGTCGAGGCATCACTAGATCATGCTCCCACTTCACCAAGTCATGAAACTTGTGAAGATAACACCCTATACTACTTGGCAAGAGATAGAGGATGAAGAAATAGGAGGTGGGTTCAGTTTAGAATTGGATTTCTCACTCATTTGCTCAAGTTGCCATTGATGGAGCAAGGTTTCTTCTTGAAGAAGAAGAAGAAGATGATGAATATTATGATAAGTTGTTTTCAAATAGAAAATAAAAACAATACTTATCATATGGCAACCATGGTCAAGTGTAGAGAATGAACTAGGGTTAAGTGGAATGGTTAGGGTTAAGCATGAGACAAAATGGTCACTTAGTCAAAGCTTCATGAAGCTTCAATATACAAACAAATAAAGCCACCATTTTCTCTCATTATCTTTTCCATAAAGAAATAAATAAATAAATGAATAAATAAATAATAGGAAAACCCTAACCATTACACAACCATGGTTTAATCTTTACACATACTCAAGTTAGCATGTATCATCAAACATGATACAAACTAGTGTACAAAAGTATATCACATATACAATGTGCACATCAAGTGAGAAAATCCAATTTAAGTGAACCAATACTAGTTAATGCAAAGTAATATATCAAATATATAATTATGCATTAAATCATTAAATCAACACTTGATTTAACGATCCGGTCATATCGCATATAACCGACTAATATTCAATGTATCGGCTTATCGAATCAATCCTCGATTCGATAACTAGGTTATATCGCATAAAACCATTCGATACATTCATCGCGAGAATAGAATGCGGTATCACATACACGCATTATTCTCGGTCCCGCACATATCTCATATGCGCTCCTATTTCGTTTCGCTTGAGCCAGGAAACCTCTGTGTAGGACTCTAAAGACTCGTCAATACGCCGGCAGCAGGTGATGATCATATCAAATACCCACAAGCCGCAAGCGGTCTGCTAAACGTAACGGCCACCCGGGTATTGAGCGATCAGAAGATCGACGAGCAAGCCCGCTCACACTCCTGTGAATCCAACCAGTAACACTTACCGTACAGTCCGATCTGTTCGGCTGATATGTCGCATATCTCGCCTAGGGGTGGTAAACGTCAGACCCCAATAGCTCGATAAGTCATGTCGATATGAGGTCTATAACAATTCGAGAAACTACTGGTAACACTTACCAGTAAATCTCAGCAACCCTGGCCAGGGATTTCCGGTTATAGCCAAACGAACACAGCGCAACATCAACTCCCTATACCGGGAGAGACGAATCCCCTCCTATCGCTCATTGCCTCCATGTGGTTCGGGACTGTACCCAAAAGCCACCGTTTTGCATGCCCTCTTGGACGTGGTAAGGTGGAAATCAAAGCACAGTGGGAACCACACAAGACTCTATGACGATCTCGGGTCAACAGACTACTCTGCACTAGTGTCACCAGAGAACTGCCATCTGACGTAAGGTATAATACCATCTGGGAGTTCTCGGCGAGTCCGTCCAGTGTACCCAGTCTCCACTGAGCACCCGTACATCATCTCTGATGTCAAACACCAATGGATATGGGATCATCCATCGCCCATCTATATGGGTCGAGAAGGTATACGCTAGTCTACTCTGGTATATCGATGCCCTGTCTCGATATACCCACGACTAGGGACCTTGAAGGATGTACTTATGGACTACCATGTCCCCACTAGTATGATCTGCATCATAGTCCAGGTAGTCAAGTACACATCCTAAAGGCTTTACTAACATGTAACAGAGAGACAATCAGTGTACACGTTAAGGTAAAGAGTGTAACCAGATAGCATACTATCATGTCGAGCAAGAAAGTCCTCCCTATATATGTCCCAGCATCCACTACAATATACATCCAATGTACAGTAATGGCCTCTAGGGCATACATATAACTAACAATCTCCCACTTGCACTAGGGCAATCTGATAGCAGTGGTTGTAGTATCTCATACTCAACCATCCCATAAAAGTCTCTCTCTGGGAAAAGGCCTTTGTGAGTGGATCCGCCGTGTTGTCCTCTAACTCTACTCTCCTAACCTCGATCATCCTGGAGATCAACCATCTCCATGATCAGGTGACACTGCCTTAGAATATGTCTGGATCACTGATGGCACTGGCGTTCCTTGGCATAAGCCACAACTCCATTGTCACACAATGGGAGGAACGAAGTTCATCTCATGAACTAATATACACCCAGACTGCCTCTTTGGTAGCATCTTAAGTAGCGATGTATCGAGCCTTTATCGTCTAGTATGCCACAGTATTTAGCTTGGAACTCTTCCAACATACCGTCCCTTTACTGAGGGTAAAGACAATGCCTGCGACTGATTTTCAGTCGTCTTTATCACCCGGGAATCCTTCCAGTGATTCTCCCCAGGATCGGTTGATACCATCTCACTACAACTAGTGAGTATCCTAACATCCATTTGGATCTATCTCATAGATCCAAAATCCAGGATTTAGTAGGTATCACTTTGATCCTATGTGGAGAATCATTGTGATAAGCGGAGATTGATCGAGCGTAGCATAGGAAACTCTTTCCCTATCAAGAGTATGTCATCCACGTACTCTACGAGAATCGCCACCATACTCCCTACTACCTTTTTGTTTATACAAGGTTCATCTACCATTTTGATGATGTCAAACTCTTTGACTACTTCATCAAAACAGACGTTCCAACTCCGCGACGCCTGCTTTATCCTATAAAGCATCTTGTACACGTTTCCGCTGCTCCCACTGTTTACGAAGCTCTCTGACTGTGTACTTATAGACTCTCTCTTCTAAAACATCATTTAGAAAAGCAGTCATGACACCCAACCGCCAGATATCGTAGTCATGGTATGTAGCCGTGGCAAGTAGGATATGGATGGACTTAAGCATAGCTACTTAGAAAAGGTTTCATCATGATCCATACATGGTTAATGATGCAAACCTTTAACAAGTCTACCTTTGAAAGTCTCAACTTTTCCATATACACCAAGTAATCTTCTTAAGATTTACTTGCTCCTGATGGGGATTTAACCCTTCAGATATAGCAACCAAAGTCCATACTTTGTTGGTGTGCATGGATTCCATCTCAGATTGCTAAGCATCCAGCCATTCTTATAGAGTCCCACTCCTGATGGCCAGCTCGAAACTAGTTGGGTCATCATCTCATGATGCAATCCTCGCTCCCACTGTCATAGAGAAACTGAATTATCTCTCAGGTGGGTGAGAAACCTTACTAGATCGGCGGAGAGGCTGAGGTTCGTTGGTATCTATTGAATCCTTTGGTTTTATCAAATCATCTACTGTAGTTTGTATAGCTGGAACCTTTCCAGTTCTACATTACAGACCTTGCTTCGAGCTTGTCCGGATTTTGCTTTTCAGACATAGGCTGGACAACCCCAAATCTTAACTTACTTAAGAGATAGGCTCTTCCCTTATCATATCAAATATGAAGTGGTAGGCAACTGATTTGATTTGAACCCTATTCAATAGGTATGCAGCTTCTCAAGTGCATAACTCCCAAAATAGGAAATAGGTAACTCAGTAGTACTCATCATAGAGCACACCTCATCATATTGGGTGTGATTGCTCCGTCCCGATATACCATCGTGCTATGGTGTATACGGAGGAGTAATGCTGAGAGAGAATCTCATTCTCCTTTAGAATAGTCCAGGAATTCCGTGCTCAAGTATTCTCCTCCTTGATCACATCAAAGGACATAATACTTATACCCGTTTTGGTTCTCTACTTCTAACTTATATTCTGTGAATATCTCAATAGGTTCGGACTTGTGTTTCAACAAGAACATATGTCTGAATCCAAAGAGATTATCAGAGAATGTAATGAAGTACAAGAAACCGGTCTTGGCATGTGTAGACAGGGGACCTTACATACATCAACATGTATCATCCCAAGAGTTCACGAACTCTTTCTCTGTTTCCAATAAACAGAGCTGGTGTCATTATATCTCTGTGACATGACTGGCAAGTTTCACAAGATGTAGATTCAAACTGATTTAAATATGCATCTTCATGTAACTTCAGCTAGTCGGGTCGCATTGATATGACCTAGTCTACAATGCCTCAAGAAGGATTCGTTCATTTCTGAACTCTTCCTCTTTTGTGTGTTCAGTATACTAAAGAACTGTAGTTTGATTTAGAAAATCAATGCTTTTAGATAACGTGCCTGAACCGATCAACTTTTGATATAGGAAATGTTCAAAACATTATCTAGCAATACAAAATTATATCCTTTCTTTACTAATAAAGAGACTGATATGATTTTGTATATCAGGTTCGGTATCTAATAACATTCGTTCAGAATCAATGTATTTGGAATATAGGGTGACAGTGACCAACAGACTTGACTGCAACACTTGCCCCGTTTTCTGCCTCATGAAACTTATCACCCGTTCTCAGTTCTCTACCTTTTTGTAGCCCTATGTAACAGATTACATATGCGGGATCCTGATCTGGTATCATATACCCAGGACGTAAAGGACACTGAGAAACAGTTCTATATAATGAACACACCCGAAGATGATGCATCAGCATGCACTCTCTTCGTTTGGGCGGCACGGGAATTCTGGTAATCCCCAATTTCCTGCTCTGTCTTATAACAATTATAAGTTGGAGCGGGACCAACGTTCCCCAGCTCAGTATAACAGGCGAGTTCGGTCAATTATCCGTATTATTATCTTGATTAAGGCTTGATATGGTCGCTACCTGGAGAGAGAGAGAAGAAAACACTCAGCGTGCGCTCTTGCAAGATCAGATTGGTTATTATTTTATCTAATCAGGATGGCTCCCACTGCTTTTTATCAAATCTTCCTTCAAACCCTAAAAGGAAAGACTAGCCGAGATTAATTACACGCTACAAGTTCGCCAATCTTTCAGCCAGGCCAGTGTCGGTACTTTGAGGGAGGTCCCCCGTGCTTTCGCACGAACCTAATTACAGTAAACCTCATTTTCCCAGAGGCGTAACCTCGTTGACACCTTTCTAGACACCTACTTGATCGGCTATTTGTAATGTGTAAAACTCTCCCAGGAGTAACAATTACTCGCAGCGGGTATCGGGATCCAACTATCTCATAGAAGGTATGCAATCTCATTGCAAATTTCAACACTTGAAATTCCCGATAATATTTTGCCCCTAGCGTGCTATGACCTTGACGCATGCCAAACAACCCATAGTCCGCTAGTCAAGTTCAACCCGTACATTTCTTGATTGAATTAAACCCACCCGCACGACCCTTGACGCATGCCAAACAACGCCGTACGAATACCCTAATCCAATCGCATCGTATGCTTGCAGATAAGCACTAGTTAGCTACCGTACACTACGCCTTGACGCATGCCAAACAACCGCAGCACGAATACTAACTAGTACTTATCTGAAATGACGGAGGGCTACGACAGGTTTTTCTGAAAACCTATTGCGTAATGAACTTGATATCGTTGTAGGATCGAATGAATTTTGAAATGGAGTATCTTTGAGGCTTTTCTAGTTTTGCTAAAGGAGTCACTCCCGGTGAAGGGATCGTCGGTCCTTTCCTCGTCGAATGAGGTGCGGGATATATCATATATATCACTGTGCAAAGCAAAAACTCTTAAAAGCAATCAAAAGACAAACCGAGTGTGTAGCATCTGCCAGTTATTGCTAAAGGAGTCACTCCCTGTGAAGGGATCTCGGTCCTTTCCTCATCGAATAAGGTGCAGGATATATCATATATACCGCTGTGCAAAGCAAGAACTGTAGCTACATTTTTTATTTTTGAAATTCGATTCTACAACATCTTTAGGTTTCTTTTACTTTCATTAATCACATTAATGAAGTCCCATCATTTAAATACCTAAACATCACAGATAAATACGACGTACACTTATGCCATCTGCATTCGCCTCGATGTCCCCTCGTGCACCGTTAGGTTAGGTAACTAACGGCAGAGCGGGTCAGGGCTAGCGCGGGTGTAAAACATAAGTAACGCCTATATAATATATCATATATACTATATATAGTATCTATCACAGAACATCACATGATCACATCACAGATATCGCAGCAGAAGAATCATATGAAATATTGGATATACTAGGACGTCCGTGTTTTCAATACGAGCCAGTATAAAACACGGATTCCACGGTCGTGATGAATAGCCAAACCCACACCCCTAGACCCCTACGAGAGCGGCAAGCAACCCTACCAATTCTGGAGTTAGAAGACCCGAACTCGACTCCTCGAGTTGGTCTCCCACTGGACTCCAGAACCCGGTTACTTATGCTCCCCTCCTTGGGTCTATCCTAGTGCGGAAAAGTAAATAATATACAGAGGGTGACATCTTCCGCAACCTGGAAGTGCCACAATAAAAGAATATTACATACAAGTTTTTACATGAATGAAAATGGAAAACACTCATCTCACATAAAAACCCCCGGCTATTCAAACACGACGATCCAATATAACATATGCAGCAACACATAACATCACATGTCATCAACGTAAGTAAATATGCGCATCCCAATTGTCGTTGACATATAGCAACGAAACCAGCGATATCACATATTACACTTACGGTCACAGAAAAGAAAGTGTAAAACTACAACAGTTGGAATCCGCAATCTGCATAGACATCGCATGCCTAATCAAATGAATTCCTTAGACATCGCATGCCTAACAATTATAAACCCCGCATTTTAGTCTCAAAATTGAAAACTCTTTTCAATATCAAGTCGGGCAATTCAACAAGATTCCCGACATCCTGATCGAATGCTCGTTGCAAACTTTAGTAGGCAGCCGCACCCCCGATACCGTCAACGAAGTGCACCAAGGCGGAACACTGCTGCCGCGAGCACCCAAACGGATGCTTTCGGCGACGGGGTTCTCCTATAGTCACTTGGTCGGGGCTATGAGCGAGGCTGTCTATTAAGTTTATCCGGCGAGTATCCGCGTACGCTACGTGATTGCGACGGACTTTTGATCACATCAAAATTCCGTGGCAACCGATCAAGTGAGACTAAACTGCTATGTTTATAACATTCATTCAGTTATCTCATAACTTATTGTGAATTCCAATTATTGTATCACATTCCGAATAAGATAGAATATGATAAACTTTCCGATCGAACAATCGAACACCCAAGTTTTCCCGAAACAGCTCAACTCATGAAATAAGTTCAAAGACATTCACTTCGTGCCTCAGTACCAACGGTCCAGCCGTAGAAGGGTCAAGCCAACGCCTCACATGTGGCACGCCGTATTCCCCCAAACCCGAAGGTTCAAAGGGCAGTTCAAGACGGTCACATAATCGAGTTAAGGTTTGTTGTCTTCTAGAGGGACCATCGCGTTACTTGCACTACTTAGAACGTCTTTAAACCTTGGAAAGATCCAACACTTGGAAATTTCCCGACACTGGAAAAGGTGGGTATTTATATCCGGTCGAACCATTTAACATATTCAATAATTATCCGGAAAGCCTCATAGACAAAGTTAAATAATCCGATCGATTCATCGAGTCCCCAATACAACCCCAGAACACTCAACTGTTGAGTCAAATTAAAAATTCCCAGGAAAATCATCACTGGAAAATAGGAATTACTTAGCAAAATTCAATGAGAGAAGAGACAAAATGGCCGCGGAACCGCTGCATTAGCATGCTAATGCCGCGGTTCCGCCGCACTTTAGACACATCATTACGTAATTTTTGCACCGTAATTCTTAGAATTTCCTGCTGAATTTTCTGCATATTTTTAATCTGGAAAAAACCCAATTTTTGGAAAAAGTCCAGAGAGCATTATCGGGTTAGGGTTTCGGGTCGATCGGGTTTCAAACTTCGTCTACGCATCGCCTAAAGCTCTAGCTCGGCTCTGATACCATTGTAGGGATCCTAGGCACACTAATGAGGTCTCACAAGGCATCAACCATGCCAATTTCAAATTTTACAAGTGCCGAGAAACCCTAATACAGATCGTTAACTAGATTTTAGGCGAAACTAGAAGTAGTAAACAGCTTTACTAATAAGTGAACGGAAATACAACATTTGTAGATCCGGTGCTCCACCTCCATAGCTCCGTGATGAAGTCTCCTCGCTGTCCATAACGGATCCCGGACTCTAGCGTCGGCTTCATCGGAGAAATGGACGGGCTAGGTCATCGACTACGATGCCGAAGATGATCTACGTCGAGGCATCACTAGATCAAGCTCCCACTTCACCAAGTCATGAAACTTGTGAAGATAACACCCTATACTACTTGGCAAGAGGTAGAGGATGAAGAAATAGGAGGTGGGTTCAGTTTAGAATTGGATTTCTCACTCATTTGCTCAAGTTGCCATTGAAGGAGCAAGGTTTCTTCTTGAAGAAGAAGAAGATGATGATGAATATTATGATAAGTTGTTTTCAAATAGAAAATAAAAACAATACTTATCATATGGCAACCATGGTCAAGTGTAGAGAATGAACTAGGGTTAAGTGGAATGGTTAGGGTTAAGCATGAGACAAAATGGTCACTTAGTCAAAGCTTCATGAAGCTTCAATATACAAACAAATAAAGCCACCATTTTCTCTCATTATCTTTTCCATAAAGAAATAAATAAATAAATGAATAAATAAATAATAGGAAAACTCTAACCATTACACAACCATGGTTTAATCTTTACACATACTCAAGTTAGCATGTATCATCAAACATGATACAAACTAGTGTACAAAAGTATATCACATATACAATGTGCACATCAAGTGAGAAAATCCAATTTAAGTGAACCAATACTAGTTAATGCAAAGTAATATATCAAATATATAATTATGCATTAAATCATTAAATCAACACTTGATTTAACGATCCGGTCATATCGCATATAACCGACTAATATTCAATGTATCGGCTTATCGAATCAATCCTCGATTCGATAACTAGGTTATATCGCATAAAACCATTCGGTACATTCATCGCGAGAATAGAATGCGGTATCATATACACGCATTATTCTCGGTCCCGCACATATCTCATATGCGCTCCTATTTCGTTTCGCTTGAGCCAGGAAACCTCTGTGTAGGACTCTAAAGACTCGTCAATACGCCGGCAGCAGGTGATGATCATATCAAATACCCACAGCCGCAAGCGGTCTGCTAAACGTAACGGCCACCGGGTATTGAGCGATCA
Organism: Agapanthus africanus; assembly: GCA_030015575.1. Lineage (NCBI taxonomy): Eukaryota > Viridiplantae > Streptophyta > Magnoliopsida > Asparagales > Amaryllidaceae > Agapanthus > Agapanthus africanus. The sequence goes on from CM057341.1 coordinate 488,082,502, forward strand.
GAAGATCGACGAGCAAGCCCGCTCACACTCCTGTGAATCCAACCAGTAACACTTACCGTACAGTCCGATCTGTTCGTCTGATATGTTGCATATCTCGCCTAGGGGTGGTAAACGTCAGACCCCAATAGCTCGATAAGTCGTGTCGATATGAGGTCTATAAAAATTCGGGAAACTACTGGTAACACTTACCAGTAAATCTCAGCAACCCTGGCCAGGGATTTCCGGTTATAGCCAAACGAACACAGCGCAACATCAACTCCCTATACCAGGAGAGACGAATCCCCTCCTATCGCTCATTGCCTCCATGTGGTTCGGGACTGTACCCAAAAGCCACCGTTTTGCACGCCCTCTTGGACGTGGTAAGGTTGAAATCAAAGCACAGTGGGAACCACACAAGACTCTATGACGATCTCGGGTCAACAGACTACTCTGTACTAGTGTCACCAGAGAACTGCCATCTGACGTAAGGTATAATACCATCTGGGAGTTCTCGGCGAGTCCGTCCAGTGTACCCAGTCTCCACTGAGCACCTGTACATCATCTCTGATGTCAAACACCAATGGATATGGGATCATCCATCGCCCATCTATATGGGTCGAGAAGGTATACGCTAGTCTACTCTGGTATATCGATGCCCTGTCTCGATATACCCACGACTAGGGACCTTGAAGGATGTACTTATGGACTACCATGTCCCCACTAGTATGATCTGCATCATAGTCCAGGTAGTCAAGTACACATCCTAAGGGCTTTACCAACATGTAACAGAGAGACAATTAGTGTACACGTTAAGGTAAAGAGTGTAACCAGATAGCATACTATCATGTCGAGCAAGAAAGTCCTCCCTATATATGTCCCAGCATCCACTACAATATACATCCAATGTACAGTAATGGCCTCTAGGGCATACATATAACTAACAGAATATGCGCCTCGTCAACTAGAGCTACAACCGCTGGTGCTATGTAAGTGACGGACTGCTGCATGCTGATCATAAGGGACAGCTGAGTAACAGGGGTGACAACCTCCTGTCGTAGCTCCCGAACGACATCAACCAAAGATCTCATTGTCTGGCGGAAGTCCTGCATCTCTACCAAAAGTCTATCCATAGTATAAGTCATAGGCTGATCCGTCTGCACCTGTGCAACTAGAGTGCCATCCTGGTCAGTACTCGTCTCACCCGAGCCAACTCTGACCTCGGCCCTCGCTGCATCACTCTGAGTCCCCATAGTCATCGACGGCAAGGCTATAAATAGATATGAGATGAGATTCGATAAGAATAAGGAAATCGAATCTCAAGGATATGAATCATCAAGGAAGGAATTTCAAGCAAAATTGTACTTAGGCCACTTAATGCGAAGTACCGCATCGTGGGTATGCTGCAGACATACACACACTACGTTACTTTGCTTAAGCAACCTACTCCATCATACTAAGGTCATCCTACACTCCGAAAGATAAAACCTAACGCTCTGATACCAACTTTGTCACGACCCAAAATTGGCCCGTGACGGCCCTAATACTACGCAATGCCTAAAGACGCCACGTAGTGAAAGAAAGCCAAACCCAGAAATCTAAACCATGAGAGTACGGAAAAAAGATAATATAAGTTTTTGAAATATTTGAAATCGCAACCCAAATTCTTTAAAAAGGTCTACTTTCTTTCTTTAAAATTTTAGCAACACCCCCTTTTTGTAAAATGCAGCCCAAAGGCGGAAAACAACTTATCACAAGTATACGACGCCGTAGCGAAGAAATGAAAAACAATAGAGATAAAGCTGTATATAAAAGACATCAAATACACAAGAATACACACTAACGTCCTCACCAAGTTTCTAAGTCAATAATACAATAGTAGATGGAGAGTACAAAATACAACGAATGTACAATATGAAATACAGATAATCATCCAACCCACCTAAGAAAAATGGTACTGTGAGCTGATGCGGTATCTGTAGCAAAAGATGATAGATGGATGGCTGAATGGAGGAATAGCCTGCCTCGACAACTCTGAGGAACAACCTGAAACACCTGTGGCACAACGGGGGTGAGTTGCCAGCTCGTGAATAGTAGATAACATATGCAGGTAATCGCAGGAATGTACGTACAGCATGAATCTAAGATATGCGATTACAGTAATAACATGTCATGCAAATGCCGAAATAAGGGAAGTACAGTAGCAGGTACAATCCATATGTAAAGCAGTAATAACATGACAATAATATGCAATAACCATGCAATAGGGATATGAGAAAGTAGATATGCAACTATCATAGGGGTATACTACAAGTACTACCAATATATGAATCCGTGCGTAAGGTAGGTAAGGGTGAGGTATAGGGTGGAGTATGTCATTTCCACGGAAACCTGACATCGTGATAGGATCACAATCCATCAAGACACTCAAATCCCAAAATCCTCAAATCAGCCCCCAACTAGGCTCTCACATCACATAGGTCTCACATCACCTCAATGTACGATATCGAGTAGCTCTCCTATATCTCGAATGTACAAATCCACAATCTCTTTCATATCCAATGTCCAATCTCAATGAATCACCTATATCCCAAGTCGAATCTCGAGTAAGTTTCTAACATCCTAAAGGTATATATGTATTTGCAGAAATAAATATGATGGGCGCAATACACATATATTAGCGTCCCATTCCACTAATATTGGTGCAAGGGTATATATAACAACGGCTAAATCCCCTGTTATATATACAAAAGTGGTTTAAGAGAAATATCATGAAAACAATGTGCCAAGCATCGACATAGAAATCCTCGTATATCGGGCTCCGTCAGTCCGGATCGGCCCACGGGGTCCGTCTGCGGTGTCGGCCCTCGGCCCCGGCAGTATAGATCATCCCGCATCCATCTCTCAACTCTGGCCAGTATCCTCCGGACAACTGCCAGGTCCAACCAGTCACCGGTACGTACTCGCCCGCCTCCAGGCTCAATCGGCAAACCCATCGATCTTCTTGCCGAGGGGAACCATACCGGGCCCACCATGTACTCTCATACGGCAACCACACCTCGTATGGAGTATATAATCAGCACCGATAAAACTCATGGTGGACGCGCAAATATCACATCAAGGAAACCGGGTTGTTCAATATATGCATAATTTCATGAACTCCCGCGGTTCCCAAATCCAGAAAACATCATCTAAAATCCAAATGATAATGCGCAAATCCAGGAATAAATGTATGCAATATATCTGAATGCGAGCAGCTAAACAAAAGTATATAGCTGGACCAGATGTATGCAAAATCAATAAAGTACAGCTAAGTAACATCAGTAAAGGTAAATATGTAACTGCAACTGAATATGTGTGTAAAACACGGGTGTAGCAATGTAGGTATCTACCTATAAGAACTGATGTCGTATACCCCCTTGGGTATAAGAAAATATGAGTAAGGTATACCTGTAGATGTATCGTAAAGGGTAAGTGTACCTATCACTAATGGTACGATACTCTATAGGTATATAGGTATGGTAATGTCATCTGTGATAAGCAATAGCATCTATAAGGGGTTGTGTGTGACATCGCAATTATTGACGGTGTGTGTGTAGCATACAATCCGTGCTCGTGCAACATGAACCGTTAATAATGTGTGCAGTGTCCTACGGCTGCTAGTCACAGTATAACTATATCAAGGAAAAAAGTAAAAGTGCAATTCTAACAATGACGTAGAATGTGCGACAGGTATTTGAATCCTAGCCCAGACGCATAACGCCATGCGGGCGATTCCCCTGTAGATGTTAAATCTACTCACCTACGCTCCACGCTAGGTGAATCCTACCATCTGCTCCCCCTGCAGCCGTGTCCGTAGTCCCTGCCTGCAACCCTGCAAATAATACATGGAAATTATATATAAGCCAAATATTCCGCGAAACGCGATATCGAACCAAAACGAGAAACTCGCGTCGCGAACTAAACGCGCGTGTGCACGATACGCTAAAACGTGTGTGTACGCATCTAAAACCATCGCGACACGCCGCGATACGCTGGATCACAGAACCCTCTCACGTATCGCGCATATCGCGCAAACATAACGGACACAAAAACGATATATGATCCCAGATTTTCCTACAGGTAAGATATCACAAAACTAGACATGCCAAAGACCTAGACAACACAGAAGGGACCCCTAGCCAAGAGTCCAACACCCATGTCCCCTACTTGGCCGCAATTTGCGGCCAATACTAATTAATTGGTGGCTGGGTTTAAGAATGGAGGTCTCGTGCTCTGGTGGTGTTATCTATACCTAGTGTACATGCTCTAGTTTCCTCAATTTTATTCTGTAGGGTCCGGGTCCATAGCAGATAACAGATGTCACAATTATCGCTTTAAACTCACCAATTTGGACAATTGGCAAACCCTATGGTATTTTAGTGTAATCTGGGGTTAAACTCAGTTAAGATGACCCTAATAACACTTAAACAAGTAGGGTTAACCAACACAATCATCACTTTGCCACAACATCTCACAAATCACAAAAATCTAGCACTAATCAAGCTAATTAACACTAACCGACACCAATTACACATAATCTAAGCAACTAGGGGATTGGGTTCAGAAATTATACCCTAATGAACCCTAGAGAGCAGGTAAAGAAGTGGAGAAGAGCTTCTGCAAGTGCTGGGGTTCCTGCTACTGCTGTTGCTGCTTGTTGCTCCTGCTGCTGGTCCTGCTACTGCTGCTGATGATGATGATCATGCTGGAGCTGCTGCTGCTGTTACTAGTTGCTGCTGCCTCAGGTGTGAGTGTGTGTGTGTGTGTTTGTGTTTGTATGAGAGAAATGAGAGAAGTGAGAAGAAATTGAGAGGCAAGGAAATTGTGGCACCAAGGGTCAAACCCCCCCTCTCTCTCTTCATTTAATGAGGCATGGCAAGGCCATCATGCCTCATAATGCACTCTCTCTCTCTCTCTCACACCAAGTCAACACTCATAACAAAATTCAAAATAAAACCCTTATTAATTTAACAACCATGCACACTTAAAACCCAAAACACTTAATACAATATTAAACTAGATTAAGGAATGGTTAGTTCACCATGTTACCAATCATGGTTAAACACCAAAAAAAAGCCTAGTTATCATGCACAAGTGTGTGCAAGGCTAGGAAAAATCTAATAAATTACTCATTAAATAGGATAAAATATTTAAAACTTAATTTGGTAAACTTTTTATGAAAAACCATATATTAAAATATAATTAGCTACAAAACACATTCTAAGGTGTTACACTACCGCTCCTCGAATCGGGTATACCCACACAAGCTCTCTGGAACCGAGAAAACTCTTGGTGGACGCACTGAAATATCATATCAAAGGTGACCGGATTTTTAAAACAATTACATATTTTCTTTTGAAATATCCACGGTCCCCAAATCCAGAAATATCATGGAAACAACATATCTCAATGCATATAATCAAACATGATGTATGCGACATGTAAAGAAAGGTAAGCATATCAGTAAGTCATGCAACATGGAATAGTAATGTGCGCATGTCATGGGAAACCGCTCTTTTTAAATGAATCAGTTTTATAGAATATCTTGCGGTTCCAAAATCTCTAATCAAGCCAGAGTCATCTATGTATGTGTACAGGTATAAGTGTACAATATGCCATGCAAGAATCACATCATGAATGCAACAGTACTACAGTGTAGTGCCTGGCAATTATCGATGATGAAGTGTGTGAGCCGGCAAATAGTGTATGTGGAACATTCTCATCATCGATAATGGTGCTGGTGTCCTAACAGCATGATGGTAAAATCTCAATAAACACAAGTAATGCGATGCAAATAATATGAACATGCGGAATCAAATAATCAACGCAATAGTGAATAATCTACATCAATATGTAAGTGTCATGCAGTTTTGCCTTTTTGAAATAAGAAGAATCGGGGTTTTTAGTAAAATAAGGGCTACAGTGTTTTTAAGAAAAGATGCCCCTTTTGAAATTATCCGTAGAATCCCTTTTTGCATGTCTTTAAAATACTCACGATTCGTTAGTTTTGAAATAGGTAAGACCCGGGTCTAGTTAAATATTAATTATACGAACTACTGATCTAACCATCAAGTCAATAGGGAGGGGTATGGAAACCACCTAAATCTGAGTCGATATATATATATATATAAATATAAAGATAGTAGTCGGTGATCCCGCCTCAATAGTATCGCATACGATACCGTATATCATCTTGCACCCTCAAGTCATGAGTGCGGATCAATCATCAAAATAAAGCTCGTACGGTAAATCGTCGTACGGCATCCCAATAGCTGGGTACGGGTCAATATCACAATCATCACATCAATTATCTGGTATCCTTATCATCATGTCACAAAATCTGGGGTACTGATCTAAGTCTAGTACGAATCGTTACCATCTACATAAGTATGAATGCGTGTGCGAAAGACACGCCCAAAGGCCCGCTAAAAATCATATATCGTATCCAAAATACGAATTACATCACATCACCGATATCATGGCACTATGCCTAAACTCATCGACTCACATCCATTGTCCCCCAATATCCTCATCATCACAGAATAAACATAGCAAATATGCACGTGTGTGCGTGTGGGTGTACACCTATTCTAGGGTTCGCGACTAGGAACCACACTAGTTACTTCTAACCCTACTCTATGCATAGTACACCTAACACATCCTAACAACCAAGTCATACATAAGCTATCATATATAAGTACAGTATATATGGTATACTAGACATCGGACTGCGGGGGTGCTATACGCCATCCACCCGACTTCTCCCCGTAGATATAAATCTACTCACTTTTCTTATGAGTGCCGGTGCCGATGTCGCCATTTGCATCTCCAACGCTTCGACGCCACGTGGGGTACCTATAAGGATATCACACGCTAAAACACATGAAAACCATGTCGGAAGCCAAAATGGTGCACACTACGCCCATAGGTAAAAACCTGTCGCCTCGCGTGCAAACACAGCCAATAACTCTCTGCCGTTGGCGTTTAAACGCCACCCGACAGAAACGAATTATCGAATACCAAAACCATACGAAAACAAGTCGTAAATAATTGGCAAAGTCAAGAAAATCAACCCAGATTCTACCCTGGTTGGAACCAGTCAAAACTAGACATACCCAGGGTCAAGTTTACAGGTAAAAGAGCCGTGCATCCAAAACGAGGGGGTTCCCTACTGCTCTGGCCGCAAATTGCGACCAGAAGGGATTTATCTACGGCCAGGAAGTGGGTCCAGGGGCTGGGGCTTTGGGTGTTGGCTTCTATCTACCTGCAAATCTCACTGCCAAGTCAATTTTATTTTAGGAGGTCCCGGGTTGTAGCAGATTCCAGAAAGGCTTAAAAAGTCGACAAAACGCTAACCGACACTAAATCGAACAATCTGGTAAATTTGCTGGAATCTGGCGAAATTCTGGGGTGAACTGGTCTCAAACACACCTAATAAGGTTATACTAACCATTTTAACCAACACTTGACCAAATCTCACTCAAATTCTCCTAAACTAGCACTAATCTACTTAATAACATAAAAATTTCAGTTAAACAATTATAACTTTGCAAGATAGGGGTTGGGTTGTGAGATTATACCTCAAGGGATCCTAGGATGTAGGAGAAGAGAAGATCAAGAAGAAGAGGAGTGTGTGGTTGCTGGTGGGGTGTTGTTTCTACAGCTGAGCTGCTTCCATTGGCTGTTTTCTCTTTGCTGATGCTGCTGATGCAATTGCTGCTGTTTGCTTTGGGCTGAGGTTTGAAATTTGATTGTGTTTGCTGTAGTAGCAGCTGGAGTGGTGTTGGGTCTGAAGTTGTGTTGTATGATGGTGTGGTGTTGTAGTATCTGATGTTGATAGAGATTTGGGGCTGCAGTGTTGATAATGGGGGTTGATGTGTTGATAATGGGGCTGATGTTTTGATAATGGGGCTGATGTTTTGCCTCAACTGCAGTTGCAGCCATGATGATGCTGCTGATGCAAGATTTGTTGTGGTGTGATGTGTGAGAGTGAGAGGGAGTTTGAAAGACAAGTGAAAAGTTTGAAATGAAATGGGGTGACATAACCTATAGCCACCTCTCTCTCTCTCTGTAGCCACAAGTCAACCCCAACCTAATCCAATTTTTAACAAAGCTAAACCCTTAATTAACCTACTTAACTTAACCAAAAGGTTTAAGCCACCATGGTCATCTCAACATAGTAACCCTAGACTAACCCAAGATAACATGCACAAGTGTGTGCAGTCTAGATAAAATTCCGATAAAATATTCATAAAACCAGATAAAATATTCAAAAGCCGTTTTGGTAAACTTTTTACCAAAAACCCTACATTAAACACAATTACCACTAAATAACGTATTTCAGAATTTCCATAATTTTTTCTTCAGAATTTTCCCCATTTATCGGTATTTAATTATACCGAAATATTAAAATATTCAATAAAATACTATTAAATTATAAAAATTCCCAAAAATAATAATATATTTTTCTGAAGTGTTACATCTACTCTGGAATATCGATGCCCCGTCTCGATACACCCACGACTAGGAACAGTTCAAGGATATGCTTATAAACTACACATGCCCCACTAGTATAATCCGCATCATTGTCACAGTAGTCAAGCAAATATCCAAAGGGCTTTATTAACATGTGCAAATGAATAAAAGTATGATCAAATCAACATGTCAAGATAAAGTGAACCAGATAGCATACTATCATGTTGTGCGAGAAAGTCATCTATATACATATATACATGTCCAAGCATCCACTATACATATAATGGCCTCTGGGGCATACATATATCTAACAGACAAGCGTATACCATAGTTGTTGGATATAGTGCCCTTAGAGTCAATTATTGGATCACAAGCACGTGATTGCAATGATTGAGGGAGGACCTATCCCAGTAGGACAGTCTTACTCAAGATGATAGTATGCTATCTAGTTTATCTTTATCATCGTGTACTGCTTTAGGTGACCTTACAGGTCGCTATTACACATTGATAGAGCCCTTAGGATTCTTGCTTGACTACCAGCAGTATGATGGCAATCATATACATGGGAGCTGGGGTTTATAAGCACATCCTTAAAAGGTCCCTAGTCGTGGGAGTTTCGAGACTGGGCATCGATACTCCATTAGTAGACTAGTGTATACAGTCGAGACCCCGACGAGAGGCGGTGGCCGGTCTCATAAGCCATTGGTGTCAGTTGGATCACCTAAGATGTATACAGGTGCTCATTGGGTTATAAGTACACTGGACAGGACTCGCCGGGAACATGCTAGTTGGTATTATACCTAACGTCAGATAGTACTTCCCTGGTGACATGTGTAGAGGTTAGTTCATCGACCTGAGATCGTCATTTGTCTCGTGTTAGTTCCCACTGTGCCTTGATTACTACCCTACCATGGCTCAAAGGAGTCGTGCAAACAGGTTTTAGTTGGGTACAGTACCGAGCTACATGGAGGCAGTGAGCGGATCGGCATGGGTTTCGGCTCTCCCGGTATTGGGGGTGAGATCGCGCAGTGTCTAAGAGAGCCATTACACGAAGTCCTTGGCCAAGGCAGGAGATTTACTGGTAGGTATTCCAGCAATATATCAGGGTGTTCTGGGCTACACTCCGACACGACTTGTACCGCTTTTGGGGGTCTGACTTTTACCAACCCCCTACGCCCGACATGCGAAGCTCATAGACGAACGGACCGGACTGTACGGATATTGTCACTGACAGGCTCAGTAGGGTGTCAGGATGAGTTCGCTCATCGACCTCCCTTTTGGTCAATACCTGGTAGCCCGTTATGTACGGCTAGTACCTCTGACGTGCTAGCGGTTAAATCCACAGCCAAATATTGACGAGTCTTTAGTGTCCCCCACAGACAGTTTCTCAAGTTTCAGGAGAAACGTTGTAGAGGTCGTATGATATATGGCATGGTTCGATCATATACGTGCAGTAGTGCACGGATCATGATCGGACGGATCGTACTAGTGGGATTTGGTTTAAGCCGGATCCTAGTATTAGATTTGTTAGATTACTTTAGTCTTATGGCATTCGCATTCAGTCGGAATGCGGATGCAGGTATGTATATACAGGTGAGGGGTATCCTTGTAATCCATCACGAGTTTACTTTAGTAGATGCCATTCACTTTTTATTGTTGCAAACATTTGGATTAATGTTTGCATATGGAAATAATGAGCTCAATAACATGATTAAGAGCATTAATTGTGACACATGCACAAGTGATGAGTCATGGTCTCTTTACTTGTGCATATGTCATATTATGTGATTGTTTTGTGGATGAAATGAGAGGGAGAGAGAGAAAGGGCAGCCATAACATCATGGTTAGCTCTTGTATTTCTTTTTTCACTCTCTCAATCTCATTATCATCTCACAACAAAAGAAAAAGAAAGGAAAACTTCTTCTTCCTCCTCTTCTTTCTTGAGCTCATTATCTCCTCACTAATGGCATCCATTAAATCCTCAAGATACAAAGTGATGACACACATTCTCTACCTCACCTTGGACACGTCGGCTTGTAAACTTCGTGTCCGAGTTGCTTCGGACGAAGCGGGAGCCCGTAAAAAGATTCGATGATGTGGTGCCCTTTCCGACGAGGAGATCGAGACCGGAGATGCCGCGAGGAGCTTGGGATGGTAGCCAAAGACCGAAGGACATGGATCGATCGGTATAGCCTTTCCAACCCTTTCTCTAGTTGCTAGTTGTAGGTTAATGGTTCGATCCGGGATTAAAGTCTGCGATAGCGCCGGTTTCAAGTTTAGAAAAAGTTTTCGTTTCCGCATTTTGGCCTCGGATCGACGGCCAGGGTGCTACCATAGACTTACACTAGTCTACTCTGGTATATCGATGCCCTGTCTCGATACACCCATGACTAGGAGCGTTATAGGATGAACTTATGGACTACCATGGCCCCACTAGTATGATCTGCATCATAGTCCTGGTAGTCAAGTACACATCCTAAGGGCTTTACCAACATGTAACCATAAGACAGTATCATGGGACTAGTATATATTTAAGATAAAGAGCAACCAGATAGCCTACTATCATATCGAGCAAGAAAGTCCTCTCTATATATGTCAAAGCATCCAATATAATATACATCATCTGTACAATACTGTCCTCTAGGGCATACATACAACTAACAGAAATAACACGGATCGTGTTGTTTGGTAAATAGGGACTACGGTGTTTTTACGAAAAAGGTATGTCCTTTGAAATATCCGTAGAATCCTTTGTCCTATCTTTAAAATATTCACGATTCGTTAGTATTTTTGAAATAGGTATGACTCGAGTCTAGTCAAACATCTATAAGTAACTACAGGACTAAAATAACAGGCTAATCGAAAATGTAAGGAAACCACCTAAATCTGAGTCGATACATATAAATATAATAATCGGTGATCCCGCCTCAATAGTATCACATATAATACAATATATAACATGACATCCTCGAGTCAAGAGTGTGGATCTATCATCAATATATATAGCTCGTACGGTAAATCCATCGTACGGCATCCCAAATCTGGGTACGGGTCAAATATCACATTCATCTCATTATTCATCTGGTATCCATATCATCCTATCCAGTATTAGGGGTACTGATCTAATTCTAATACAAACTGATACCATCTTCATATATATGTGTGTATGAAAACACATTGCCTAAAGGCCCGCTATAATCTCATGTTCTCATAGTACGAATCAAAACAAATTACCGATCTTATGGCATCATGCTTAATCTCATCGACTCATTTCCAAGTACCATGTACAATCCTCATCATCCATGTATAGGTATACGTGTGTGTGTATATATATATATATATACATAGTCTCATACCTATGTGTGTGTGTATATATATACATATCCCCATATACGCATAAGTAAAACAATGTAAGCATATGTGTGCGAGTGGGTGTAAACCTTATTCTAGGGTTCACGACTAAACTAACTAACGATACCATCATCGAATTATACTAAAATTATCCATGACTCCCAAAGTCTATCTATATAATCATAATCTCACAATAAACATATAAATATATCCATATAATAATATACCACACACTACACTACGAACTGCGGGGGTGCTATACGCCATCCACCCGACTTCCCCCGTAGATATATATCTACTCACCTTGATCCTCACTTGCCGAAGTCGATGAAGCCACGCTAATCCTCGTCGTCTTGAAATCCACATGGGGGGTACCTACAATTTCCAATGCGTCATATAGTATCAAGAATCGAACATGAAAACCAAAACGGCAAGCGAATCGTTTATAGGTTAGAACCTATAGCCTACGCCTGCAGAACCACCAAACAACCCCCGTTGCTGATGTACAAACATCAGACAACGGAACACAATATCTAATACCAAATCCCAAATTAAAACGAAGTCGCAAAACAATGCAGCAACTCAAGAAAATGGTCCTAGATTTTACCCTAGATGAAATTAGCCAATTTTGCACATATGGAGGGTCTAATTTACTGGAGATAAAGCTCTAGAACAAGAACGAGCCTAAAATTCCCTGGTCTGGCTGCAATTTGCGGCCAGAATGATTAAATCTGTGGCCACATGAAGGAATTGGGGTCCTGGGTTTTGGGTATAAGTTGTAGGTTGCCGCACATCTCTCTATGTATGCTAAATATTTTTCAAGTGTCCCGGGTGATAGCAGATACCAAAACACATCACAATTTTCATAAAATCTGCCAATATCGGGGTTTCTAAGTTTGGGTTTGGGGTTCTATTCTCTGGTTTTAATCCAAAATACGATCATTACAGGGGTTGTGTGGTCTCTACAAACCTCAATTACACTTTAAGATTCAAATCAAACCCTAACCTCTTCTAGAAATTCTCAAAGTTCACAACACAACCTTAAAACACTTCTAAACTTGCATGAAAGCTAAAGTGAATCAAATACAATGCAAATGATGAAGGAATTATCCCATTTGGCAACTCAAGAAAATTCTCGAGTTGCTCCAAGTCTTCAAAATCCAATTTTTCTTTGCCCAAAGTGCATCTAGTGAGCTTGTGCATGTTTTTAATGAAGTGGGGATGATGTTTTGATGTTGTTTTCGGTGTGTTGTGAGGAGTTGAGATAGTGGAGGGAAGAGGGCAGCCAAGCTTAAGGGAAGAGGAAGAAGAAAAGATGAAGGTGATGAATGAAACAAGGAGCCATGACCAAGGTTGACCCTCATCTTTCTCTCTCTCTCTTGTCCATCCCTCTTTGTTTAATATTTTCTTTTCTTTTCTTTCTTTTTCCTTTCTTATTCTTTACTTAACATATAAAAGCCATGCATGAACAAAATAAGGAAAACCATGGTAAGAAAAATGTAACAATGTGAAATAGGAAATGGTGCATGTCACATGCACAAAACAAGCTTAATGCACGATTAATGATATTTTAATCGCGATTAGGATTAAAATTGTATATAATTAATTATAAAAATTCTTAATTTGCCTAAATCACATAAAACACCCCACTTTCAGAAATTTCTATAATTTTTTTCAAATATTTCCCGTTTTATCGGTATTTAATTATACCGCATAAATAAAATATTCAAAAAATTTATTATTTAATTAAAAAAAATTCCCAAAAATAATATTTCATTTTTCTGAAATGATACAATCTTCCCCCCTTAAAGAAATTCAGCCCCCGAATTTAAATTTAAACCCCTCAAATACTAAAACATTTCAGTAAGAAGATCCAGTCGTCGGGGCTCCGAAATTATAAACACATAAAACACATCGTATCATAATACATGCACATGAAAAACGAGTATATAAACCAAAATCCAAACTCTGTCAAGCATTCCACAATCATCGTAGTTATGGTGAAGACACCAATGTCAAAGCCCAAACGAAAACCAACATAATATACATCAAAACTATAACACGTACATAGTACACGTCGTTATAAACTCGTCAAAACATCTGAGAGAAATGCATGCCACACCTTTTCAAGTCGCTGTGCGGTGAGCGTATCACGGCACAGTGGCGGACGTCTATTGTAAAAAAATAACTATATATATATTCTTTGTTTAACATACACGCCCCGCCGTTTTGAAAACAATTTAGAAGCGTTTCCTCGTTAAATGTCTTGTGTCATCTTAGACACGTAGGTAAATACTGAAACTATAGATCCTTTTTGGAAATCAACTCGATAACTATCAATGCATGCAAAAATATATTCAGGTACTGTCCTCTGACTAGTCCAGCTCAGTCACTATATAAAATAGTAATATCATAAAACATGCTGCTCAAAGGAATCAATCCCAAAATGTATATATGAATGCCACCTGCGTCTGGTGCGCACGAAAATCAAAATCCATGAATGTGCCATACATGTGCACAGAACAAAATCTAAGTGCAACGGGTGTGCACGAAACACCTGTCAAGGTCAACGGTGTGTGCCTGACAGCAATACCAGGTGCATCTGATATGCACGAAGAATCTCGATTTACTGCATCTGATGTGCACCAAAATCGCATCAAGAGCGTCAAGTCTGCGCAAAAATCCAAATCAAGTGCACAAGGTGCACGAAAATAAATATCGAGTATCAAAATCGAAATCAACGGTATACAACACATGTCAATCCAAATCCAAATCAGGTATACCGTGGTAGATAATCTCATAACCATGTGCATCTGTGTGCACAAATCAAATCAAAATACTTAAAGTGCATAAAAACTATGCCGAAAACACAAGTCAAATCATATGCATACCATAGGCATGAAATCAAAATCAACATCTCGAATGACATCAAATCGAAGTCAAGTGCAACTGTGGTGGACAAAATCTCAATCATGCAAATAAATCACACAAAATACTGAAATCAAAGATGACGGAAACAATCCCGCTCTAGTACATCCTCTAAAGATCTCTGGCCAACTGTCATGGTCACTTATAACATGTCTCGTCGACGATACCAAACTCTGGCCTACTAGGTGTGCGTAATATGACCGATCCTGGGTCCAAGTCTTCTCGTACAGTATTCTAGAAAGGTTCTGTCGAAGTCTCTCCTAAATCTCTTTTCTGCCGAACTGCCCGGAAGTTATCATCTTTTACCAAATCTATTTCCTGTTCCGGAACGGCTGCATACTCATCGCGACTCCTTCCGGAAGATATATACATATACAACGCCTCTGCATGCGTATCACATCTCTGATGTCAGCGGAGTGGAACGTCATCTCATAAAGATCTCATACGAACCTCTTACTCCACTTTTCTCTAATGTCGACTAATTCAGACTCGTCACTTCATGGCTGCATGGACTACGCTCCAACGGCTATACTCGTATCTGGAGTCTCCCAAGCAATGTATCCCATCACATGATATCTGAATGACGTCGAACCTTTTGATCGATTCATCAAAGTTCCATAATCCCCCAAGAGCTGAACATCTTGAGTACAGTTTAATAGTATTTCAGTACATGCCACAATACCTATGGACCAGCCGTAGAAGAGCAAACCCAAGCCTCATTAATAGCACCGCTGAACTGCTGCAAACCTAAGGTTTCAGAGCGTTCCTATGGTCATTATATCGAATTAGGGTTTCCTTCTCCTAGAGGGTCCACGGAATTACTTGCATGTTTCTCCGAATACTTTAAACTTGGAAAATGGGTTTCTGACATTCGATCGTCTTCTATCGACTCTCAACGTACGTGCGTGAAGTCGTCTCTAGCTGGAATCAATCCATCTGATGATCTCGCATCGGGGTAGGCAACGAATCACATGTCCTAGTCATTCCTCCCTGGGTGATTAGCGATCTTTTATCATATCTCTAAATATAACTCATGCGGCATAAGCTTCAAACATCTGGGGCGATATCTCGTCAGTCGCAGCAATAACTGAATCATTTGTCTGCACGCTGAACAGTGCATCAATCATCAAATAATCGGTGCATCGACGGTCATCACATTCTTGTTGTCCTCTAGCAGTAGCTTGATCCTTTGGTGCTGATCTACACGTCCGAGAAATCTTGTAAAAGTGATACATCAAATGCTCATGGCGAAAAAACAGAATAAAGCGACGCATCTATGCAAATCATATGTCTCTGGAATCACTCCCTGGTCAGTCCTCGTCCGTGACGAGCTCATACTGACGCAACTCTAGCCGTAGCTCTCTCTGCCCGTGTAATCGTGGCAGCAAAATCAAAAACCAATATCGATGAGGATAGATCATAAGAATGAATATAATGCTGTGCAAGGAAATGTACATCCTAAGGCTTCTTAAGTGGAGTAGCGTATCGTAAGCATGCTGCGGAACATACACATGGTACGTCACTCTCCTTAAGTCACCTACTCCATCAACCAAGGTCAACCTATGCGACAAATATTTGGGTCTAATACCCCCTCGACAAAGTCTAATTTCCGTAAGGTCAAGCCTAGATTCCGTATATATACAAACGCCTTAGGCTCCGCATAGTCAAACATAGACTTGAACCAAGGTTAACCTACTACTCTGATACCAACTTTGTCACGACCCGAAATGGCACGTGACTGGCACTTGAATCATATGAAGTCTATAGGACCCCCATCTAATTCAAGTAAGCCGAAAAAATCCTATAATCTATACCATTTTAAGAAAGAAGTGAAGAAAACATGTTTTAAAACAAGTGGTTTTAATAACATAAGCCGAAGTATGCATTTTTAAAATCTCAAGTCTTTTCTGAAAATTTCGGCAGAGTTTCATTTGTAAAAACTGGCCCCAAAAGGGGTACAACATGCATAATATGAATAAAGGCATCCCCAAGCGGGAGCTAACACTTCGTCAATTGACGGTCACAACCACACAAGCAATATAATATACAACGCCGAAGGGCGAGGATCAAAACTCAAAAGGAAACTCAAATCATCAAGAAACCCATAATAATATAACGCGCGACTCTAAGGTCGAAAGAATAAACAACTGGTTTTCTAGGGTTATAAAGTTACAAGTCTGGTTGATGGAGTTACTAGATACAACAGAATATAAGTGAAATACAATGGTGGTCACGATGCAAGTGAACCCACCTACCAAAGCAATCACCCGAAAGGAGCAGTGTGCCAATAAAGCCACAACGAACCTGTACGGCAAAACCTACAAGAAAATGTGGCACAACGGGTGTGAGTAGCCAACTCGTGAGTAGAAAACATCACAGGGCAAAAATCGTATGTATAACTCAAATCCTAGGTTAATACGATCAGTAATATATATATCCTCAATATGATAAAGTCTGAAGCAAGATATGATGGCAAGGTAAACATCTATACATAAGTGTAATACCAAGTACTCGTGTCAGTACCTCAGGTAGCAACATATCATAAATAAGAGGTACGATCAATGTAATCAACATGAAATCATTGTTAACTATATCATGAAGGTAATACTATGATATCTATGGTGGCCATATCAGTATAGGTGCCAACTATATACTCAAGTCTATAAGTATGTGGATATCATACAATTATGTAATCAATGCCTGTATGCATGTGGATCTCGTCCACGTGTCAACCAATGACACAACTACATCATGCATGTAATATCATAAAAGTATATGCATGAAAGTATGAGGATATAAATCAACGTTTGTCCCTCGCAACACATCAAAATCATGGAACCTGAGTGCCCAGCATCGACACTCGAACATCATGAAACCCGTGTCCAGCATCGACACGCAAATCATCATATATATCAGGCTCCGTATCATCTGCGGGATCGGCCCGCGGGCTGCGGCAGTACGGATCGGCCTATATCCATCTCATGACTCCGGTAGGTATCCTCCAGATAACCACCAGGTCCAAATACTATCACCGGTTGGTAGTGGTCCCTCTGCCAGGCTCATCGTCATCCCCACGAAATCTCTCTCTCGCCCCAGGTACCATACCGGGTCCACCATGCACCCGCAGACGGTTCCTCCTCCTCCTCGAATCGGGTATCACATGCCAATCTCAAAACCGAGAAAACGCATGGAGGACACACTGAAATATCATATCAAGAGAAACCGGGTTTTTAAAACAATGCATACTTTCCTTTGAAACAACCACGGTTCTCAAATCCAATAATCTCATGAAAACAACATATCTCAATGCGTAAAAATCGTAAAGCATGATATATGCGACATATAATAGAATGTAAGCATATTCGTAAATCATGCAACATGGAACAGTAATATGCACATATCGAGGGTAAACCTCTCTTTTAAATGAATCCAGTTTTAAAATATCTCCTGCGGTTCCCAATTTCTCCAAAGTCAAATGCAACATTGTATAAAGGTGCATATGTAACTATAGCAAGTAAATTGTGTAAGGAGTCATATCATGATGCAGCAATCCTATTTTATAGTGACATGGCAATTACCGATGATGATATGTGTGAGCTGGCAAGTATGTGTTCGTAGACATACGCATCATCGGTAATGGTGCCGGTGTCCGGATAACATAGGTTTAATATAACAATAAACACATTTAAACTTGCAATGTGATGCGAATAGCAAGAATATGCGGAAAATGAATAACGCACGCAACAATAAAGAATCTACATCAATATATGTGAGTCACACTGTTTTGACATTTCAAATAACATGAATCGTGGGGTTTGGTAAATAGGGACTACGGTGTTTTTAAGTAAAACGTACGTCCTTTAAAATATCCATAGAATCCCTTGTCCTGTCTTTATAATACACACGATTCGTTAGTCTTTTTCGAATAATTATGACTCGAGTCTAGTCTAACATCTATAAGTAACTACAGGACTAAAATAACAGGCTAATCGAAAATGTAAGGAAACTACCTAAATCTGAGTCGATACATATAAATATAATAGTCGGTGATCCCGCCTCAATAGTATCACATACGATACAATATATAACATGACATCCCCGAGTCAAGTGTGCGGATCTATCATCAATATATATAGCACGTACGGTAAATCCATCGTACGGCATCCCAAATCTGGGTACGGGTCAAATATCATATTCATCTCATTATTCATCTGGTATCCATATCATCATGTCCAGTATTAGGGGTTCTGATCTAAGTCTAGTAAAAACTGAAACCATCTGTATATAAATGCAGGTGTATGAAAACACATCGCCTAAAGGCCCGCTATAATCTCATGTCGTATCTCATAGTACGAATCAAAACATATCATCGATCTCATGGCATCATGCCAAATCTTACAAACACACACACACACACACAATCCTATACCAATGTGTGTGTGTATATATACATATCCCCATATATGCACAAGTAAAACAATGTAAGAATGTGTGTTTGAGTGGGTGTAAACCTTATTCTAGGGTTCGCGACTAAACTAACTAACGACACTATCATCCAATTATACTAAAATTATCAATGACTCCCAAAGTCTATCTACATAATCTTAATCTCACAATAAACATATACATATATCTATAGAATATATACCATACACTACACTACGAACTGCGGGGGTGCTATACGCCATCCACCCGACTTCCCCCGTAGATATATATCTACCCACCTTGATTCTCGCTTGCCGAAGTCGATGACGCCACGCTCATACTCGTCATCTCGAAAACCATATGGGGGGGTACCTACAATTTCCAATGCGTTATATAGTATCAAGAATCGAACATGAAAACCCAAACGGCATGCGAATCGTTTATAGGTTAGAACCTATAGCCTACGCCTGCAAAACTACCAAACAACCCCCGTCGCTGACGTACAAATATCAGACGACGGAACATAATATCAAAAACAGAATCCCAAATTAAAACGAAGTTGCAGAACAATGTAGCAACTCAAGAAAATGGTCCCAGATTTGACCCTAGGTGAAATTAGCCAATTTTGCACATATGGAGGGTCTAATATACTGGAGATAAAGCCCTGGACCAAGAACGAGCCCAAAATTCCTTGCTCTGGCCACAATTTGCGACCAGAATGATTAAATCTACAGTCACATGAAGGAATTGGGGTCCTGGGTTTTGGGTATAGGTTCTAGGTTTCCTGCACATCTCTCTGTGTTTGCTAAATATTTTTCACATGTCCCGGGTGATAGCAGATACCAAAACACATCACAATTTCCATAAAATCTGCCGATGTCGGTGTTTCTAAGTTTGGGTTTGGGGTTCTATTCACTGGTTTTAATCCAAAATACGATCACTACAGGGGTTGTGTGGTCTCTACAAACCTCAATTACACTTTAAGATTCAAATCAAACCCTAACCTCTTCTAGAAATTCTCAAAGTTCACAACACAATACTAAAACACTTCCAAACTTGCATGAAAGCTAAAGTGAATCAAATACAATGCAAATGATGAAGGAATTACCTCATTTGGCAACTCAAGAAAATTCTTGAGTTGCCCCAAGTCTTCAAAATCCAATTTTTCTGGGTCCAAAGTGCATCTAGTGAGCTTGTGCATGTTTTTAATGAAGCGGGGATGATGTTTTGGTGTTGTTTTGGGTGTGTTGTGAGGAGTTGAAATGGTGGAGGGAAGAGGGAAGCCAAGCTTGAGGGAAGAAGAAGAAGAAAAGATGAAGGTGATGAATGAAATAAGGAGCCATGACCAAGGTTGAACCTCACCTCTCTCTCTCTTTGTCTTTCCCATCCCTCTTTGTTTAATATTTTCTTTTCTTTTCTTTCTTTTTCCTTTCTTATTCTTTTCTTAACATGTAAAGCCATGCATGAACAAAATGAGGAAAAACAATGGTAGGAAAAATGAAACAATGTGAAATAGGACATGGTGCATGTCACATGCACAAAACAAGCTTAATACACGATTAGTGATATTTTAATCGCGATTAGCATTAAAATTGTATAAAATTAATAATAAAAATTCATAATTTGCCTAAATCACATAAAACACCCACATTTCAGTAATTTCTATAATTTTTTCAAATATTTCCCGATTATCGGTATTTAATTATACAGCATACATAAAATATTTATGATATTTATTATTTAATTATAAAAATTCTTAAAAATAATATTTCATTTTTCTGAAATGTTACAATGCAGTATAAAGACTGCTTCACATGGAACTATTCCGAGATGCCGGGGCTAGATCCAGAAATAGCGGTGCAAAAATTGGCGATATCTCCGAATGTCAAGCCAGTCAAACAAGCACCAAGAAGAATGCGGCTCGAACTTGAAATGAGTATCAACGCCGAAGTCAAGAAGCTAATAGACTCCGGCTTCATCCAAGAAGTTGAATACCCCGACTGGATTGCCAACATTGTCCCAGTGATGAAGAAAAATGGGACGGTGCGCATCTGCGTGGATTTCCGAGACCTCAATAAGGCTTGCCCGAAGGATGATTTTCCCGTGTCGGTAACTGAGCTAATGATAGATAGCACGTCCACTCACGAAGTCGTCTCCTTCATGGATGGATCATCGGGTACAACCAAATAAAGATGCATCCCGAAGACCAGAAGTATACCGCTTTCCGGACCCCTCTGGGCATATTCTGCTACAAAGTGATGCCTTTTAGTCTGAAGATTGCCGGCGCTACCTATCAGAGGGCCATGACGAAGATTTTCGATGATCTCATACATGAAATCGTTGAATGTTATATCGATGACCTCATAGTGAAAAGAAAATCGCACGATGAGCATTGGGAGCAGCTGAAGATAGTGTTTCAACGTCTTCGGAAATATAACCTGAAGATGAACCATCTCAAATGCGCGTTCGGAGTTTCCTCAGGCAAATTCATAGGATTCATCGTATGACACCGGGGCATCGAAATAGACCCGTCAAAAATCAAGACGATTATGGAAATGCCTCCACCAAGAACTCTCAAGCTACTGCGGTCTCTCCAAGGAAAGCTCGCGTATATCCGGCGGTTCATAGCTAACCTCTCCGGCAAATGCTGCCCATACAGCCATTTAAGGAAGACGGGGACCCCGTTCTTCTGGGATCGCAAATGCCAAAGCGCAGTGGACGAAATCAAGCAATACCTGCAGAATCCGCCCGTACTGACCGCTCCGGTCAAGGGAATGCCCCTCATCCTGTACACAACCGCCATTGAAGGTTCTTTAGGCGCGCTATGTGTTAGTTGTATATACTGTTAGGTCCACGTTACCTCTCCCGGTACTTTCGGGGTTGCGGAAACGGTAAAACAAAAATTTTTCTAAGGTTTGTAACATGGACCGTAAAAGCCGGATCTTTGCTAAACTATAAACTAGCAACCTAACAAGAGATGTAACTACTCGGTTAGGGGTTATACCTCAACTTGAACTCCTTCACTTCTAGTTGTTGTTCTTCTATGATGTTCTTCTCTTCTTGTTGTTCTTTTATGATGTTCTTCTCTTCTTGTTGTTCTTTTCATGGCTTGCTCAAAGGTTGATCCGGACTTCGGTCACCTCCGCGGCCTCCTTGAGTCGATGACGATCCACCCGAGAGATGTACGCCGAGCTCCACCTCAAGCCGAGGTAACTAGGGCAAGGAGATTGCTAATCTAGAAGCCCTAGGTTGTGTAGAGAGGATGTATGGATGTGTTTGTCAAGTGAAAAACCTTTTTCTCTCAACACATGAGATCAAAGGAGAAAACAAGAGGAGGAAGAAGAAGGAGGTTTTTAGCAACCATGGAGCTTCTCTTTTCAAGAGAGAGAAAAAGAATAATGTTATGATAAGCTTAACCAAGAGAAAAGCTAACCATGGTTGCAATAATGCAAAAACCACATCATTACTAATTCCATCAAGATAAAGTTGATGGCTACAATTGAAATGACCATTATCATAATCCAAAAGAAAATGGAAAAGAAAAGAAGAGTGTGGAATCCTCTTGAAAGTCAATGGTCAACTCGGTCAACCGGTCAACAAAGTCAAGAGGGGTCAACAGGGTCAAATGGTCAATGCAATTAGCCATCATAAGATTATCACTAATAGGATTAGTAAATGATGTCCGCTGCTCATAATGGTTTTGACCAAACGAACTGTCAAAACCCTAATGAGCCTGCCACATAATGGTTTTGGCCGAACCAACTGCCAAAACCCTAATGAGGCACCTCCTCCTTCATCGCTCCATAAAACTGTGCATAGACACCTGCATCCGTATTCCGTAGAATGCGGATGCACAGAAGACAAAACAAATCCATCCGTGCAATACTAGGATCCGGCTTAAACCAAAGCCTACTAGTACTGCCTGCCCGAACACCATACGCACACAAGTGTACGTAAGTGATCGCAGCCCTGCCGTAAAACCATACGGCCTCTACACGTTTCGCTCAGTGCAGGGAAACTCTCTGTGTGGGACTCTAAAGACTCGACACTACGCTGGCAGTGGGTTTAACCACAGACCGCAAGCGGCACTAGCTGTACGTAACGGTCCCCAGGTAGATGTCGATAAGAAGGCCGATGAGGTACACCCATCCGAACTCCTACAGAGCCTATATGTGACAATCTCCGTACAGTCCGGTCTGTTCGTCTGATACATCGCATGGCGGGCCTAGGGGGGCGGTAAACGTCAGTCCCCTAATAGCGGTACAAGTCGTGTCGGAGTGAAGCCCAATACACCCTGAGGTAACACTGGAAACCTACCAGTATATCTCGCTTGCCCTGGCCAGGGACTACTCGTGTAATGGCTCTCCTAGACACAGCGCGATGTCAACCCCCAATACCGGGAGAGACGAATCCTGTCTAACCGTCACTGCCTCCAAGTGCTTCGGGACTGCTCCCAACTACTACCTGTTTGCACGACTCAGTAGAGCCGTGGTAGGGTAGTAATCAAAGAACAGTGGGAACACACTCGAGGCGAAGTGACAGTGTCAAGTCAGCGGACTAAGCTGTACTCATGTCACCTGGGAACTGATAACTGACGATAGGTATAATACCAACCATCAGTTCCCGACGAGTCCTGTCCAGTGTACTCGTAACCTAACGAGCACCCGCATACTATCTCAAGTACGACGTACTGACGGCTGTGGGACAGACCGTCTCCCGTGCTGGGATGAGAAGCGCATACGCTAGTCTACTCTGGAGTATCGATGCCCTATCTCGATACTCCCACGACTAGGGACGTGTATAAGGATGTGCTTGTAGATTACCCAGCCCCCACGAGTGCGATCGCCATCACAACGCCGGTAATCAAGCAAAGATCCTAAGGGCTCTACTAATGCGTATAGGTGATATAATAAATAAACACACATGTACACATTAAAGCAGAGACAAACCAAGTAGCATACTACTATATTGAGCAAGATTGTCTGTACAACTGTGAATATCCCAAGCTTCCATCAAGTAATATACATACTAGTATGATACAGTAATGGCCTCTAGGGCATATACACCAACAATCTCCCACTTGCACTAAGGCCATGTGCTGGCGTATCGAAGACCTATCATCTCGATCAGCCGCTCGAACTGAGTCTGGGGTAAAGCCTTCGTGAATGGGTCCGCAGTGTTGTCCTTTGTGTCCACTCTCCGCACCTCGATCTCCTGTCGATCAATGATCTCCCTGATCAGGTGATACCGCCTTAAGATGTGCCTGGATTTCTGATGGGACCTTGGTTCCTTCGCTAAAGCTATAGCCCCATTGTTATCGCAATACAAAGGTATTGGGTCAACAATGGACGGAACCACCTGAAGTTCACTAATGAACTTCTTAATCCAGACCGCCTCTTTTGCGGCATCGCTTGCAGCAATGTATTCAGCCTCCATCGTCGAGTCTGCGACGGTATCCTGCTTGGAACTCCTCCAACATACCGCCCCTCCGTTGAGGGTAAACACAAAACCCGAGACGGACTTGCTATCATCTTTGTCACTCTGGAAGCTTGAATCGGTAAAGGACTCGACCCTAAGGTCTCCATTACCGTAAACCAGGAACATCTCCTTAGTCCTTCTCAGGTAGTTGAGAATGTTCTTCACTGCTGTCCAGTGGTCCTCCCCTGGGTCCGACTGATACCGGCTTACCGTGCTCAACGCGTAAGCTACATCTGGTCTTGTACATAGCATCGCATACATTATAGATCCTACCGCCGAAGCGTAGGGTATAGTGCTCATGCGAACCCTCTCCTCGTCAGTCTTAGGAGACATCTTCTTGGAGAGGGTAATTCCGTGCAATGCGGGTATGTTACCGCGCTTGGAATCCTCCATACTAAATCTCTTTAGTACGGTCTCTATGTACCTGGACTGCGAAAGTCCCAATAGTTTCTTGGATCTATCTCTATAGATCTTGATCCCCAGAATGTACGAGGCATCACCCAGGTCCTTCATGGAGAACCTTTGTGACAAAAACAGCTTGACCGATTGTAGCATAGGAATGTCATTTCCTATCAGAAGAATGTCGTCCACGTACAAGACTAGGAATACGACAGTTCGTCCTACAATCTTCTTATAAACACAGGGTTCATCTTCGTTCTTGATGAAATCAAATTCCTTGATTGCCTCATCAAAACAGATGTTCCAGCTCCGCGATGCCTGCTTTAATCCATAAATGGATTTAAGCAACTTGCACACCTTTCCGCTGCTCCCACTGTCTACGAAACCTTCTGGTTGATCCATGTAAACGCACTCTTCCAAACAACCGTTTAGGAAAGCCGTTTTAACATCCATCTGCCAGATTTCATAGTCATGGAAGGCAGCAATGGCAAGTAGGATCCGAATGGATTTGAGCATAGCCACCGGAGAAAAAGTTTCATCATAGTCCAAACCAGGTCTTTGACGAAAACCTTTTGCAACGAGTCTAGCTTTATAGGTTTCCACCTGCCCATCTACACCAAGTTTCCTTTTGTAGATCCATTTGCATCCAACGGGTTTTACCCCAGGTGGAGCAATATCCATGGTCCACACTTTATTGGCGTACATGGACTCCATTTCAGATTGCATTGCTTCCTGCCACTTATCAGAGTCCCTACTGATAATGGCCTGCCTGAAACTGGTAGGGTCATCTTCTTCCAAGATGCAATCCTCTCGATCCCCGTCAATGAGAAAACCGTAGTATCTCTCGGGCGGATGAGAAATCCTACCAGATCTGCGGAGTGGCTGAGGTTCGTCTGGGGTTATTGAATCCTGAGGTTCTGTCAAACTTTCAGTTTCAGTTTGTGGTCGCTGAATTTCTTCCAATTCTACCGTGCTCCCACTAATTTCTTTTGCAAGAAACTCCGTTTCCAAGAAAACGGCATGCTGAGCAACAAACACCTTCTGTTCCTCGGTGTGGTAGAATAGATATCCATAACCATTCTTTGGATATCCCACAAACTTACATAAAACTGATCGTGCCTCTAGTTTATCCGGTTTATGCTTTTTAACATAAGACGGACAACCCCATATCTTAGATCTTTTAAGATATGGCCTCTTTCCATTCCATATCTCGAACGGAGTCTTAGGCACAGATTTAGACGGAACATCATTCAATAGGTATGCCGCTGTCTGAAGCGCATGTCCCCAAAATGAAAGAGGCAACTCGGCATTACTCATCATGGAGCGAACCATATCCAGTAGGGTACGATTCCTCCGCTCCGAAACACCGTTGTGCTGTGGTGTATAAGGAGGAGTAAGCTGAGAGAGAATACCATTCTCTTTTAAGTAATCTAGGAATTCCGTGCTTAAGTACTCCCCTCCCCTGTCAGACCGGAGGATCTTGATACTTTTGCCTGTCTGGTTCTCTACTTCGTTTCTGAATTCCTTGAATTTCTCAAAAGCTTCAGATTTGTGTTTCATCAGATACACATATCCGAACCTAGAGAGATCGTCAGTGAATGTGATGAAGTACGAGAACCCACCCCTTGCATGTATAGACATCGGACCACATACATCACTATGTACGAGTCCCAAGAGCTCTGCTGCTCTTTCTCCATGTCCGGTGAACGGAGATTTGGTCATCTTTCCTTTGAGACAAGACTGACAAGTTCCATAAGATGAAAACTCGAACGCATTCAAGAGTCCATCTTTATGCAACTTACTCAGTCTTTTCTCTCCGATATGACCGAGTCTACAATGCCACAAGTAGGATTCATTCGTATCTGAATTCTTCCTCTTGCGTGTGTTTTGTATGTTGAGAACTGTATTCTGATTTAGAACGTAGATACCATTAAACAGTGTACCCTCTGCAACCAGTACCTTATCAAGGTAAATGTTCATGATATTCTTTTCAAGAACAAAGTTATATCCATCTTTATCGAGTAAAGAAACTGATATGATGTTGCAAACCATGGAGGGTACATAGTAGCAATCGTTCAAAATCATAGTCTTGCCATTTGGCAATACTAGGTGATATTCACCGACGGCTGCCGCATTAACTTGTGCTCCGTTCGCTACTCTGAGCGACATATCACCCGGTGCAACTTTCCTACTTTTTCTCAGTCCCTGCAATAAATTACAGATATGAGATCCTGATCCGGTATCAAGTACCCAGGAGGTAGGGCTGACCGTAAAACAGTTCTCAATTACAAGAACACCTGAAGTAGATGCAAAACCATGCTTCTTCTTCAACTGGGTATCCTGGAAATCCATACTTTCCTCTTTCCCATTCTCATACTCATGACTGTTGTCACAAGTTAGAGCTGAACCATCTTTCCCCAGTCCCGAATAAGAATTCGGATCGGTCAAGCGATACATTTTATTATCTTGATTAGGGCGTGAAAAGGTTGCTGCCTGGAGAGAGAGAAAAGAAACACTCAGCGTATGCTCTTGCAAGATTAGATTGGTTTATTAATTTATCTAACCAGGATGTCTCCCACTGTTTCCTCAAATTCTTCTTAAAACCTTTTTAAAAGAAGAACTAGCCGGGTTTTAATTCACGTCACAATACTTGCTTAACCTTTCAGCCAGGCTAGTGTCGGTACTTCGAGGGAGGTTTTCCAACGCTTTCGCGAAGTTCCTTAATTAAAGAACCTCTTTTCCCTGGGGGCGTAACCCCGCTAACACCTTTCTAGACACCTACTAGGTTTATAGCATTGATCGTTAAGTGAAATAATCTCCCGAGAGTAAACCAACTCATCAGTGGGATCGGGATCCAACTGTCATTGTGTGATAACCTAGATGGAATCCACTCTAGTCACCACACTCCAGAAGGTATGCTATATCTGCAAGTTTCAGTTCTTTTGAAACTCCCGATGTGGTTTTTGCCCCTAACTGTTCATGACCTTGACTAGGTCAACAAGCCACAAACTGTTAGACAAGTTCTACCCGTCATAATCCTGATTGCATTAGACCCACCCGTACGTGCCCTTGACTAGGTCAACAAGGCCGTACGACTGTCCTAACCAATCACATTTGCAATCCACAGAAAAATATTATTTAGCTACCGTTCACTACGCCTTGACTAGGTCAACAAACGCAGCACGAATACTGAATAATATTAATCCGAAACGACGGAGGGCTACGGCTGGGTTTTTGGCGAAAAACCCGTTAACGTAATGAACTTGATATCGTTGAAGGAACCTGATTGCACCTTTTTGAAAATCATAGTGGCGAAAACTTTTGCTAAAGAGGTCACTCCCTGTGAAGGGATCTCGGCTCTTTCCTCGTCGAGTGAGGTGCTGGGCATTCGTAAGATGAATACCTCGATGCAAAGCAAGAATAATCGACTATGGTGAAGTTATTACCCTGACGCAAAGTTTTGTCCAAGGGGTCACTCCCGGTGAAGGGATCTCGGCCCTTGCCTCGTCGACTGAGGTGCTGGGCATTCATAACCGAATACCTCGATGCAAAACAAAAAGATGAACGTCCTTGTAATAACAGCTTTTTGAAAAACTTGTTCCAACAACGTCTTTTAGGTTTATTTTCTTGCATTAGTTCTTTTAATGCGTCCCATCATTTAAACCCTACCATTGCAGAAAACAACCAAAATATGACGTACGCTTATGCCATTCGCATTCGCCACGGGGCCCCGTCATCACCCGTTAGGTTACTTAACTAACGACAGAGCGGGGGCTGGGCTAGCGCGGCTGTAAAACATAAGCAACGCCTAAATAGTAAAGCAATGATAGACATTACAGATCACAGATGAACACTTTGGATATACTAGGAATCCGCAATTCGTTCGAGCCTGCAACGAAAAACGGATTACACGGTCGCGATGAATAGCCAATACCCCACCCAAGACCCCTACGGGTGCGGCAAACTACCCGCCAAGTACCCGAAGCGAAGCAACCTCCCTCAATGCCATGAGTAGGCCACTCGGCACTTCGAGCTACCCGGTAGTTTGTGCACCCCTCCATGGGTCTATCCTAGGAGCAAAAACAGTAAAAAGAATTATACAATGACGGCTACAACCCCGACCCGGTTGTGCGGCCAAACAAATAATATTACATCAATTTACAAATTTATTACATGAATGAAAGAAAAAGAAACTCTCATCTCACATCCACCCCGGCTATTCATCCGCGACAATCCAACGAGTTCATATACACAAACCATCAACAACAATCACAGATATGTATAACCCCGACTAATCGACATATAGCGATTAGCCGACGTTCAATACATAAGAACATCACAGATATAACCAACATAGTCAAAGTATATTGAAGTTCGGAAAAATACGGATTTATAGGCCCCCAAAAACAAATTTCTATTCTGGCAAATCTGGGAACATATAATATATCAGAAAAATCCTAAAACCATGTCAGAAACACACTGCACCAAAAACGAGACAGTAACTCTACCATACAGCGGCGCTTCCGCGGCAATAGCAAGCTATTGCCGCGGAAGCGCGGCCGATCTGGTGAGTTACTGTGTCGTTTTTGGTGGGTTTCTTCTAAAAAGCCTGAGATGATTTTTGGGATATAACAAATTTTGTTTTGACCAGAAAAAGTTTTAACAGAAACTCAGATTTTTTATAACTTGGTTTTTTCGATTTTTTCCGTTTCGAACTTCGATACACTTTACTACCAAGCTAGTTTATGTTTAGTTAGGCTCTGATACCACTGTTAGGTCCACGTTACCTCTCCCGGTACTTTCGGGGTTGCGGAAACGGTAAAACAAAAATTTTTCTAAGGTTTGTAACATGGACCGTAAAAGCCGGATCTTTGCTAAACTATAAACTAGCAACCTAACAAGAGATGTAACTACTCGGTTAGGGGTTATACCTCAACTTGAACTCCTTCACTTCTAGTTGTTGTTCTTCTATGATGTTCTTCTCTTCTTGTTGTTCTTTTATGATGTTCTTCTCTTCTTGTTGTTCTTTTCATGGCTTGCTCAAAGGTTGATCCGGACTTCGGTCACCTCCGCGGCCTCCTTGAGTCGATGACGATCCACCCGAGAGATGTACGCCGAGCTCCACCTCAAGCCGAGGTAACTAGGGCAAGGAGATTGCTAATCTAGAAGCCCTAGGTTGTGTAGAGAGGATGTATGGATGTGTTTGTCAAGTGAAAAACCTTTTTCTCTCAACACATGAGATCAAAGGAGAAAACAAGAGGAGGAAGAAGAAGGAGGTTTTTAGCAACCATGGAGCTTCTCTTTTCAAGAGAGAGAAAAAGAATAATGTTATGATAAGCTTAACCAAGAGAAAAGCTAACCATGGTTGCAATAATGCAAAAACCACATCATTACTAATTCCATCAAGATAAAGTTGATGGCTACAATTGAAATGACCATTATCATAATCCAAAAGAAAATGGAAAAGAAAAGAAGAGTGTGGAATCCTCTTGAAAGTCAATGGTCAACTCGGTCAACCGGTCAACAAAGTCAAGAGGGGTCAACAGGGTCAAATGGTCAATGCAATTAGCCATCATAAGATTATCACTAATAGGATTAGTAAATGATGTCCGCTGCTCATAATGGTTTTGACCAAACGAACTGTCAAAACCCTAATGAGCCTGCCACATAATGGTTTTGGCCGAACCAACTGCCAAAACCCTAATGAGGCACCTCCTCCTTCATCGCTCCATAAAACTGTGCATACACACCTGCATCCGTATTCCGTAGAATGCGGATGCACAGAAGACAAAACAAATCCATCCGTGCAATACTAGGATCCGGCTTAAACCAAAGCCTACTAGTACTGCCTGCCCGAACACCATACGCACACAAGTGTACGTAAGTGATCGCAGCCCTGCCGTAAAACCATACGGCCTCTACACGTTTCGCTCAGTGCAGGGAAACTCTCTGTGTGGGACTCTGAAGACTCGACACTACGCTGGCAGTGGGTTTAACCACAGACCGCAAGCGGCACTAGCTGTACGTAACGGTCCCCAGGTAGATGTCGATAAGAAGGCCGATGAGGTACACCCATCCGAACTCCTACAGAGCCTATATGTGACAATCTCCGTACAGTCCGGTCTGTTCGTCTGATACATCGCATGGCGGGCCTAGGGGGGCGGTAAACGTCAGTCCCCTAATAGCGGTACAAGTCGTGTCGGAGTGAAGCCCAATACACCCTGAGGTAACACTGGAAACCTACCAGTATATCTCGCTTGCCCTGGCCAGGGACTACTCGTGTAATGGCTCTCCTAGACACAGCGCGATGTCAACCCCCAATACCGGGAGAGACGAATCCTGTCTAACCGTCACTGCCTCCAAGTGCTTCGGGACTGCTCCCAACTACTACCTGTTTGCACGACTCAGTAGAGCCGTGGTAGGGTAGTAATCAAAGAACAGTGGGAACACACTCGAGGCGAAGTGACAGTGTCAAGTCAGCGGACTAAGCTGTACTCATGTCACCTGGGAACTGATAACTGACGATAGGTATAATACCAACCATCAGTTCCCGACGAGTCCTGTCCAGTGTACTCGTAACCTAACGAGCACCCGCATACTATCTCAAGTACGACGTACTGACGGCTGTGGGACAGACCGTCTCCCGTGCTGGGATGAGAAGCGCATACGCTAGTCTACTCTGGAGTATCGATGCCCTATCTCGATACTCCCACGACTAGGGACGTGTATAAGGATGTGCTTGTAGATTACCCAGCCCCCACGAGTGCGATCGCCATCACAACGCCGGTAATCAAGCAAAGATCCTAAGGGCTCTACTAATGCGTATAGGTGATATAATAAATAAACACACATGTACACATTAAAGCAGAGACAAACCAAGTAGCATACTACTATATTGAGCAAGATTGTCTGTACAACTGTGAATATCCCAAGCTTCCATCAAGTAATATACATACTAGTATGATACAGTAATGGCCTCTAGGGCATATACACCAACATATATGCCCTAAAGGCCATTGTTGTACATATGATGTATATTATAGTGGATGCTTGGATATATATATTGAGAGGACTTTCTTGCTCGATATGATAGTATGCTATCTGTTTTTACTTTGTCTTAACATGTTGACTTGTATTAGTTTACTATCTTGCTCTCACATGTTGATGAAGCCCTTAGGATATGTACTCGACTACTAGGACTATGATGTAGATCATACTAGTGGGGCCAGGGTAGTCCAAGAGTACATCCTATAACTGTTCATAGTCGAGGGTGTATCGAGACAGGGCATCGATACTCCAGAGTAGACTAGCGTATACGCATCTTGACCCATATGTTGGGCGATGGATGATCCCATATCCCTTGGTATTTGACATCAAAGATGGTGTACGGGTGCTCAGTGGAGACTGGGTACACTGAACGAACCCTCCGAGAACTCCTAGATGGTATTATACCTATCGTCAGGTAGCAGTTCTCTGGTGACACTGGTACAGGTTAGTCTGTAGACCCAAGATCGTTATAGAGCCTTGTGTGATTCCCACTGTGCTTTGATTTCCACCTTACCACGTTCATTAGAATGTGCAAAACGGTGGCTTTTGGGTACATTCCCGGATCACATGGAGGCAATGAGCGATAGGAAGGGTTTCGTCTCTCCCGGTATTGGGAGTTGATGTTGCGCTGTGTTCGATTGGCTATAACTGGAAGTCCCTGGCTAGGTTTGATATGGAGATCTACTGGTGAGTGTTATCAGTAGTTTCTCGACCCATTATGAGCCTCACATCATCACGACTTATCAGTTACCGGGGTCTGACGTTTACCACCCCTAGACTGGATATGCGACATATCAGACGAAGAGACCGGACTGTACGATAGTGTTACTGATTGGATTCACAGGAGTATGTGCAGGCTTGCTTGTTGATCTTCTGATCGCTCAATACCCGGGTGGCTGTTACGTTTAGCCGACCGCTTGCAGTAGTGGGTGTTTGATATGATCATCGCCTACTGCCGGCGTATTGACGATTCTTTAGAGTCCTACAGAGAGGTTTCCTAGATCAGGCAAAACGAAGTAGGAGCACATATGTGATATGTGCGGGACCGGGAATAATACGCGTATGTGATACCGTATTCGATTCTCGTGATATGAGATATCGGCCGGGTATATGTGATATAGCCGGGTCATCGGATCAAGTGTTGATTCAATGAACTGATACATGTTATATTAGTCGGTTATTTGCTAAATAGCCGGATTATCGGATCAAGTGTTGATTCGATAATTTAATGTATAAATATATATTTGATATATTACATTACATTAACTAATATAATCTCACTTAATAGATTCTTTTTCTCACTTGATGATACATTGATATATTTATGTGATATATGTTAATTGTATTATTTTCTTTTGTTACATTATACATTATATATGTGATATATATTATTGTAACATGTTAAGGTTACACATGCCTCTAGGGTAATGAGATTAAACCATGATTAGGGTTTATGGTTGGAATTATATATTTATTTTGGTAATTCAAATTGTATGGATTAAGTCATGGATGAGCTTTGAAGAAGCTTCATGAAGTCTCTACAAGGGTTAAACATGCCATGCTTAACCCATGGTTGCATTTCTAAGCTCAACAATAATTCATTTTTATCACTCTTTTATCGTCATCTTCTTCTTGCTCAACAAAAGTGCTTACTTGATTTTTTCTTTGTGATGAATGAATGTGAGAAATAGAAAACTAAAGAGAGAGAAATTCCTATTTCATCATCCTCATCTCTTCTAGCCACTTAGATTAGGGTGTTCACTTCAGTAATACCTCATTAGTGAAGAGAGAGATTGGGTTTGTGATTCCTCAAGGTAGATCATCTTGGATTATGAAGTCTTCAAGCAAGGATGTCTCATTCATCTCATGGAGCCTCTCTAGAGTCCGGGAGCTTGATGATCGCAGCAAAGGGACCTCAACTCGGAGCTTATGAAGCGAAGGAAAGGACTACAAAGGTTGTAATCCCAAACTCTAAGAAGTAAAGTTATTTAGTTGTTGTTTTTGTTTGATTCTTTAGCTTAAGATTCATGGTTAGGGTTATCTATAATGGCAAAAATTTAAACTTGCCATGGATGATGCCTCCCGAAACGTTGCTGCCGTTGTAGGTATCCCATCAGTGGTATCAAAACCTAGCTAGAGAATTAGACAGATAAGTGTAGGATTACGAAACCGAAACAACTCCGCAACACCCGACATCAAACCCTAGTTTCTGTAAAAAATCCGAATGTCAATTTTTTTTTAAATGGTTGCAGAATGATATATGAGATACATAATGAACACTGTACAAAATTCACCCCATTCCCTCAAAAATTGGCCGAGCCCATCAGTGTCAAAACCTGCCAGATCGGGCAGTTCCGGGATGAAATTTTACAGTGTTTAAGGCTCTGGGTTTTGGTACTTTAGGTGTTGTTTGTTTTTACTAATTTTTCATGTGATGTTAACTTTTAGCAAAGGCAATACGGAGTGTTTCGTAATCGTAATTCTACATTTTGTTTCGGTTATTTTAGACGGTGTTAAAACGTTCGATCGGATATCAAATACCCACTTTAACCCTTGCCGGAAAATTTTCAAGTGTTGGATTTTTCCTTAGTTAAAGAACATTCAAATATCGTGCAACTAATGCGGTGAACCCTCTAGAAGAACAAAATCTTAACTCGATTTTGTGACCGTCAAAACCGCCACTAAACCCTAGGGTTTGTGGTAATTTAGCGGTGCCACAAGTGAGGCATTGGTTGACCCTTCTACTGCTGGTTCATTGCTACTGTGGCATGTGATGGATACTTCTAAACTACGCTCAAGTGTTGAGCATTTTGGGAAATTTTGGGTTTTTGTTGATTCGATCGGAATGTTTAACACCGTCTAGCTTTTTCTATAATGCGATACAATATGTGGAATTCATATAGTTAGTCATGAAATCCGTAATATGTGATATTTCGGGGTTTACGATGTCTAAGATGATTGTGGATTCCAAATGTTGTAGTTTTTCACTTTCTTTTCTGCGACCCTAAGTGTAATATATGGTGAATCGCCGGTTTCGTTGCTATATATCAACGATAATTGGGACACTTTGATGGCATGTGATGTTATGTGTTGCTGTGATATGTTATATTGGATCGTCGTGTTCTGAATAGCCGGGATTTTTATGTGAGATGAGGGTTTTTATTTTCATTCATGTAAAATTCATTGTATATAATATTCTTTTTTTGGGGAACTTCCGGGTTGAGGATGATGTCACCATTGTATATTATTTACTTTTCCGCATTAGGATAGACCCAAGGTGGAGAGCACAAGCAACCGGGTTCTAGGGTCCAGTGGGAGGCCATCTCGAAGAGTCGAGACCGGGTCTCTTAACCCTAGAATTGGAGGGGTTGCTTGCCGCTCTCGTAGGGGTCTAAGGATGTGGGTTTGGCTATTCATCGCGACCGTGGAATCCGTGTTTTATACAGGCTGAAAACAAAACACGGACCTCCTAGTATTTCCAATATTTCATATGTTATCTTCTGCTGCTGATATACTGTGATGTGATCATTTTATATGCGTGAGACGAATGTTTTATTATTGTATATATGATATATAATAAACATTGCTTATGTTTTGCACCTGCTCTAGTCCCGTCTCGGTATGCCGTTAGTTAAGTAACCTAACGGTGCATAACGGGACACAGTGGCGAATGCGGATGGCATAAGCGTACGTTGTATTTTCATTTCTTCTGTGATACTTAGGAAGCATAAATGATGGGATTCATTAATGAGATTAATAAAAGAAAAGAAACCTAAAAGATGTTTTAGAATCAAATTTATAAAATGGGTAGCTCTATTTTTTGCTTTGCATAGCGGTATTCCTTGTAGAATATCCATCACCTTATTCGATAAGCAAAGAGCCGAGATCCCTTCACCGGGAGTGACCACTTTAGCGAAACTAGCAGATGCTACAACTCACTCGGTTATGTTTATGACAGCTTCTATAGTTCTTGCTTTGCATAGCGGTATTTGTGAAATATTCTGCACCTTATTCGATAAGGAAAGAGCCGAGATCCCTTTACCGGAAGTGACCTCTTTAGCGAAACTAGTAAAAGCCTCAAAAACACTCCTTTTCAAAATCACTTGTTTCTACAACGATAGCATGTTCATTATGCAAAAGGTTTTCATAAAAATCTATCGTAGCCCTCCATCATTTCAGATAAAGACTGTTTAGAATTCGTGCTGCGTTTGTTGGCCTTCGTCAATGCGTAGTGTGCGGTAGATGACTAGTACTTATCTGTTTAAGTATGAGATGCGATTGGATTTGGGTAGTCGTACGACCTTGTTGGCCTTTGTCAAGGGTCATACGAATGGGTTTAATTCAATCTGGAAATGACGGGTTGAACTTGACTAGAGTCCTATGGTTTGTTGGCTTTTGTCAAGGTCATAAGGGGTTAGGAGCAAAAGAATTATCGAGAATTTCAAGTGTTGAAATTTGCAATGAGATAGCATTCCTTCGATGAGATAGTTGGATCCTGATACCCACTGCGAGTAAGAGTTACTCCTGCGAGAGTTTTACACATGACAATTAGCCGATCAAGTAGGTGTCTAGAAAGGTGTTAACGGGGTTTTGCCTTAGGGAAAATGAGGTTTATTTTAATTAGGTCCATGCGAAAGCACGGGGAACCTCCCTCAAAGTACCAACACTGACCTGGACGAAAGATTAGCGAACATGTAAGGTGTAATTAATCCCGGCTAGTCATACATTTTAGGATTTGAAAAAAGATTTGATGAAAACAGTGGGAGCCATCCTGATTAGACAAGATAATAACCAATCTAATCTTGCAAGAGCATACGCTAAAGTGTTTTCTTCTCTCTCTCTCTCCAAGTAGCGACCATGTCAGGCCTTAATCAAGATAATAATATTGATGTATTGACCGAACCCGCTTATTATACTGAGCAGGGGAACGTTGGTTCCGTTTTTTCTTATAACTGTTATAAGACTGAACAGGAAATAGGGTTACATCTGCATTCTCACGCCACCCAAATGAAAAACAAGCATGCTGATGCATCTTCTTCGGGTGTGTTAGTTATCGAGAACTGTTTCTCAGTTCACTCTACGTCCAAGGTATTAGATACCGGATCAGGATCCCACATATGTAATATGTTACATGGGCTACATAAAGGTAGAGAACTGGGAGAAGGTGATTATTCCATAAGAGTAGGGAATGGTGCAAATGTTGCAGCCAAAGCAGTTTGTGAATATCATCTTGTATTACCAAATGGTTATACATTAATTCTGAACGAATGCTATTACATTCCGACCTTGATATGCAATATTATATCAGTTTCTTTATTAAGTAAAGAAGGATATAATTTTATAGTACAGGATAATGTTATGAACGTCTTCCTGAATCAAAAGTTGATTGGATCAGGCTCGTTAAATAATGCCATATACGTTCTAGATCAAACCACGGTTCTTAATGTACAAAACACACACAATAGGAAGAGTTCAGAAATGAACGAATCCTTCTTGTGGCATTATAGACTAGATCAAATAAATGCGACACGACTAGCTAAGTTACATAAAGATGGATATTTGAATCCGTTCGAATTATCATCTTATGAAACTTACCATTCATGTCTCAAAGGTAAGATGACCCAAACTCCGTTTAGTGGACACGGAGAAAGAGTTACTGAACTCTTGGGACTGATACATAGTGATGTATGTGGTCCCATGTCTACATATGCCCGGAATGGTTCTTCGTACTTCATTTCATTCACTGACGATCTCTCAAGATACAGACATGTGTTCTTGTTGAAACATAAGTCTGAAGTTTTTGAGAAATTCAGAGAATATAAGAATGAAGTAGAGTACCAAAAAGGTAAAAGTATTAAGATCGTTCGATCTGATCGAGGAGGAGAATACTTAAGCAATGAATTCCTGGACTATCTAAAAGAGAATGGGATTCTCTCTCAGCTTACTCCACCTTATACAATACAGTACAACGGTGTATCGGAACGGAGGAATCGCACCCTATTAGATATGGTGCGCGCTTTGACGAGCACGGCTGAGTTACCTATTTCCTTTTGGAGTTATGCGCTTGAGACAGCTGCATACCTATTGAATCAAGTTTCGTCTAAATCTGTACCTACCACACCATATGAGATATGGAGTGAGATGAGACCATGCCTTAAACGTATTAAGATATGGGGTTATACGGCCTATGTCAAAAGGAAAAATCCGGACAAACTTGAGGCACGGTCAGTTTTTTGTCAGTTTATGGGATATCCTAAACATTCACATGGATATTTTTTCTATCACAGCGAGGAACAAAAGGTGTTTATATCTCGACTTGCCACCTTTTTAGAAAAGGAATTTCTTGCAAAACAAATTAGTGGCAATGAGGTAGAGATGGAAGAGGTTCCAGCAGCACAAACTACAACTGAATATTTAGTGGAACCGGAGGATTCGATAGCTCCCAACGAGCCCCAGCCTCTCCGCCGATCTAATAGGGTTCCTCATCCACCTGAGAGATACTACGGTTTTCTCATCGATGGTGGGAGCGAGGACTGCATCATGGAAGATGATGACCCGATTAGCTTCGAGCAGGCCATCACGAGTGAGGACTCTGTGAAATGGCTGAATGCAATGCGATCTGAGATGGAATCCGTGTACACCAACAAAGTATGCACTTTGGAAGTTGCTCCTAAAGTGATAAAACCCATTGGGAGCAAATGGATCTATAAGAAGAAACTTGGTGTAGATGGAAAAGTTGAGACATTCAAAGTTAGACTTGTTGCAAAGGGTTTTCGTCAACGACCAGGTGTGGATTATGACGAAACCTTTTATCCAGTAGGTATGCTTAAGTCCATCCGGATCTTACTTGCCTTTGCTGCATACCATGACTACGAAATCTGGAAAATGGATGTTAAGACCGCCTTTATAAATGGTAATTTAGAGGAGTGCGTATACATGACTCAGCCAGAGGGCTTCGTTAACAGTGGGAGCAGCGGAAAAGTGTGCAAGCTGCTTAAATCCATCTACGGGTTAAAGAAGGCATCGCGGAGTTAGAACATCTGCTTTGATGTAGTAGTCAAAGAGTTCGACTTCATCAAGAACGTAGATGAACCTTGTATCTACAAAAAGGTTACAGAGAGTAAGGTTGTCTTCCTCGTATTGTATGACATACTCTTGATAGGAAATGATATTTCTATGCTGCACTCGGTCATGCTCTTCTTATCACATAGATTCTCAATGAAAGATCTAGGTGATGCCTCCTGCATTTTGGGAATTAAGATCTATAGAGATAGATCTAAGCTGATACTGGGATTGTCACATTCCAGGTACATTGACAACATACTAAAGAGGTTTAGTATGGAAGAATCCAAGTTTAGGTATTTACCCACGATCTCTGGACTCACTCTCTCCAAAGAGATGTCTCCTAAGACTGATTTGGAGAGAGCTTGCATGCAAGGGATACGCTATGCTTCGGCAGTAGTCTCTATCATGTACGCTATGCTATATACTAGACCCAATGTAGCATACCCACTAAGTGTAGTGAGTAGGTATCAAGCAGATCTAGGAGAGAATCACTGGACAGCTGTGAAGAACATTCTTTAGTACTTGAGAAGGACTAAAGAGATGTTCTTGGTATATGTTAACGGAGAACTCCAGGTGGATTCCTTTACCGATTCGAGCTTCCAAAGTGATAAGGACGTCTCTAAGTCGCACTCGGGATTTATCTTTGCCCTCAATGGAGGGGCGGTTTGTTGGAAGAGTTCTGAACAGGAAACCGTGGTAGACTCGACAATAGAGGATGAATACATCGCTGCCAACGATGCTGCTAAAGAAGCTGTCTGGATGAAGAAGTTGTTGGATATAGTTCCCTCAAAGTCAATTATTTGATCGCAGATACATGATTGCAATGATTGAGGGAGAACCTATACCGGTAGGACAGTCTTACTCGAGATGATAGTATGCTATCTGATTTATCTTTATCGGTCATGTACAGCTTTAGGTGATATGATCACTATTACACGTTGATAGAGCCCTTAGGATTCTTGCTTGACTACCAGCAGTATGATGACGGTCATATACGTGAGAGTTGCGTAGTCCATAAGCATATCCTTAAAAGTGGTCCCTAGTCATGGGAGTTTCGAGACAGGGCATCGATACTCCGGAGTAGACTAGTGTATACAGTCGAGACCCCGACGAGGGGCGATGGCCGGTCTCACAAGCCATTGGTGTCAGTTGGTTCACCTAAAATGTATACAGGTGCTCATTGGGTTATGAGTGCATCGGACAGGACTCGCCGGGAACCTGCTAGTTGGTATTATACCTAGCGTCAGATAGCAGTTCCCTAGTGACATGTGTACATGTTAGTTCATCGACCTGAGGTCGTCATTTGTCGCGTGTGAGTTTCCACTGTGCTTTGATTATTACCCTACCACGGCTCAAAGGAGTCGTGGAAACAGGTTTTAGTTGGGTACAGTCCCAAGCCACATGGGGGCAAGTGAGCGGATCGGTAGGGGATTCGTCTCTCCCGGTATTGAGGGTGAGATTGCGCTGTGTCTAGGAGAGCCATTACACAAAGCCTTCGGCCGAGGCAGGAGATTTACTGGTAGGTACTCCAGTAGTATCTCAAGATGTTCTGGGCTACACTCTGACACGACTTATACCGCTATTGGGGGTCTGACGTTACCAGCCCCCTAGGCCCGATATGCGATACTCATAGAAGAACGGACCGGACTGTACGGATATTGTCACTGATAGGGTCAGTAGGGTTTCAGGATGAGTTCGCTCATCAGCTTTCCTTTCTGTCAATATATGTGCAGCCGTTATGTACGCTAGTACCATTGACGGGTTGTGGTTAAACCCACTGCCAGGGTATTGACGAGTCTTTAGAGTCCCCCACAGATTATTTTCCAAGTTCGGGCGAAACGTCGTAGAGGCCGTATGGTTTTATGGTAGGGTTCGAACATGCACGTGCACGTGTCATGATTCAGACAGATAATACTAGTGGGCTTTGGTTTAAGCCGGATCCTATTATTATACTGTGTTGGAATATTTATTTGTCTCATTGCATTTTGTATTCGGTCGGAATACAAATGCGGGTATGTATATACAGTTGTGGGGTAATCCTGTAATTTGTTACCGGATTGCATTTTGAAGTTGCCAGTTTTTCTCCGGTTGATTAAAGATTAAATTTAATGTCTAATTAATGGTTTCTTTTGTGCTATCATTTTAGGCCAAAATTCCATTCTCATCATCTTGGCCGAAATTAGCTCTGGGGATTCATTTTGTGATGAGTCATGATTAATGTTCGAGAATTGCATGAGTCATTTTTTGATGTGGCATTTACATTAATGTCTTTTGTAATGCTTAGGATATTTTAGTTGTGATATTTTATGATGAGTTTTGCTTAAGGTCGCCATTCTTGCTTATGCTCACCCAATCATCTATTTCCAGCAAGGAAATTTTCGGCATAGTGGCCGAGCTCATTTTTTGAGTGTGCAGGGGCTGAATTTGGAGTGGCTGATTTCATTATTTCTCATGCACAAATTTCCTTTGCAAAATTCCATATAGCTCATTTCCATCACAACTCAAAAGGCAACTTCGTTTACCTTGAGACAAACTATTCTACACTATCTCTACTTCAATTTTGGACATGTCGATTAGCAAACTTCATGTCCAAGTTGCCTCGGTTTAGAGGCGGGAGCCCGTATAAAGATCCGTTGACGTGGTGCCACATCGACGAGGAGACAGGAGATCGGAGATGCCGCGAGGAGCGTGGGATGTGTTAGTTATATGTATGCCCTATAGGCCATTACTGTACATTGGATGCATATTGTAGTGGATGCTGGGACATATATAGGAAGGACTTTCTTGCTCGACATGATAGTACGCTATCTGGTTGCTCTTTATCTTAACGTGTATACTTTTCGTCTCTCTGTTACATGTTGATAAAGCCCTTAGGATGTGTACTCGACTTCCAGGACTGTGATGTAGATCATACTAGTGGGGCCTGGATAGTCCATGAGTACATCCTTGAAATGTTCCTAGTCGAGGGAATATCGAGACGGGGCATCGATATTCCAGAGTAGACTAGCGTATATCTTCTCGACCCATGTAATGGGCGATGGATGATCCCATATCCATTGGTGTTTGACATCAGAGATGGTATACGGGTGCTCAGTGGAGACTGGGTACACTGAACGGACTCACCGAGAACTCCCAGATGGTATTATACCTCACGTCAGATGGCAGTTCTCTGGTGACACTGGTACAGCTTAGTCTGTTGACCCGAGATCGTCATAGAGTCTTGTGTGTCTCCCACTGTGCTTTGATTTCCACCCTACCACGGCTCTACTGAGTCGTGCAAACAGGTGGTTTTTGGGTACAGTCCCGATTCACATGGAGGCAATAAGCGATATGAGGGGATTCGTCTCTCCCGGTATTGGGGGTTGATGTTGCGCAATGCACGACTGGCCATAACAGGAAATCCCTGGCCAGGGTTGCAGTGATATACTGGTAAGAGTTATCAGTAGTTTCACGAATGTTATGGACTTTACGTCGGCATGACTTATCAAGCTATTGGGGTCTGACGTTTACCACCCCTAGGCGAGATATGCGACATATCAGACGAACAGACCGGACTGTACGGTAAGTGTTACTGGTTGGATTCACAGGAGTGTGAGCGGGCTTGATCGTCGATCTTCTGATCGCTCAATACCCGGATGGCCGTTACGTTTAGCAGACCGCTTGCGGCTTGTGGATGCTTGATATGATCATCATCTGCTGCCGGCGTATTAACGAGTCTTTAGAGTCCTACACAGAGGTTTCCTGGCTCAAGCAAAACGAAATAGGAGCGCATATGAGATATGTGCGGGACCGAGAATAATACCAGTATGTGATACTGTATTCGATTCTCGCGATGTGACATTGATCGGTTATATGCGATATAGCCGGGTTATCGGATCAAGTGTTGATTCGATAAGTTGTTACTAATGATACTAGTCGGTTATATGCGATATGACAGGATCGTTAAATCAAGTGTTGATTTAATGATTTAATGCATAATTATATATTTGATATATTACTTTGCATTAACTAGTATCGGTTCACTTTAAATGGATTTTCTCGCTCGGGTGTGCGCATTGCATATGCGATATGATTTTGTGCACATGCTTGTATCATGTTTGATGATACATGCCTTTTTAATTAAGTGTATAGAATTAAACCTTGGTTAATGGAATGGTTAGGGTTTACTATTTGCTTATTCATTTTATTCATTTATTTATTAATCTTTTTCTTATTGGAAAAAGGAAATGAAATGATAAAATGGTGGCATTTCTTTTGTTCATTCATGAAGCTTCATGAATGCTTTGACTTGATGACCATTTTGTTTTTAGCTTAACCCTAACCATTGCATTAAACCATGATTAGTTCTCTACACTTAACTATGGTCATGTTATGATAAGGATTGATTATTCTTTTCTTTTTTAATTAACTTATCATAACATAATTCTTCTTCTTCTTCCTTTCTTCACTTGAAGAAAGCAAGCTCCATCAATGGTGATTGATGGAGATGAGTGAGAAATCCAATTCTAAAGTCTACCCACTTCCTATTTCTTCATCCTCTACCTCTTGCCAAGTAGTAGAGTGTGTTTCCTTCACAAGTTTTCATGACTTGGTGAAGGTGGAGCTTGATTTAGCGATGCCTCGACGTAGATCATCTTCGGCATGGACATCGACGACCTAGCTCGCCATTTCTCCGACGAAGCCGACGCTAGAGCCCGGGAATTCATTTGGACAGCAAAGGGACTTCGTTGCGGAGCTATGGAGGTGGAGCACCGGATCTACAAAGGTTGTAGTCCCTTTCCTTTAGCATTAGATTCGTTTACTTGCTTGCTTCGCCTAGTTTATCTAGTTAACGATCCGTTCTAGGGTTTCTCGGCACCGTATTTTTTAGAAATTTGCATCGATGATGACTTGTGAGACCTCACTAGGGTGCCTAGGAACCTTACGGTGGTATCAGAGCCTAGCTAGAGCCTTAGGCGAAGTCCCGACGGAATCAGAAGTCCGATCGACCCAAAACCCGACTTGAAAAATGCTCTCTGGACATTTTTGAAAAACGTGGTTTTTTGAAGATTAAAAATATTCAGAAAAATCAGCAGGAAGATCTAAGGAATACTGTAAAATTCGAGGACCTGATTCCATAAAGGCGCCGCGGATCCACGGCATGAGCATGCTCATGCGGCGGTTCCGCGGCCAATTTGTCGTTTTGTGCATCCACTTTTGCACAGTAATTCTTAGTTATCTGTGCTGGATTTCCTGGGAATTTTAATAATTTTTTCCAGAGTTGCATTTTCTGGGTCGTATTGGGGACTCGGTATATCGATCGGATTGTCTAATTCTGTCTGTGTGCTTTTCCGGATAATCTTAGAATATGTTAAAAAGTTCGACCGAATATAAATACACATTTTTTCC
This sequence comes from Agapanthus africanus, assembly GCA_030015575.1. Classification (NCBI taxonomy): domain Eukaryota; kingdom Viridiplantae; phylum Streptophyta; class Magnoliopsida; order Asparagales; family Amaryllidaceae; genus Agapanthus; species Agapanthus africanus. The sequence goes on from CM057341.1 coordinate 488,127,076, forward strand.
CCTGCCGGGAAATTTCCAAGTGTTGGATTTTTCCGTAGTTTAACGACGTTCTAAGTAGTGCAAGTAATGCGATGGACCCTCTAGAAGACAACAAACCTTAACTCGATTATATGACCGTCATGAACTGCCCTTTGAACCTTCGGGTTTGGGGCAGTACGGCGTGCTACATGTGAGGCGTTGGCTTGACCCTTCTACGGCTGGACCGTTGGTACTGAGGCACGAACTGAATGTTGTTAGACTTATTTCATGTGTTGAGCTGTATCGGAAAAACTTGGGTGTTCGATTGTTCGATCGAAAAGTTTAGCATTTTCTATTTATCCGGAATGTGATACAATAATTGGAATTCACAAATTGTTATGAGATAACGGAATGAATATTATAAACGTAGCAGTTTAGTCTCACTTGATCGGTTGCCACGGAATTTTGATGTGATCAAAAGTCCGTCGCAATCACGTAGCGTACGCGGATACTCGCCGGGTAAACTTGATAAACAGCCTCACCCCATAGCCCCGACCAAGTGACTGTAGGAGAACCCCGTCGCCGAAAGCATCCGCCCGGGTGCTCGCGGCAGCGGTGTTCCGCCTTGGTGCACTTCGTCGACGGCATCGGGGGTGCGGCCGTCTACTAAAGTTTGCGACGAGCATTCGATCAGAATGTCGGGAATCCTGTTGAATTGCCCGACTTGATATTGAAAAGAGTTTTCGATAAGGAGACTAAAATGCGGGGTTTATAATTGTTAGGCATGCGATGTCTAAGTACTTCATTTGGTCAGGCATGCGATGTCTGAGAAGGTTGCGGATTCCAACTGTTGTAGTTTTACACTTTATTTTCTGTGACCGTAAGTGTAATATGTGATATCGCCGGTTTCGTTGCTATATGTCAACGACAATTGGGATGCGCATATTTACTTACGTTGATGACATGTGATGCTATATGTTGCTGGATATGTTATATTGGATCGTCGTGTTTGAATAGCCGGGGTTTTTTTATGTGAGATGAGTGTTTTTCATTTTCATTCATGTAAAAACTTGTATGTAATATTCTTTTATTGGGGCACTTCCAGGTTGCGGAAGTTGTCACCGTTGTTGTATATTATTTACTTTTCTGCACTAAGATAGACCCAAGGAGGGGAGCACAAGTAACCGGGTTCTGGGGTCCAGTGGGAGACCATCTCGAGGAGTCGAGTCCGGGTCTCCTAACCCTAGAATTGGTAGGGTTGCTTGCCGCTCTCGTAGGGGTCTAGGGGTGTGGGATTGGCTATTCATCACGACCGTGGAATCCGTGTTTTATACTGGCTCGTATTGAAAACACGGACGTCCTAGTATATCCAATATTTCATATGTTTCTTCTGCTGTGATTTATCTGTGATGTGATCATGTGATGTTCTGTGACAGATATTATATATAGTATATATGATATATTATATAAACGTTGCTTATGTTTTACACCCGCGCTAGCCCTGCCCCGCTCTGCCGTTAGTTACCTAACCTAACGGTGCAGACGGGACATCGAGGCGAATGCGGATGGCATAAGCGTACGTTATATTTATCTGTGATGGTTAGGTGGACTTAAATGATGGGATATTCATTAATGAGATTAATGAAAGAAAATAAACCTAATTGATGTTGTGGAATCGAATTTCAAAATAAAAACTGGTAGCTACAGTTCTTGCTTTGCATCGAGGTGTTCATTATAGAACATCCTGAACCTTATTCGATGAGGAAAGGACTGAGATCCCTTCACCGGGAGTGACTCCTTTAGCAATAACTGGCAGATGCTACAACCCTTGGTTTGACTTTGATCGCTTCTATAGTTTCCGCTTTGCACAGTGATATATATGATATATCCCGCACCTCATTCGACGAGGAAAGGGCCGACGATCCCTTCACCGGGAGTGACCCCTTTAGCAAAACTAGAAAAGCCTCGAAAACATTCCATTTAAAAACCATTTGATTCCGCAACGAGATCAAGTTCAAAGCGTTAAAGGTTTTCACAAAAACCATTCGCAACCCTCCGTCATTTTAGGAAGTAGAGTACTTAGTATTCGTGCTGTGTTTGTTGACCATAGTCAAGGCACAGTGTACGGTAGCTAAGTGATGTCTTCCTACACCGCATATGATGCGATTAGTTAGGACAGTCGCGTGACTTTGTTGACCTTAGTTAAGGGTCATGTGGGTGGGTCTAATTAATCACGAAATGACGGGTAGAACTTGACTAGTACTTATGATTTGTTGACCATAGTTAAGGTCATAGGTGCTAGGGGTAAAAACTTTTATCGGGAGTTTCAAGTGTTGAAATTTGCAATGAGATTGCATACCTTCTATGTGATAGTTGGATCCCGATACCCACTGCGAGTAATTGGTACTCCTGGGAGAGTTTTGCACTTTACAATTAGCCGATCAAGTAGGTGTCTAGAAAGGTGTCAACGGGGTTACGCCTCTGGGAAAACGAGGTTTACTGTAATTAGGTCCGTGCGAAAGCACGGGGAACCTCCCTCAAAGTACCGACACTGGCCTGGCTGAAAGATTGGCGAACTTGTAGAGTGTAATTAATCCCGGCTAGTCTTTCCTTTTAGGGTTTGAAGGAAGATTTGATAAAAACAGTGGGAGCCATCCTGATTCGATAAAATATATAACCAATCTGATCTTGCAAGAGCGCACGCAGAGTTTTTTCTTCTCTCTCTCTCCTGGTAGCGACCATATCACGCCTTAATCAAGATAATAATATGGATGTATTGACCGAACCCGCTTGTTATACTGAGCTGGGGAACGTTGGTCCCGCTCCAACTTATAATTGTTATAAGACAGAGCAGGAAATAGAGGAATACCAGAATTCCTTTGCCGCCCAAACGAAGAAAGTGCATATGATGCATCTCCTTCGGGTATGTTCATTACAAAGAACTGTTTCTCAGTATTCTCTGCATCCTGAGTATTGGATACCGGATCAGGATCCCAGATATGTAAGCTGTTACATAGGGCTACAAAAAGGTAGAAAAACTGAGAACGGGTGAAAAGTTTCATGAGACAGAAACCGGGGCAAGTGTTGCAGCCAAGTCTGTTAGTCACTGTCACCCTGTATTATGAATACATTGATTCTGAACAAATGCTATTAGATACCGAACCTGATATACAAAATCATATCAGTCTCTTTATTACTAGAGAAAGGATATATTTTTGTATTGATGGATAATGTTTTGAACATTTCCTATATCAAAAGTTGATCGATTCAGGCACGTTATCTAAAAGCATTGAAGTTCTAAATCAAACTCCAGTTCCTAGTATACAGAACACACACAAGAGGAAGAGTTCAGAAATGAACGAATCCTTCTTAAGGCATGTAGACTAGGTCATATCAATGCGACCCGACTGGCTGAAGTTACATTTAGATGTATATTTAAATCAGTTTGAATTTACATCTTGTGAAACTTGCCAGTCATGTCACAAAGATAAAATAACCATAGCTCTGTTTATTGGAAACAGAGGAAGAGTTGGTAAACTCTTGGGACTGATACATGATGATGTATGTAAGGTCTCCTGTCTACACATGCCAGGACTGGTTCTTTTTACTTCATTATATTCTCTGATAATCTCTCAAGATTCAGTCATATGTTCCTGTTGAAACATAAGTCCGAACCTTTTGAGGTATTCACAGAATATAAGTTAGAAGTAGAGAACCAATAACCGGGTATAAGTATTATGTCCTTTGATTAGATCAAGGAGGAGAATACTTGTGCATAGCATTCCTGGACTATTCTAAAAGAAAATGAGATTCTCTCTCAACATTACTCCTCCGTATAAACCATAGCACGATGGTATATCGGGGCGGAGCAATCACACCCTATATGATAAGGTGTGCTCTATGATGAGTACTACTGAGTTACCTATTTCCTTTTTGGGAGTTATGCGCTTGAGAAGCTGCATACCTATTGAATTAGGTTCGAATCAAATCAGTGCCTACCACTCCATATGAGATATGGTGCGGGAAGATCCTATCTCTTAAGTAAGTTAAGATTTGGGATTGTCCGGCCTATGTCAAAAGCTAAATCCGGACAAGATCGAGGCAAGATCGGTTCTGTAGAACTGGAAAGGTTCCAGCTGTACAAAACTGCTAATGATTTGACAGAACCAAAGGATTCAATAGTTTCCGACGAACCTCAGCCTCTCCGCAGATCTAGTAGGGTTCCTCACCCACCTGAGAGATACCTTGGTTTCTCGATGACAGTGGGAGCATGGAATACATCATGAGATGATGACCCAACTAGATTCGAGCAGGCCATCAAGAGTAGGGACTCTGTAAGAATGGCTGGATGCTTAGCAATCTGATATGGAATCCATATACACCAACAAAGTATGGACTTTGGTTGTGATATCTGAAGGGTTAAATCCCCATCAGGAGAAAGTATATCTTGAGAAGATTACTTGGTGTAAATGGAAAAGTTGAGACTTTCAAAGCTAGACTTGTTAAAGGTTTTCGTCATCGACCAGGCACGGATAATGATGAAACCTTTTCCAGGGACTATGTTTAAGTCCATCCATATCCTACTTGCCACGGCTGCATACCATGACTACGATATCTGGTGGTTGGGTGCCATGACTACTTTTCTAAATAATGATTTAGAAGAGAACGTCTATAAGTACACAGCCAGAGGGCCTCGTAGACAGTGGGAGCAGCGGAAACGTATGCAAGATGCTTTATAGGATAAAGCAGACATCGCGAAGTTGGAACATCTGTTTTGATGAATTAGTCAAAGAAGTTGACATCATCAAAATGGTAGATGAACCTTGTATAAACAAAAAGGTAGTAGGGAGTATGGTGACGATCCTCGTAGAGTATGTGGATGACATACTCTTGTTAGGGAAGGAGTTTCCTATGCTACGCTCGATCAATCTCCGCTTATCACAAAGATTTTCCATATAGGATCAAAATGATACCTACTAAATCCTAAGCTTTGGATCTATGAGATAGATCTAATTGGATGTTGGGATACTCACTAGTTGTAGTGAGATGGTATCAATCGATCCTGGGGAGAATCACTGGAAGTGTTCCAGGGTGATAAAGACGACTGAATGTCAGTCACAGGCACTGTCTTTACCCTCAGTAAAGGGACGGTATGTTGGAAGAGTTCCAAGCTCGATACCGTGGCAAACTAGACGATAAAGGCTGGTAACATCGCTATTGAAGATACTACCAAAGAGGAAGTTTGGGTGTATATTGGTTCATAAGATGAACTAGGTTCCTGCCATTGTATGACAATGGAAGTGTGGCTTTGGCCCTGGAACCCTGATCCCATCAGTGACCCAGACAAATTCTGAGGAAGCATCACCTGATCATGGAGATAGTTGATCTCCGGGGTGATCGAGGTTAGGAGAGTAGACTCAGAGGACAACACGGCGGATCCACTCACGAAGGCCTTTTTCCCAAAGAGAGACTTTTGGGGGATGGTTGAGTATGTGATACTGCAACCACTGCTACAGATGGCCCTAGTGCAAGTGGGAGATTGTTAGTTATATGTATGCCCTAGAGGCCATTACTGTACATTGGATGCATATTGTAGTGGATGCTGGGACATATATAGGAAGGACTTTCTTGCTCGATATGATAGTACGCTATCTGGTTGCTCTTTATCTTAACGTGTATACTTTTCGTCTCTCTGTTACATGTTGATAAAGCCCTTAGGATGTGTACTCGACTTCCGGGACTGTGATGTAGATCATACTAGTGGGGCCTGGATAGTCCATGAGTACATCCTTGAAATGTTCCTAGTCGAGGGAATATCGAGACGGGGCATCGATATTCCAGAGTAGACTAGCGTATATCTTCTCGACCCATGTGATGGGCGATGGATGATCCCATATCCATTGGTGTTTGACATCAGAGATGGTATACGGGTGCTCAGTGGAGACTGGGTACACTGAACGGACTCGCCGAGAACTCCCAGATGGTATTATACCTCACGTCAGATGGCAGTTCTCTGGTGACACTGGTACAGCTTAGTCTGTTGACCCGAGATCGTCATAGAGTCTTGTGTGTCTCCCACTGTGCTTTGATTTCCACCCTACCACGACTCTACTGAGTCGTGCAAACAGGTGGTTTTTGGGTACAGTCCCGATTCACATGGAGGCAATGATCGATAGGAGGGGATTCGTCTCTCCCGGTATTGGGGGCTGATGTTGCGCAATGCACGACTGGCCATAACAGGAAATCCCTGGCCAGGGTTACGGTGATATACTGGTAAGAGTTATCAGTAGTTTCACGAATGTTATGGACTTTACGTCGGCATGACTTATCAAGCTATTGGGGCTGACGTTTACCACCCCTAGGCGAGATATGCGACATATCAGACGAACAGACCGGACTGTACGGTAAGTGTTACTGGTTGGATTCACAGGAGTGTGAGCGGGCTTGCTCGTTGATCTTCTGATCGCTCAATACCCGGGTGGCCGTTACGTTTAGCAGACCGCTTGCGGCTTGTGGATGCTTGATATGATCATCATCTGCTGCCGGCGTATTGACGAGTCTTTAGAGTCCTACACAGAGGTTTCCTGGCTCAAGCAAAACGAAATAGGAGCGCATATGAGATATGTGCGGGACCGAGAATAATACCAGTATGTGATACTGTATTCCATTCTCGCGATGTGACATTGATCGGTTATATGCGATATTGCCAGGTTATCGGATCAAGTGTTGATTCATTAAGTTGTTACTAATGATACTTGTCGGTTATATGCGATATGACCGGATCGTTAAATCAAGTGTTGATTTAATGATTTAATGCATAATTATATATTTGATATATTACTTTGCATTAACTAGTATCGGTTCACTTTAAATGGATTTTCTCGCTCGGGTGTGCGCATTGCATATGCGATATGATTTTGTGCACATGCTTGTATCATGTTTGATGATACATGCCTTTTTAATTAAGTGTATAGAATTAAACCTTGGTTAATGGAATGGTTAGGGTTTAATATTGCTTATTCATTTTATTCATTTATTTATTAATCTTTTTCTTATTGGAAAAAGGAAATGAAATGATAAAATGGTGGCATTTCTTTTGTTCATTCATGAAGCTTCATGAATGCTTTGACTTGATGACCATTTTGTTTTTAGCTTAACCCTAACCATTGCATTAAACCATAATTAGTTCTCTACACTTAACTATGGTCATGTTATGATAAGGATTGATTATTCTTTTCTTTTTTAATTAACTTATCATAACATAATTCTTCTTCTTCTTCCTTTCTTCACTTGAAGAAAGCAAGCTCCATCAATGGTGATTGATGGAGATGAGTGAGAAATCCAATTCTAAAGTCTACCCACTTCCTATTTCTTCATCCTCTACCTCTTGCCAAGTAGTAGAGTGTGTTTCCTTCACAAGTTTTCATGACTTGGTGAAGGTGGAGCTTGATTTAGCGATGCCTCGACGTAGATCATCTTCGGCATGGACATCGACGACCTAGCTCGCCATTTCTCCGACGAAGCCGACGCTAGAGCCCGGGAATTCATTTGGACAGCAAAGGGACTTCGTTGCGGAGCTATGGAGGTGGAGCAACGGATCTACAAAGGTTGTAGTCCCTTTCCTTTAGCATTAGATTCGTTTACTTGCTTGCTTCGCCTAGTTTATCTAGTTAACGATCCGTTCTAGGGTTTCTCGGCACCGTATTTTTTAGAAATTTGCATGGATGATGACTTGTGAGACCTCACTAGGGTGCCTAGGAACCTTACAGGATGATGGGTAAACACCGAAGGACACGGATCGATCGGTATAGCCATTCTATCATTTTACAGTTTGCTAGTTTAGTGTTAATGGCACGATCCGGATTACAGTCTATGTTAGCGCCAGTTTATGAAAAAGTTTTAATTCCGCGTTTGATCTTGGATTATTGGCCGGGGTGCTGGCGTAGACTTACATGGTATCAGAGCCACGCCATTAACTTTTACTAGCTTGTTTTAACAAGTTTAAAATATCGATCGAATGAAATTTCCAAAACTGCAATTTCAAATTTTAAGTTTCTGCCGAATTTTTAAACTGGTCTAAAAATTATTTTCAGTATGTCAGAAAATCGAGCAGGCTTTTCTAAGACTGCAGAAGAAATTTGGTAGACTGATCCCACAAAACCGCCGCGGACCCGCCGCGGAACCCATGGGTTTGTCGCGGTTCCGCCGCCGTTTTGGGGCTTCAGTGCACCATTTTTCTTATGGGTGTCTTTCATGTGGAATTGTGGTTTCTGGAATATTTTTTTGGGCCTAAATTTGTTTGAGTACTGGATTTGTACTTGGGGCCCACTTCAGGAAGTTTTGTCGATCGAAATTTTAGATATGTTAGTTCACAATGCTTACATTATATCTGCGACCGTGAATGTCATTCGAGCGGTAAATTCGTCTAATTTCTATAGTCCTTTTAGACGGTTTTGCGAACATGACATTGGCGTTGATATTCTGTGTTGTGCTGTGATGTTGCGGATTTGTCGTGGTGGATAGCTGTGTGCAATGGTAGTGTAGTTTGGATTTATTTGTACATTTGATATCGCGGGGCGAGCATCCAACATGTGAACTGCCGTCATTGGCTATTTATATATTATTCTTTTGGGGCACGACCGGTTTGAGGTCGATGTACCCGTTGTACATATTTTCATTTCTGTACTAGGTTTACCCCGCGACGGAGTGTACGGATAGCAGGGTTCTGGAGGGCAACGGGCCCGCATCTCATGGCTTTCAGAGGCAAGGGGACCTCACTCTAGAATTGGCAGGCTATTTGCCGCACTCGTAGGGGGTATAGGTTGACCTAAGAAGGAGTGCTCAAATTACCGGATTCCGTGAAGTGCTGGGTGGTCCATTCACTTTGTTAAAGGGGGCTGCCTCGCTTCAGGTTTTGGCGGGTAACTTGCCGCACTCGTAGGTGTAACGTTTTAAAAATAAATAAATAATTAATTAAATAAATAAAATCCTTTAGGTGAATTTTCTGAAATTCGGTAAAATAAACTGTATTTTCCGTAAATCTTAATTATAATTATTTTTCAATATAAATTTAAATACGCCTATTTTAGCTATATAATTGCTAGTATTTATTATTTATTTAGTCACTTATAAATTGTTAGTTTAATTAAATATTTTTACTTAATTAATTATTTTTAATATTAACATAATCTTTTAATTATACATTAAATTGGTGCAAATTATAAATTCCAATGGGTTTATTTTTCAAAAGTGAGCCATGATTAACTAGAATTTAGTTTGTAGCATATTTTCCTTTTCTTGATTTGTCTTCAAATTTCTAGACCTTTCTAGGTCAAATTGAGTTAGGAAAATAAATAAATTTTATTAATTCATGAAAAGACTTAAATGAGGTAATATTTTGAGAACCCTTATACACTTTTCTATACACTTTTCTCACTCATCTCTCATTCTTCTCTCCATGGCCGGCCTCCTCCATGGGCAGCCCCCAATTTTTCCCACATCATTTTTTGCATTAAAAATGCATCAAAATTCATGAAAAATCCACAAAAAACATCACAAATTCTTTACTTAACCTATACCCATCATTCTTTTGCCCAGTCATGTAACATTTCAAAAAGATAAAATATTAATTTTTGGGAATTTTTATAATTTAATATTATTTTATTGAATATTTTAATATTTTGGTATTATTAAATATAAATAAATAGGAAAAATGTTAGAAAAATTATGGAAAATTATAAAATATGGTAAATTAGAGAATTTCGCCATTTCTAAGTTTAATTGATTAGTTATATGCTAAATTAGTGCTAATCGCGATTAAAAATCGCTAATCGGGTTTTAGTATTTTTGTGCAAAACATGCACATATCACTTTTTCACACTTGCGTTATATTTTTATTGCCATGTTTGTTTTGGGGTTACTATTTGAGTGAGAAGAGTTTTAAAAGAAAAGAAAATAAGGAAAAGAAAAGAGAAGGGAATAAAGAATTGAGGGTAGGTGAGAGAGTGAGGTATGGGCTTCATTTGACCAAAACCCTTAGCCATTTTTCCCCTCATTTCCCTCCCTCTCCCTCCTTCTACTGCTCCTCCTCCTGCACTTCATCTCCCTCCCCTCTTCAACCCCTTAAAACACCTCTAAAACAACCCCAAAACCACACACTCATTTCATTAAAAGTGTGCACAATCCCTAGATCTACACTTGGAGCTAAAGAAGCAAGGATTTTGGCCACTAGGGGCAACTCAAGAATTTTCTTGAGTTGCCAAATGAGGTAATTTCTGGATCATCAACTTAGTTTTAGCATTACTTATACCCCCATGTTTAGATTGAATCGATATTGTGTGATATTATGGACTTGAGGATAACCAAGTTAGGGTTTGTGGGAACTTTGTGTTGTATGGTGAAATTGAGCTCAGTAGAGGTTGTACTAACACCCTAGTGCACGAATTGAGACCCTAACCTGAAACTTAAACACAGAATACGGAGTTTAGAAACCGATATCGGGGAATTTATGAAATCTGTGTAGTGTATACTGAATCTGCTTTTACCCCGAGACTCTGAAAATAAAATTTAGTTTACAGAGATATGTGCAGGCACCCAGGAAGCTACCACCAAAGCCCTAGCCCCCAATTCCCTTTCCAGGCCGCCAATTTATTCACTTTGGCCGCCAATTGCGGCCTGGGTCCCACCATTTTGGCTCGTATTGGTTCTGTAGCTCCTACATGTTCATGGTAGACCCCTGGTATATATAGAATTGTATAAATTGACCTAGGATGAAATCTGGGACATATTTCATAAGTTGCTGTTTTGGATTCGTGTTTCCGTATTCCGTATTTTTAATTCTGCAATTGTGTATTGTATTTTACCTCGACTATTTGGCGTTTATACGACGATATAGAGGATTTATTGATGGTTTTGAAGGTGTGCCATAGGTTCCAACCTATAGGCCCCTTATCGTATCGTTTTGGATTTCATGTGCCGTTCTAGCTTGGATTTGGTTTTAATGCGAATATACGATACTTTGATATGTAGGTACCCATGAAGACTTCGGGACGACAAGAAAGCGCATGGCGACGTCGACAAATGAAGACGCAAGGTGAGTAGATTATATCTACTAGGGGAAGTCGGGTGGATGGCGTATAGCACCCCCGCAGTCCGTAGTTAGTATACTATGTAGAATATATATATGATAGTTATAGTGTGCTATGGTTAGTTAGGGATAGAAGTAACTAGCGCAGTTCCCAGTTGCGAGCCCTAGGATAGAATTGCACCCACACGCCTACACTGGTATGTTCCTTATACTTGCACTTTGTTGATGATAGTGATACCTGATATGTGACGAGATAGTGTGATATTGACCCGTACCCAGCTATTGGGATGCCGTACGACGATTTACCGTACGAGCCGATATTGATGATAGATCCGCACTCATTACCCGAGGATGTCTTACGATATGTTATTGAGGCGGGATCACCGACTATTATATCTATATATATCGACTCAGATTTAGGTGGTTTCCATACCTCTCCCGATTGACTTGATACTTGGATCTGTAGTTTGCATAGTAGATTCTTCATTGTGGTGTTGATTATTTGATTTCCGCATTTTCATGCTATTCGCATTGCTTGCATATGTTATTGCTATACTGTTATCATGCTGATAGGACACCAGCACCATTATCGATGATGCGTATGTTCCACGTACACTATTTGCCGGCTCACACACTTCATCATCGATAATTGCCATGCCACTACACTGTAGTACTGTTGCATTCATGATATGATTCTTGCATGGCATATTGTACGCTTATACCTGTACATAAACATATATGATTCTGACTTTATTAGAGATTTGAGGACCGCAAGATATTCTTTAAAACTGATTCATTCTAAAGGAGCGGTTTCCCTCGACCTATGCACATTACTAGTCCATGTTGCATGACTTCTGATATGATTACCTTTCTTTACATGTCGCATACATCGTGTTTTGATTATACGTATTGAGATATGTTGTTTCCATGATATTTCTGGATTTGGGAACCGTGGTATTTCAAAAGAGAATATATAATTGTTTTAAAAACCCGGTTACCCTTGATATGATATTTCAGTGCGTCCACCATGTGTTTTCTCGGTGCTGAGAGTGACATGTGAAACCCGATTCGAGGAGGCGGATGAGGCCGATTGCTGGTACATGGTGGACCCGGTATGGTACCCCGGGGCGAGAACGGTTTCGCTGTGTAGTAGACGGTGAGCCCGGCAGAGGGATTACTACCTACCGGTGATTGTATTGGAGCTCGGCGGATATCTGGAGGATACCGACCGGAGTTGAGAGATGGACATGGGATGACCCGTACTGCCGGGGCCGAGGGCCGATACCGCAGACGGAGCCCCATATGGATGAGGACATGGGATGACCCGTACTGCCGGGGCCGAGGGCCGATACCGCAGACGGAGCCCCATATGGACGAGGATTAACGTGTCGATGCTAGGCACGGGTTTCATGATGTTTTTCCATGATTTTGTTTATATCCTCATATTTGCATACATGATGCTTATTTGTCATTGGGTGACGGGTGGACGGGTTCCACGTTTATACAGGCTTGATCACATACAGATTGGATTTACATTGATCATACTTCATTTGTATATATAACAGGGTATGAGGGCGCTGTTATATATACCCTTACACCAATATTAGTGGTATGGGACGCTAATATATGTGTATTGATATTCATATTTACTTCATGCAGACATACCTTATACTGTTGTCATGTTTTTACCTGAGTCCTGGCACTACATACATGATTAGATGTTACATAGCTACCTTATCATATTTCAGATGTACTCTTATGGTTTATATTACTGATTGTTGACCTAGGATTATGTCTTGCATTCGGTTTCTGCTTGTAGATATTCTCTATTCACGAGTTGGCAACTCACCCCCCTTGTGCCACAGTTCTTGCAGGTTTTGCCGTACAGGTTTCTTGCGGCATTTCTGGCACACTACTTCCTTGCGGGTGAATTGCATTTGGTAGGTGGATTCTTTTGCATCAAGAACCACCATTGTACTTGTATTATTCTTTGTATCTAGATTTTCCATCAACCAAAACTTGTATATTGTTTCAGACTTAGACATTAGTGATGTATTATTTGACCTTAGAGTCGCGCTTAGTTGTATTGTGGTTTTCATGCTTATTGAGTCCTTTTGATTTGACCCTCGCCTTTCGGCGTTGTATATTATATTGCTTGCATGGTTGTGACCGTCGATTGACGAAGAGCTAGCTCCCGCTTGGGGATGCCTTTATCATTGTATATATTTTTTGTTCTTGTTGTACCCCGTTCGGGGCCAGTATTTACAAAAGAAACTCTGCCGGAATTTTTAGAAAAGACTTTACATTTTAAAAATGCACATTCGGCTTAGTTATTTAAAAACCTTGACTTCAAACATGTTTTCCTTCACTTCTTTAAAATCCAGTTTTCTTTATCTACTCTTAAAATGGTTTTAGATTTCTGGGCTTTTGGCTTACTTGGATCAGATGGAGTCCTATAGACTTCATTTGGTTCAAGGGACAGTCACGTGCTCTTTCGGGTCGTGACAAGTCTAGCAAAGATCTTGGAGCAGGAGGGTCACCTTGGGAGGCTAAGATTGCATGGTTAATCTCATGTTGTGGAGGTATAATTTTAACCCTATAGTTAATTTGTGGGTTAGTCACCTTAAATTAGCTAATTAGGTGTTTAATTATGGTTTTAAATTTGCAAGTTTAAAATTCAAGAAAGGGTTTATAAAATCAATTTAGGGTTTTCACAATGTGTTCATGATTATATGGTGTAATTAAATAAGTTAAGACATAGAAAACTTAAATTTGTTGCTAATTTGTAAATTGTTGTAATTAGGTTTTTGGCTAACTAGGTTCTTATAAAAGATATATATAAGTGAGACAAAATTCTAATTAGTGTTTTTATCATTAGATTATGGTGTTAATGAGGAGATTAACAAGTTAATTGAATATGAAACATAATCTAGTTTCTAATTGTTAGCTTTTACTTAAAAATTGTCATAAAATTGCTATATTTGTAAACTAGGTTTTTGAAATTTATTTAAAATGTGCGATTAAAAATCTAGTTAGGGCTTTAGCACATCATTAAGGTTTCCGTGAGTGGTTTAACAATTTAAAATATGCAAAATCAAGTTTAGTTGGGGAATTGTGAATTTTTGCTTAAAAGGTGTTGAAATTGGTTAAAATTGCAAACTAGAATTTTCATTTTAATACAAATAAGTGTGATAAAAATATAGTAATGATTTGTATGATTTAGTTATGATATTTAGTGAATATTATGGCCATTAGTTTCGTTTAACCATCAAGTTTTGAAGTGAAAAGGTTAATTGACGCTTTCTAGGTTTTCGGAGATAAACCGATTTAAATTATATTGAGTTTTCGATAAGTTGCAATCTATTGTATATTATAACTAGTATGTTTTGGAACTATGATTTGTATGTTTGGGTTTTTATCGAACAATCGGCGTTTGTACGCCGATGTCGAGGGCTATTTGGTTATTTTGCATGAGCGGGTCATAGGTTTTAACCTTTGCGCGTTTCGTGCGTCGTTTTGGTTTATCCGCGATTCGGTTTACGATGTATATATATGTTTCCGTATAGGTACCCCTCACGTAGACTTCGGACGATAAAGAAGAGAATGGCGGCATCGACTTAGGCAGATAAGGGTCAGGTGAGTAGATGTATATCTACGGGGGAAGTCGGGTGGATGACGTTTAGCACCCCCGCAAACGTAGAATAGGGATATTACTTACTGTCATTAGGAAGTCAGACGTGACCTTAGATTCTTGGCGAGTAGGTCCTATTAAAGACCTTATGTTGGACTAAACTGATTTAGAAAGACTTAACCAAAGGATGAATGCCTTGGAGGGAATTCGTAGGTTTCAGGTAGACAAACACACACACGCACACACATACATTTGACTTGGTGTGTGTGTGTGTGTGTGTGTGTATGAATGTGTGTAGGTTTCTATAGGTATATATATATATCTGTATATATATATACTTATAGAAACCTACGCACATTCATATATATATATATATTTATATATATGAATGTGCGTAGGTTTCTATAGGTATATATATGTATGTGTGTGTGTGTATATATACCTATAAAAAACCTGCACACATTCATATATATATATATATGAATGTGTGCAGGTTTCTATAGGTACATATATATATATATATATATATATATGAATGTGTGCAGGTATATATATACACACACACACATATATATATACCTATAGAAACCTACGCACATTCATATATATATATATATATATATATATATATATATATATATATATATATATGAATGTGTGCAGGTTTCTATAGGTATATATATATATATACATATATATATATATAACATATACACGTGATATGGGAAGGTTATATGGTACCTGGGGAGTAGTCAGTATGATTAGGCGTGATGCCTTGAGTTAAAGATATACGATCGAGTATGATATGAGATGTACTATGACATTAGAGGATTGTTGGGTAATGACAAAATGGATATTATACATAAACGATATTAGGTGATGATGACATTGAGATGTGCGAGACTCTAAAATAGAACTCGGATTGTAACATGTGACTTAATCACGATATGATATATGTGACATGATATTTCTGAGCACCATTTGACGATGTATATTTACACAGACAATGATATATGTTTGATGATATTGGGATGTATGCGATTATAGCACAGTACCCTTGATCATGATTATAGTTGATGATGATGATATTATACGAATGATGATGTACATAGGTGATAGTTGACCCGTACCCCGATTTTGGGATGCCGTACTATGGATTTTATCGTACGAGGCATAGATGTGATGATTGATCCGCACTCTTGACTCGAGGAAGTCGTACTATGTACGTGATGCTATTGAGGCTGGATCGCCGACTGTTAGAGATATCGACTCAGACCTTAGGTGGATTCTTATTTCTTATTGACTAGATTATTTAGTTTAGTTCCTTAGTGGGTTAGATAGATACTAGTTTAGGCTCGAGACAAATAGTTTGTTGTTAGATATGTATATTCCAAATGAGTGGTTAATACACATTCATCTTTATATTCAGATTGTAATCATCACGTTGCATGTTCATACATATGTTTCTTTAGTTAAAATGAAACTCTGCCTGTTAGGACACTAGCACCATTACCGATGATGCGCATATTCATGTACACTTATTTGCCGGCTCACACACATCATCATCGGTAATTGCCATGCCACGTACACTTTAGAACATATTATCTTTTATTGATAGAATCAACTAAAGGCTAGATCAACATAATATTGTGATTACTCTCAGGTGCTAGTCTAGAAATTGCATTTATTACTTAGACACTTCATGCATTCATATTTTCATGTTATCATGTAGTATTGTGGGGCTTATGCCGATACTCATTATTTACTTACTCATGATTTTGGGATTTTAGATTTCTATGAGATTTCTGGATTTTGGGGAAAACCGCAAGAATATATATAAAAACTTCTCTCTCTCTCTCTCCCTCTCTTTTTAAAATATAAGTTGCAGTTTTCTCGTGATGTATGTGTCGTCCAACATGAGATTTCATGTTTCTGTTGGATTTCGAGACCCGATTCGAGGAGTGGATGAACCGTCTCGGGTACATGGTGGGCCCGGTATGGTGCCCCGGGGAAAGAAGATCGAGTTGCAGACGATGAGCCTGGCAGGGGAAGACTACCTACCGGTGATGTCTGGCGCGGCGGATATCCGGGGGATACTGACCGTGGTCATGAGATTTGATGATTTGGGCCGATCCGGACTTACGGAGCCCGAGGTATTGAGACTATGAGGTATTGAGACTTGAGATTTACATGTTTTTTGTCGATGGTTGACACGGATTTCCATGGATTTCATTGATGATGTTTCAGATTACCATACAAATTTTACTATGATAAAAGTTAAAGATTTCTTATACAGATATATCCAGATTTCATGGTTGATTGTTTTACTTTCATGGAGCATGCATACTCATACACATGACATGTTACTACTTGAGGTACTGACACGAGCAATGAGCATTGCACTTACGCATAGTTTATTACCCTGCCACTACTTGATGACTAGTGATACATTAAGTTTATTATTATGACCTAGGAGAGTGTCGTGCATGCGATTTCTACTCGCAGATGTCTTCTACTCACGAGTTGTCAACTCACCCCCGTTGTGCCAAATTTTCTTACAGGTTTCGATATACAGGTTTCCTTGGCAGCTTGTTGGTATATCATTCATTCAGGGTGAATTGCTTGGTAGGTTGGTTCATTTGTTTCCGGACCGCCGTTCTACTTTTATTATTTCATTTGTATCTAGTAAGCTCCATCAACCAGACTTGTATTACTTGATATGTTTAGATGTCCAGTTGTTTATTCTTTCGATCTTAGATTCGCGCTTGTATTATTATGGTTTTTGGTGGATTTGGTTTCCATTTTTGAATTTTGAGTCTCGCCCTTCGGCGTTGTATATTTTAGTACATTGTGTGGTTGTTTCAGCCTTTTGGTGTAGAGCTAGCTCCCGTTTGGGGATGTCTTTATTATTGCTTTTGTATATATTCATATTTGTACCCGTTTGGGGCCTATTTTTACAAAGGAGACTCTGCCGAAATTTTTGAGAAATTTGATGTTAGTTTTTTTTAACTTGTTTGCTTACACTTCTTTTAAATGGTTTAGATTTCTGGGTTTCGGCTTACTTAGATTACTTTGCGCCTCTAGACGCTACGTAATTTAAGTGCCGGTCACGTTCCGTACCTACGGGTCGTGACAAAGTTGGTATCAGAGCGCTAGGTTTAACCTTTGTCCGAGTCTAGGTTGATCTTGGTTGATGGAGTAGGTGACTTAGGTAGAGTGACGTATTATGGGTATAATCCGCGGCATACTTACGATACGCTACTCTGCTTAAGAAGCCTTAGGATGTACATTTCTTTGCACCGTATTATATTCGTTCCTTTGATCTATCTTCGTCGATATCGGATGGTGGTTTCTGTTACCATGGTCGTGTTAGTGTATATGACCTAGAGGCCATTACTGTATCATACTAGTTTGTATATTACTTAATGGAAGCTTGGGATATTCACAGTTGTATAGACAATCTTGCTCAAAATAGTAGTATGCTACTTGGTTTGTTTCTACTTTAATGTGTGCATGTGTTTCTTATAGCATATCGCCTTTACACATTAGTGGAGCCCTTAGGATCTTTCCTTGATTACCAGCATTGTGATGGCAGTCATAATCGTGGGGGCTGGGTAATCCACAAGCACATCCTTTTGCTGGTCCCTAGTCGTAGGACTATCGAGACAGGGCATCGATACTCCGGAGTAGACTAGCGTTGCGCTTCTCATCCCAGCATGGGAGACGGTCTGTCCCACAACCGTCAGTACGTCGTACTTGAGATAGTATGCAGGTGCTCATTAGGTTATGAGTACACTAGACAGGACTCGTCGGGAACTGTTGGTTGGTATTATACCTATCGTCAGTTATCAGTTCCCAGGTGACGTGAGTACAGCTTAGTACACTGACTTGACACTGTCACTTTGCCTCGAGTGTGTTCCCACTGTTCTTAGATTGCTACCCTACCACGGCTCAAAGGAGTCGTGCAAACAGGTAGCAGTTGGGTGCAGTCCCGAAGCACTTGGAGGCAGTGACGGTTAGACAGGATTCGTCTCTCCCGGTATTGGGGGTTGATATCGCGCTGTGTCTAGGAGAGCCATTACACAAAGTCCCTGGCAAGGGCAAGCGAGATATACTGGTAGGTTTCCTGTGTTATCTCAGGGTCTTCAGGGCTACACTCCAACACGACTTGTACCGCTATTAGGGGACTGACGTTTACCGCCCCCCTAAGCTCGCCAGGCGATATTCTTAGACGAACAGACCGGACTGTACGGAGACTGTCACATTCAGGCTCAGTAGGAGTTCAGATGGGTTCACCTCGTCAGTCTTCTTATCGGCATCTACCTGGGGACCGTTACGTACAGCTAGTACCGCTTGCGGCCTGTGGTTAAACCCACTGCCAGCGTAGTGTCGAGTCTTTAGAGTCCCACACAAAGGGTTATTCGCCTTTGGGCAAAACAGAGTAGAGGTCGCATGGTTTTGCGACGGGGTTCGTTCACATCCACGCATTTGTGCACGTTTGGTGTCCGAACAGTAGATACTAGCGGGCTTTGGTTTAAGCCAGATCCTAGTATATGTTTTGGGATTGGTTTTATCTCATTGTATTCGTGTACCTCGGAACATGGATACGGGTGTGTATGCACAGTTGACTGAGGCAGAGGCAGAGGACTTTCATTAGGGTTGATGACCGTTGTCTTTTTCTTAACCCTAATGTATATGTGAAATATGATTATTAATATTAATTAATTATAATTGTGTTATGGTTAGGCTTGTTGACCATTTGACAATGGTTGACTTGTTGACCTATGTTGACAAATTGACCATCATCATTTCACATGAAAGATGCTCTTTGATTCTTGCAAAATTCATTAATGTGAAATGATAATGGTCATTTCAAGTTAACCATCACTATTATCTTTGATTAATTATTTAATTATCATAATTCACATATATATGAGGATGGTTGATATTATCCTCATTCTCTCTCATCCTCTTCCTCTCTCTCAAAGCTCTCCCCTCTCATGAGTTAAGAACCATTTTGCTTTTGAGATAAAACACCAAAATTACTCTCTACTCATCCTAAGGTTCTAGGTTTAGCACACCAAGCATTTTAGTTACCTCTAGGTTGAGGTAGGAGCCAAAGGTAGAGGCCCTCGGGTGGATCTTTCTTCGGCAAGAGAAGGCGACGAGGACGACCCGTTCATCCCACTCTAAGGAGCAAGAAGAGAAGGAGTTCAAGACTTAGGTATAACCCTTTAACCGAGTAGCTAAATCTCTTAGCATGGTTGTTAGTTTTTGTTTAGCAAAGATCCTCCTTTTAGTCCATGTTGCCTTGAGTTCTAAAAATTGATTTTTTATACCGTTTCCGCCTCCCCGTAAGCACCGGGGTGGGCAACGTGGACTTACAGTGGTACCAGAGCCTAGCTAAACACAAACTAGCAAGTTAGCAAAGTATCTAGAATTTCGATTGGAGAAAAATCGCAAAACACGTTTCAAAAACCTAACTTTCTGCCGATTTTTAAACCTGCTTTAAAAATAATAAATCATACACTAAAAATCGGCTCAGGGTTTTTAAAGAACACCCAAGAAAAACGATCCAGCAAGTCGACCAACTCACCGCGGAACCGCGGCAAGAGCATGCTCTTGACACGGATCCACGGCCGAGTTGACTCGGCCGTGGGTAGTTTCTCCTGCAGTATTCTTATATTGATGTTTTGGGATTTACAGGATGGTTTGTTTCTGCCCAAATTTTTTAGAGAACAAATTTATTTTTGGGGTGGTTACAAATCCGTATTTTGATCGAACTTCTCTAGACTTTGGCTAATGGGTTATATCTGTGATGTGATATATGTATTGAACGTCTGCTAATCGCTATACGTCGATTAGTGGGGGTTATACATATCTGTGATCTGTAATGTTGATGGTTTGTGTATATGAATTCGTTGGATTGTCGCGGATGAATAGCCGGGGGGTTGTGAGATGAGAGTTTTCTTTTTCTTTCAATTCATGTAATTTGTAATTGATATAATATTATTTATATGGCCGCACAACCGGGATGGGGTTGTAGCCGTCATTATATAATTTCTTTTATTGTTTTTGCTCCTAGGATAAACCCAAGGTGGGGTGCACAAACGACCGGGTACCTCGAACTGCCGAGTGGCCTACTCACGTTGTTGAGGGAGGTTGCTTCACTTCGGGTACTTGGCGGGTAGTTTGCCGCACCCGTAGGGGTCTAGGATGGGGTTTGGCTATTCATCGCGACCGTGTAATCCGCTCTTCGTTACAGGCTCGTACGGAATGCTGATTCCTAGTATATCCAATGTGTTCGTCTGTGATCTGGAATGGCTATCATTGCATGTGACGAATGTATATATCTATATATGATATCTATTTAGGCATTGCTTATGTTTTGCATCAGCACTAGTCCAGCCCCCACTCTGTCGTTAGTTAAGTAACCTAACGGGTGATGACGGGACCCCGCGGCGAATGCGGATGGCATAAGCGTACGTCATATTTTCGTTGTTTTCTGCAATGGTAGGATTAAATGATGGGACGCATTAAAATTAATGCAAGAAAATAAACCAAAGTAGAGTCGTTGGAACACTTTCAAAACCACTCGGTTTCTTTTCAAAAACAACTTTTAAACGCGGAGCTTAAGCCACTCCTTTTAAAAGCTATGTCGTTCCATCGATTATATCAAGTTCACTACGTTCACGGTTTCGCCAAAACCATTCGTAGCCCTCCGTCGTTTCACATAGATAGTCAATAGTATTCAAGCTATGTTTGTTGGCCAAAGTCAAGGCATAGTGATTGGTAGCTGTTGGGTATTCATGTGCTGCATAGATAGATGTGTTGGTTTGGGACAGTCGTACTGCCTTGTTGGCCAAAGTCATGTTGGAGATAGTGCCCTCATAGTCAATTATTGGATCGCAGGTACGTGATTGCAATGATTGCGGAGGACCTATCCCGGTAGGACAGTCTTACTCGAGATGATAGTATGCTATCTGGTTTGCCTTTATCAGTCGTGTACATGTTCAGGTGACTGATTGCATGTTACACTTTGATAGAGCCCTTAGGATCTTGCTTTACTACCAACTGTATGATGGCGATCATATACGTGAGAGTTGGGTAGTTTATATGCATATCCTTAATTATGGTCCCTAGTCGTGGGAGTTTCGAGATAGGGCATCGATACTCCGGAGTAGACTAGTGTATACAGTCGAGACCCCGACGAGGGGCGGTGGCCGGTCTCACAAGCCACTGGTGTCAGTTGGATCACCTAAGATGTATACAGGTGCTCATTGGGTTATGAGTACACCGGACAGGACTCGCCGGGAATCTGCTAGTTAGTACTATACCTATCGTCAGATAGCAGTTCCCTGGTGACATGTGTACAGGTTAGTTCATCGACCTGAGGTCGTCATTTGTCTCGTGTGAGTTCCCACTGTGCTTTGATTTCTACCCTACCACGGCTCAAAGGAGTCGTGCAAACAGGTAGCTTTTGGGTACTGTCCCGAGCCATATGGAGGCACGTGAGCGGATCGGCAGGGGATTCGTCTCTCCCGGTATTGGGGGCAAGGTCGTGCTGTGTCTAGGAGAGCCATTACACATAGCCCACGGCCGTGGCAGGAGATTTACTGGTAGGTACTCCAGTAGTATCTCAGGGTGTTTTTGGGCTTCACTCCGACACGACTTATACTGCTTCTGGGGGTCTGACGTTACTAGCCCCCTAGGCGGATATGCGATACTCATTGACGAACGGACCGGACTGTATATACATTGTCGCTGTTAGGCTCAGTAGGGTTTTCTGGATGAGTTCGCTCATCGGCCTCCCTTGAGTGCGCTCATCAGCCTCCCTTGAGGTCAGTCCATGGGCAACCGTTACGCATAGCTAGTGCAGCTGACGGTTTGTGGTTAAACCCACTGCCACGGTACTGACGAGTCATTAGAGTCCCCCACAGACAGTTTCCCAAGTTCGGGCGAAACGTTGTAGAGGCTATATGGTTTTATGGCAGGGTTCGGAAAATGCACGTGCGTTTACGCACGTGTCAGTTTTCGGGCAGATGATACTGGTCGGCTTTGGTTTAAGCCGGATCCGAGTATTTTATTGAGTAGGTATAATATCTTTGTCTCAGTTGCATTTGTAGTCGGTCGTAATACAAATGCGGGTATATTTATACAGTTTCGGGGTTATCCTGAAAGTCGTTTCAGGATCACTTTTGGAAGTTGCCAGTTTCCAGTTTTCTATCAGCCGTCTTTTAACATTTGGTTAAAGACGGGTTTATCTTTTCTTGAGATGAGTGTGGATTCTTCTAGAAGATTCTAGATGAGGTGACTAGGATTATTGGTGTTGTGTTTTGATTGGTTGCTTTTAATGAAGTGATGACTAAGGATGTGAGTCATTGTTTTCATTAAAGAGTTTTGTTTTGCTTAAGATCTTTTGTCATGATAAGGTTACATGCTATGGTCACCTCCCTCCTCCTACCATCACCTCCCTCCTTGCTTAAATATGGCCGTCCCTCTCTCTCCTCCCTCACTTGCTTGCTTGATTAATTTTGTAGAAAAGATATGATAGTATTTGGGTGCATGGAAATTTCATTACTTCATTTCTTTCCATCACCCAATTTCCTCGGCAACTTCATTAACCGATCGTCCACGGTTTTGGACGAAGTGTGACAAAGTCATCTACTCATTCTCTACATCATTCTTGGTCGTCTCTTTTAGCAAACTTGACGATCGAGTTGCCTCGAGTCAGAGGCGGGAGCCCGTTTAAAGAATTGGTGATGTGGTGCCACCTCGACGAGGATATCGGAGATCGACGAGATCGGAGCAGCCGCAACGGAGCGTGGGATGATGGTTAAAGAACGAAGGACTCGGATCGTTCGGTATAACCTTTCTACACTCTTTACAGTATATTAGTTTAGCAATAATGGCAGATCCGGGTTAAAGTATACGATAGCGCCAGTTTAAAAGTTTTTGTTCCGCATTTGGCGTCTGTAGACGGCCAGGGCGCTAGCGTAGACTTACAGTGGTATCAGAGCCTAACCATTTTGCTATACTAACTTGTGCTAACGCGTTTAAAACATCGATCGAACCGGAAATCGAAAATTGCAAAATCCTACCTTGACAGTTTCTGTTGATTTTAAATGGTCTCAAAAATTAATTCTACATGTCTTAAAAATCTGTGTAGGGTTTTTTAAGCGTACGGACAAAATTTGACCACGTGATCTCACCAGAGCGCCGCGGATTAGCGGCCAAACCCATGGTTTGGCCGCGCATCCGCGGCCGTTCTAGGGGATCAGTGCACCAAATTTTTTCTGTGTGTTCTCTGATGGATTTTGGGGTTTTTCTTAAATATCGTTTTGGCCCAGGTTTTGTTACTGTTCACCAGTAAGTCGTGGGGCCCACTTTTTGATATTTGGTCGATCGAAATTTAAACACGTTAGTTTACAGCGCTTACATTATATCTCCGACCGGGAATGTCATTTGATCGGTAAACCGCGTTTGATTGCTACAGTTCTTTTAGACGGGTTTGCGAACGTGACATTCGCGTTGATGTTCTGTTTTGTGCTGTGATGTTGCGGATTTGTCGTGGTGGATAGCAGTGTGCAATGGTAGTACAGTTTGTGTTTATTTGTACTTTTGATATTGCGGGGCGAGCGTCCAACATGTGGACTGCCGTCACTGCCTGTTGTATAATATTCTTTATTGGGCACGACCAGGTTGCGGTCGATGTACCTGTTGTACTATTTTTCATTACTGTACTAGGTTTTACCCCGCGACGGAGTGCACGGATAGCCGGGTTCTGGAGGGCAACGGGTCCGCATCTCATGGCTTTGAGAGGCAGAGGGGCCTCACTCCAGAATTGGCAGACTATTCGCCGCACTCGTAGGGGGTACAGGTTGACCCAAGGAGGGGTGCTCAATTTACCGGATTCCGTGAAGTGCCGGGTGTTCCATTCACTAGTCTGTGGAGGACTACCTCGCTTCAGGTTTTGGCGGGTAACTTGCCGCACCCGTAGGGGTCTAGGTTTCATTGCACAGGCTATCCACATGACAGGGGAACGTCGGGTTTCAGCAGCGGCTCTGTGAAACCCGGGGATCCCAGATATCTGTATTGTTCTGTGATGCTTATTACTTTTCTGTAATGTTGCATATTATCACGCCTGGAGCGATTATGTATATTGGTTTATATACTATTAGATGTTGTATATGTTTTACACCCGCGCTAGTCCAGTCCCCGCTCTGTCGTTAGTTAAGTAACCTAACGGGTGATGACGGGACCCAGTGACGAATGCGGATGGCATATACGTACATTTTATTTTCGTTCTTTTCTGGTGTGATTGATTGATGGGACTGCGCTGATTCTGATCAATGCAAAGTAAAACAAACCTGTTTAATGTTGTTGGAACAATTTAAAAAGTGTTATTGCAAAGACGTTTCCTTTTGTTATGCATAGAGATATTCGGTTGGAATATCCTGCACCTCATTCGACGGGGCAAGGGCCGATATCCCTTCACCGGGACTGACCCCTTGGGCAGAAGTTTGCGTCAGGGTAATAACTTCACTATAGTCGATTACATGTTGCTTTGCATAGCGGTATTCAGTGGAATATCCTGCACCTCATTCCACGAGGAAAGAGCCGAGATCCCTTCACCGGGAGTGACCTCTTTAGCAAAAGGTTTTCGCCACTATATTTTAAAAAAAGCTATCAGGTTCCTTCAGCGATATCAAGTTCACTACGCTAAAGGTTTTTTGCCAAAAACCAGTCGTAGCCCTCCGTCGTTTCTTATGGATGGTCAGTAGTATTCAAGCTATGTTTGTTGGCATACGTCAAGGCATAGTGTTTGGTAGCTGCTGGGTATTCATTTGTTGCATAGATAGATGAGTTGGTTTGGGACAGTCGTATTACCTTGTTGGCATACGTCAAGGGTATGTACGGGTGGGTTCAAATTAACAAGATAATGACGGGCAGAACTTGACATGTGACTTATGATTTGTTGACATACGCCAAGGTCATAAGAGCATGGGGCAAAAATCGTATCGGGAGTTTCTAAAGAAACTGAAACTTGCCAAGTATGCGCATACCTTCTGGAGTATGAGTAACGTGGATGCATTCCATCACGTTATCATGCGATGAGAGTTGGATCCCGATTCCCACTGATGAGTTGGTTTACTCTTCGGGTGATCCCGATTGATTCTTCTTTAGGTTTGGAGGAGAATTTGACGAGACAGTGGGAGGTTTCCGGATTAGATAAAGTTATGACCATTCTGATCTAGGTTAGAGTGCACGCAGAGTGTTTCTTTTCTCTCTCTCTCTTTGGCAGCGACCTTTGACCGACCCTAGACTATGACTCAGTGACCTGGTTGACCGAACCTTCTTAAAATACTGGCTTTTGGATTGTCTTTGTTGCATAAGTCATTGCCACTCCTTCTTTTACCCTTTGCATTTCTCAGAACACCCGTTTTACTACGGATATCCACTTCCATTGGATAGATCCATCGTATGGTTATATACGAACTCGAAGGGACTTCTTCGAGGATGGATCCAGGTTCAGGAGAAATAGAATTGGTTTATTCAGTTGTCTTTTATTATCACCTTCTCTCAGGTTGCGAGAGCTCCTTAGTTTAGGAGAGTACACCTATTACGCTTATTGGATAGTCTTATTCCAAACCATAGGCAGGTGCCGAAAGGTAGGGAATGAAGAAAACCAATTAGCCTAAGTAGGGTGTGCAGAAGGCAATAACTAAAGACAAAATAAAGGGATTAGAAAGAGGGCAAAGTAAATTGCGACTGATATCATTCACGACCAAACCGCGTACTTCTTCGCCACTCCTATTTCACCTTGAAAAGAATAAGGTATTATTCAGTTGTCTTTTATCATCACCTTCTCTCGAGATGCGAGTACTCCTTGGTTTAGGAGGGTACACCTATTATGCTTACTGGATAGTCTTCTTCCAAACCATAGGCTGGTGCCGAACGGTAGGGAAGGAAGAAAACCATTTAGCCTAACGATGGTGTACAGAAGGTAACGACTAAAGAAAAATAAAGTGATTTTGGAGAGATGGCAATAAAATATACGGTTGAAGTCATGAATTGGTTTATGGAAGAGGCATTGCTATGAATACCAGGATACCCCTACGAAACATTTTCATGTTTCAGTGCATTGTTAAGGAAAACTGTTTTCCCGATTAGACACTTACTCCAAGGGTATGTATTTACCAGGTTTCATTCTCATATCTGTATGGTTTTACAGATGATGAGTGGGAGTAAGATATTGGGAATTAGGTGATCATCCTCATTATATCGGAATTCGTTGTAATTGGTGATATTTGAGGAAATCGCCAAGGTACAGTTTTCCACCTACAACGCACAGGTTATGAGTTGTTCAACTCAGCGGACTTATACAGAGTATTGTATGTTGTCCAAGTGTCCATCAGGACAAAGGGGTAGGTCCTCGTACTATGTTCTGTTTACTTATAACTTCTTTAGTTTTTAGACAAGTGTTTCGTAGAAATACATGGTCTAAGTTTTGAGAAGTTGTGGGTATAAGAATAAAGTAGAGAACCAGGTATCACAAGTATCGGGATTCTTCAAAGAGATCGAAGATGTAGATTCTTGTGATTGGTATTCAGATGATAGTGATGGTTTTGAGAAAAGTGTTTCTCTTTCAGGTTACTCATAATTGGATGGATTCCTAAGTTGAGTAATGCTGATTAGCCTCTTTCCATTAAGTTGATATGCACTGGAGACAGCTGCATGATTTGAATATGGTTCCAATTAAATAAGTGCCAAAGTTTCTGTATTGGATATAGAATGGTTCGTACCTTAAAAGATATTAAGGTACGGGGAGTTGTCCAGCTTATGCTTAAAACCAGACTCTGGATAACTCAGGGCACGTTTCTGTAATGGCTGTTTGTGGGTTGACCCTGGCTATGTCGAGAGTTGATATTCTACCATTTGGAAGATCAATAGTGATATTGTTCTTAACTCGCCACAGTTTTAGTAAAATGGATCTTTTTCAGAAAACAGTAGTGGGAGTATGGTAGAACTGGAAGTGATTCCAGAACCGCGAACGATTACAGAAAATTTAATAGGACCTATATATTCAATCAGGTTTGACATTCCATTAGCCACTCCGCAGATATGGTGGGTAACCTCAGACACCCGAGAGGTACTTCGGTAGGCTCAAGGACGGTGACGGGGAGGTTCTTATCTACCCAGACTTGACACTACTGTTGTTCCAGGATATGAGACCCGGTAGGAGGGTTGTCGTAGTCAGTGGGAGCAGCGGAAGTATAGTGGACAAGATGCTTATATCTATTTATAGACTTGAGCAGTTATAGCGGAGATAGATCATCTATTTTTGATGTGAAAGTCATAGGTTTGACTTCATCAGAATAGGGGATGGATCTGTTAAGAAGGTAGTAGGGTGTGATGTCATGGTATTTGGATGACATACACAGAGTAGGAAGTAAAATTCCTATACTACGATCGGTTGTACTCTGATCGTCACACAGTTGTTTCTCCAGACAGGATATGGATATAATATTTGACATTCTGGTTTCTAGATCTATAGTTTTAGATCTGGATTTGGGTAGTTTCCCAATGTGGGTACTTTGACAGATATTCTAATGGTTTTTAGAATAGTTGACTCCTAGTATGGTAGTGTACCTGCAGGTGATGGAGTCACCCTCTCTAAAGGTGTCGTATAGACTAAAGGGGAGAGGGATGTGCATGATTGGCAGATCACTTGCTTAGGCAATTGAGTCAATCATGAGATGTTAAGTACCGCACCAAATGTTGTTTTTGCACTAGATGCAATAAGTTTGTATTAATCCAATCCTGGAGAAACATAAGGAAGCAGTTTTAGAATATTAGTACATGTTCTACGGATTTGATAACGGCAGCCTCTTTCGGGAGACGGTTATCATTCCAGGCTTCAAAGGTGACATGGATGACAGAGTGATTGTCAGAGTTTTAGTTTTCCCTCTGACGAGGGACAGTATTATGGACAGGTGATCCAAGAAAATACTGTGGGAGGCATGGTGCCGGATACTGATTAGGTTCAGTGATCGATACAGTCTAAGAAGTTTGGATATGGAGTTCATTTATGAACTAAGGTCCCATCAGATATCCAGACATATTCTAAGACAGGTACTACTCAATTCGGGAGATGGCTTTCTCCGCGAACTTGAGATTAAGAGAGATATAGAAAGATACTTCTAGGCGGATCCACTCACTGAGGCTATTTCTCGAACACAATAGTTTTACAAACGGGCTTTGTGAAACTGATTAGTAGAGGAGTTGGATGTTCGGTTTCACACGGGCTGTGAGTAGTCGACATCGCAATAATTAGCCTTGAGTGCAAGTGGGAGATTGTTGGAGATAGTGCCCTCATAGTCAATTATTGGATCGCAGGTACGTGATTGCAATTATTGCGGAGGACCTATCCCGGTAGGACAGTCTTACTCGAGATGATAGTATGCTATCTGGTTTGCCTTTATCAGTCGTGTACATGTTCAGGTGACTGATTGCATGTTACACTTTGATAGAGCCCTTAGGATCTTGCTTTACTACCAACTGTATGATGGCGATCATATACGTGAGAGTTGGGTAGTTTATATGCATATCCTTAATTATGGTCCCTAGTCGTGGGAGTTTCGAGACAGGGCATCGATACTCCGGAGTAGACTAGTGTATACAGTCGAGACCCCGACGAGGGGCGGTGGCCGGTCTCACAAGCCACTGGTGTCAGTTGGATCACCTAAGATGTATACAGGTGCTCATTGGGTTATGAGTACACCGGACAGGACTCGCCGGGAATCTGCTAGTTAGTACTATGCCTATCGTCAGATAGCAGTTCCCTGGTGACATGTGTACAGGTTAGTTCATCGACCTGAGGTCGTCATTTGTCTCGTGTGAGTTCCCACTGTGCTTTGATTTCTACCCTACCACGGCTCAAAGGAGTCGTGCAAACAGGTAGCTTTTGGGTACAGTCCCGAGCCATATGGAGGCACGTGAGCGGATCGGCAGGGGATTCGTCTCTCCCGGTATTGGGGGCGAGGTCGTGCTGTGTCTAGGAGAGCCATTACACATAGCCCACGGCCGTGGCAGGAGATTTACTGGTAGATACTCCAGTAGTATCTCAGGGTGTTTTTGGGCTTCACTCCGACACGACTTATACTGCTTCTGGGGGTCTGACGTTACTAGCCCCCTAGGAGGATATGCGATACTCATTGACGAACGGACCGGACTGTATATACATTGTCACTGTTAGGCTCAGTAGGGTTTTCTGGATGAGTTCGCTCATCGGCCTCCCTTGAGTGCGCTCATCAGCCTCCCTTGAGGTCAGTCCATGGGCAACCGTTACGCATAGCTAGTGCAGCTGACGGTTTGTGGTTAAACCCACTGCCACGGTACTGACGAGTCATTAGAGTCCCCCACAGACAGTTTCCCAAGTTCGGGCGAAACGTTGTAGAGGCTATATTTATGGCAGGGTTCGGAAAATGCACGTGCGTTTACGCACGTGTCAGTTTTCGGGCAGATGATACTGGTCGGCTTTGGTTTAAGCCGGATCCGAGTATTTTATTGAGTAGGTATAATATCTTTGTCTCAGTTGCATTTGTAGTCGGTCGTAATACAAATGCGGGTATATTTATACAGTTTCGGGGTTATCCTGAAACTCATTTCAGGATCACTTTTGGAAGTTGCCAGTTTCCAGTTTTCTATCAGCCGTCTTTTAACATTTGGTTAAAGACGGGTTTATCTTTTCTTGAGATGAGTGTGGATTCTTCTAGAAGATTCTAGATGAGGTGACTAGGATTATTGGTGTTGTGTTTTGATTGGTTGCTTTTAATGAAGTGATGACTAAGGATGTGAGTCATTGTTTTCATTAAAGAGTTTTGTTTTGCTTAAGATCTTTTGTCATGATAAGGTTACATGCTATGGTCACCTCCCTCCTCCTACCATCACCTCCCTCCTTGCTTAAATATGGCCGGCCCTCTCTCTCCTCCCTCACTTGCTTGCTTGATTAATTTTGTAGAAAAGATATGATAGTATTTGGGTGCATGGAAATTTCATTACTTCATTTCTTTCCATCACCCAATTTCCTCGGCAACTTCATTAACCGATCGTCCACGGTTTTGGACGAAGTGAGACAAAGTCATCTACTCATTCTCTACATCATTCTTGGTCGTCTCTTTTAGCAAACTTGACGATCGAGTTGCCTCGAGTCAGAGGCGGGAGCCCGTTTAAAGAATCGGTGATGTGGTGCCACCTCGACGAGGATATCGGAGATCGACGAGATCGGAGCAGCCGCAACGGAGCGTGGGATGATGGTTAAAGAACGAAGGACTCGGATCGTTCGGTATAACCTTTCTACACTCTTTACAGTATGTTAGTTTAGCAATAATGGCAGATCCGGGTTAAAGTATACGATAGCGCCAGTTTAAAAGTTTTTGTTCCGCATTTGGCGTCTGTAGACGGCCAGGGCGCTAGCGTAGACATACAAGTCAAGGGTAGGTACGGGTGGGTTCAAATTAACCTGGAGAATGACGGGTAGAACTTGACATGTGACTTATGATTTATTGGCCAAAGTCAAGGTCATAAGAGCATGGGGCAAAAATCCACATCGGGAGTTTCTAAAGAAACTAAAACTTGCTAGTGTTGCATACCATTTGGAGTGTGATGATTCTGGTAGGATTCCTTCAGTTTTGTCACACGATGATATTTGGATCCCGATCCTACTATGAGTATATGCTACTCCTCCGGAACTTTCTCACTTAACGATCAAGGCTATAAACCAAGTAGGTGTCTAGAAAGGTGTTAGCGGGGCTACGCCCACAGGGAAAAGAGGTTATTTGATTAAGGAACTTCGCGAAAGCGTTGGAAAACCTCCCTCGAAGTACCAACACTGGCCTGGCTGAACGGTTAAGCAAGTATTGTACGGTGAGATTGATCCCGACTAATTCTTCCTTTTTGCTTTGAGGTGGGATTCGAGAGACAGTGGGAGCTATCATGTTTAGACAAATTAAAAACCACTCTAAACTTGCAAGAGCATCATGCTAAAGTGTTTCTTCTCTCTCTCCTAATTGCAGCGAGCAAACATCATGACTGGACTTAAGTTACTACTAGATAAAAACATACTAACAGGGCCAAACTACAAAGATTGGCTCAGGAATGTCAAAATGGCAATCACTTATGACAAGTTGGGGTATCTCCTTACCACCAAAGCTCCCCCTGTCCCAGGTCCCAAAACCAGCGTCGCGGATAAGGAAATCCGTATAACCTGGGAAATCGACTGCGCGAAGGCCAATTGCCTCGTGCTTGCCTCTATGGACAATGAACATCAGAGGAGGCACGAGAATATAGACCTTGAATCCATATTTCTCTATTCAAAAGAACTGTATGGAGAGCAATCCCGTATCGCCAGATACGAAGTCTTGAAAATGCTGTTTTCGGCGAGATTGGCCATCGGATCATCGGTAGCGGAACACGTGCTTAAGATGATTGGCTATATTGAAGAGCTCACGGACCTTAGGACAACGTTAGAGAACGAGCTCTATACTGACTTGATTCTCCAGTCCCTTCCTTCCACTTACGCCCAGTTTATCCTGAACTTCAACTTGCAAGAAAAAGAAGTTGAACTTTCAGAACTCCTCAACATGCTGAGGAGTGCAGAGGGCACCCTACAGAAAGGTAGGGAAACATACACTTTGTTTGTAGAAGGATCTTCCTCTTCTCGGTCCAAGGCGAAAGCCAAGGGAAAGAAGAAGAAAACCCCCACCAACCAAGGGGCGGTGTTAGTAAAGCGGATACGAAGGGAAAGGCAAAGGCAACAAAGGTAGCGAGAAAGCTTGTGGGGAAGGAAGAGTGCTTTTACTGTCACAAGAGTGGACACTAGAAAAAGAATTGCAGGGCTTGGAAGGCAGAAACCAGGACCCGAAGCAAGTTGCGGCTTCAGCTTCAGGTGTGTATCTTATTGAAAACCGTCTATCAATAAACTCTACTTCCTGGGTATTGAATACCGGATCAGGATCTCATATCTGTAATTCTTTGCAGGGACTGAGAAAGCGTAGGGTTTTGAAGCCAGGTGATATGACCCTCAGAGTTGCAAACGGAGCTAGCATGGATGCTGAGGCCGTGGGGGACTATCACCTGGGATTGTCAGATGGACATGTTTTGGTTTTACGTGATTGTTATTTTGTACCCAATGCAACTTGTAATATCATTTCTGTATCTTTAATATCTAAAGAAGGTTATGAATTTGCATTTGTAAGCAATGTTGTAAACATTCACCTTAATCAAGTTATGATTGGGTTGGGTACATTAAACAATGGTATATACGTATTAAACCAACCACAGATTTTCAATGTCCAGAATACACACAAAAGAAAGTCTCTAGAAACAAATCAGGCTTTCTTATGGCATTGTAGACTGGGTCACATCAATGAGAGAAGGTTGACGAAGTTACATACAGAAGGATATTTGGATCCGTTCGAATATCAATCATATGCAACTTTTCAATCCTGTCTCAAAGGTAAGATGACAAAGACTCCGTTCACTGGACACGGAGTAAGAGCGAGCGAGCTCTTGGGACTCATACACAGCGACGTGTGCGGTCCAATGTCTACGCATACGTGAAGCGGTTATTCTTACTTCATTACTTTTACGGATGACTTTTCAAGGTACGGATATGTATTCTTAATGAAACATAAATCCGAAGCCTTTGGAAAATTCCAGGAATATAAGAATGAAGTAGAAAAATAAACCGGCAAAAGTATCAAGATACTGAGATCTGATCGAGGTAGTGAATACTTGAGTGCCGAGTTCCTGGATTACCTAAAAGAGAATGGAATTCTCTCTCTCTCAGCTTACTCCTCCATACACTCCGCAACATAATGGTGTATCGGAGAGACGGAACCGGACCCTATTGGATATGGTACGTTCCATGATGAGTAATGCTGAGTTACCGCGATCATTCTGGGGATATGCACTAGAATCAGCTGCATACCTTTTAAACCGAGTTCTAACTAAGACTGTTCCTACCACACCATATCAGATGTGGTGTGGGAAGAAACCCTATCTTAAGCACATTAAGACATGGGGATGTCCAGCTTTTGTCAAAAAGCAGCATATAGACAAACTCGAGGCACGCTCAGTACAGTGCAAGTTTGTAGGATATCCAAAGAACTCCAAGGGATATTTCTTCTATTGCGAAGAGGAACAAAAGGTTTTTGTTTCTCGTCATGCCCACTTCTTAGAAACTGAGTTTTTGGAATATCAGATAAGTGGGAGCACAATAGAGCTGGAAGAAATTCCAGAACCACAAGCTATTACTGAAAGCTTAGTAGAACCAGAGGGTTCGAAAGAACACGACATTCCCGCGCCGCTCCGCAGGAGTAGTAGGCAGTCTCATCCGTCCAAGAGATACTACGGTTTTCTCATAGACGGGGATAGAGAGGATTGCATCATTGATAGTGATGAGCCGACTAGCTTCCAGCAGGCCATTCAGAGCGTTGACTCGGTAAAATGGCTGGAGGCAATGCGGACCGAAATGGAGTCCATGTACACCAACAAAGTATAGACGTTGGACGTTGCTCCAGATTTGGTAAAACCCGTAGGATGCAAGTGGATCTTCAAATGGAAGATTGGTGTAGATGGACAGGTTGAGACCTATAAAGATAGACTTGTTGCAAAGGGTTTTCGTCAAAGACCTGGTTTGGACTATGACGAAACCTTTTCTCCAGTGGCTATGCTGAAATCCATTCAGATCCTTCTTTCCATTGCTGCCTTCTACGATTATGAGATTTGGCAGATGGACGTAAAGACCGCTTTTCTAAATGGAAATTTAGAGGAGTGTGTCTATATGGACCAGCCATAGGGTTTCATTCAGAGTGGGAGCAGCGGAAAGGTGTGCAAGTTGCTAAAGTCCATTTATGGACTAAAGCAGGCATCGCGGAGTTGGAACATCTGTTTTGATCAGACGGTCAAAGAATTTGGCTTTATCAAAAATCCAGATGAACCATGCATCTATAGTAGATTTGTAGCAAGAACTGTCGTATTCCTCGTTTTATACGTGGATGACATTCTTTTGATAGGTAATGACATTTCTATGCTACAATCTGTCAAAGGGTTCTTATCACACAGGTTCTCCATGAAAGACCTAGGTGATGCCTCTTACATTCTGGGGATCCGGATCTATCGTGACAGATCCAAAAGGATATTAGGACTTTCACAGTCCAGGTACATCGACACCATACTGAAAAGATTCAGTATGAAAGATTCCAAGCGCGGTAATCTACCGGCTTGTCATGGGATCACGCTCTCCAAAGAGATGTCTCCCAAGACTGATTTGGAAAGGGATCGCATGTCTATTATACCCTATGCTTCTGCGGTAGGCTCTATATTGTATGCGATGTTGTGTACCAGACCGGATGTAGCTTATGCACTGAGTGAGGTAAGCCGGTATCAGTCAAACCCTGGGGAGAAATACTGGATAGCGGTAAAGAACATTCTCAAGTACCTGAGAAGGACTAAGGAGATGTTCTTGGTGTATGG
Source organism: Agapanthus africanus (assembly GCA_030015575.1). Classification (NCBI taxonomy): domain Eukaryota; kingdom Viridiplantae; phylum Streptophyta; class Magnoliopsida; order Asparagales; family Amaryllidaceae; genus Agapanthus; species Agapanthus africanus. The sequence goes on from CM057341.1 coordinate 488,162,292, forward strand.
CGGAAAAGACCTCCAGATCGAGGCCTTTGCTGACTCCAGCTTCCAGAGTGACAAGGATGATTCCAAGTCCATGTCGGGTTATGTCTTTACCCTCAATGGAGGGGAGGTGTGTTGGAAGAGTTCCAAATAGGAAACCGTTGCTGACTCGACGATGGAAGCGGAATATATCGCTGCTGCAGATGCCGCAAAAGAAGCCGTCTGGATAAGGAAGTTCTTGACAGAACTTCAGGTGGTTCCGTCCATTGTTGATCCAATACCTCTGTATTGTGACAACAACGGGGCTATAGCTTTAGCAAAGGAACCCAGGACCCATCAGAAGTCCCGACACATCTTGAGGCGGTATCACCTGATCAGGGAGATCGTGGGTCGCCAGGAGATCGAGGTTCGGAGAGTTGCTACGGAAGACAACACTGCTGATCAATTCACGAAGGCCTTACGCCAGACTCAGTTCGAGCGGCTGATCGAGATGATAGGTCTTCGATACGCCAGTACATGGCCTTAGTGCAAGTGGGAGATTATTAGTGTATATGCCCTAGAGGCCATTACTGTATCATACTAGTTTGTATATTACTTAATGGAAGCTTGGGATATTCATAGTTGTATAGACAATCTTGCTCAAAATAGTAGTATGCTATTTTGTTTGTTTCTACTTTAATATGTGCATGTGTTTCTTATAGCATATCGTCTTTACACATTAGTGGAGCCCTTAGGATCTTTGCTTGATTACCAGCGTTGTGAGGGCAGTCACACTCGTGGGGGCTGGGTAATCCACAAGCACATCATTATGAAGGTCCTTAGTCGTAGGACTATCGAGACCGGGCATCGATACTCCGGAGTAGACTAGCGTATGCGCTTCTCATCCCAGCATGGGAGACGGTCTTTCCCACAGCCGTCAGTACATCGTACTTGCGATAGCATGCGGGTGCTCGTTAAGTTACGAGTGCACTGGACATGACTCGTCGGGAACTGTTGGTTGGTATTATACCTATCGTCAGTTATCAGTTCCCAGGTGACATGAGTACAGCTTAGTCCGCTGACTTGATACTGTCATTTCGCCTCGAGTGTGTTCCCACTGTTCTTAGATTGCTACCCGACCACGGCTCAAAGGAGTCATGCAAAAATGTAGCAGTTGAGTGCAGTCCTGAAGTACTTGGAGGCAGTGACGGTTAGACAGGATTCGTCTCTCCCGGTATTGGGGGTTGATATCGCGCTGTGTCTAGGAGAGCCATTACACAAAGTCCCTGGCCAGGGCAAGCGAGATATACTGGTAGGTTTCCAGTGTTATCTCAAGGTGTTCTGGGCTACACTCCGACATGACTTGTACCGCTATTAGGGAACTGACGTTTACCGCCCCCTAGGCCCGCCATACGATATTCTTAGAGGAACAGATCGGACTGTATGGAGACTGTCACATTCAGTCTCAGTAGGAGTTCAGATGGGTTTAACTCGTCAGTCTTCTTATCGGCATCTACCTGGGGACCGTTACGTACAGCTAGTACCACTTGCGGCCTTTGGTTAAACCTACTGCCAGCGTAGTGTCGAGTCTTTAGAGTCCCACACATAGGGTTATTCGCCTTTGGGCAAAACAGAGTAAAGGTCGCATGGTTTTGCGACGGGGTTCGTTCACATCCGCGCACTTGTGCACGTTTGGTGTCCGGACAGTAGATACTAGCGGGCTTTGGTTTAAGCCAGATCCTAGTATATGTTTTGGGATTGGTTTTATCTCATTGTATTCGTGTTCCTCGGAACATGGATACGGGTGTGTATGCACAGTTGACTGAGGCAGAGGCAGAGGACTTTCATTAGGGTTGATGACCTTTGTCTTTTTCTTAACCCTAATGTATATGTGAAATAGCTACTCTGTCATTGCTTCCTCAAGTATGGCTTGATTATTAATATTAATTAATTATAATTGTGTTATGGTTAGGGTTGTTGACCATTTGACTATGGTTGACTTGTTGACCTATGTCGACAAATTGACCATCATCATTTCACATGAAAGATGCTCTTTGATTCTTGCAAAATTCATTAATATGAAATGATAATGGTCATTTCAAGTTAACCATCACTATTATCTTTGATTAATTATTTAATTATCATAATTCACATATATGTGAGGATGGTTAATATTATCCTCATTCTCTCATGCTCATTCTCTCTCATCCTCTTCCTCTCTCTCAAAGCTCTCCCCTCTCATGAGTTGAGAACCATTTTGCTTTTGAGATAAAACACCAAAATTACTCTCTACTCATCCTAAGGTTCTAGGTTTAGCACACCAAGCACTTTAGTTACCTCTTGGTTGAGGTAGGAGCCAAAGGTAGAGGCCCTCCGGTGGATCTTTGTTCGGCAAGAGAAGGCGACGTGGACGACCCGTTCATCCCACTCCAAGGAGCAAGAAAAGAAGGAGTTCAAGACTTAGGTTTAACCCTTTAACCGAGTAGCTAAATCTCTTAGCATGGTTGTTAGTTTTTGTTTAGCAAAGATCCTCCTTTTAGTCCATGTTGCCTTGAGTTCTAAAAATCAATTTTTTATACCGTTTCCGCCTACCCGTAAGCACCGGGGTAGGCAATGTGGACTTACAGGTCACACGGGCAGAGGGAGCTGCGGCTCGAATGTGATGACCATTAGGGTATTGTTTATTCTTGAGGATTGATGCATTGTTTAGCGTGCGGACAAAGGGTATTCACATGTCGTTCAGACGAAGTTAAAAGGTTCGAACGAATGTCAGAAACCCATTTTCCCAAGTTTAAGGTATTCGGAAGAACATGAAGGTATTTCTATGGACCCTCTAGAAGAATGAAACCCTAACTCGACATAATAACCACGAGAACGCCTTTGAACCTTAGGGTTTACGGCAGTTCCGCGGTACTATTAGTGAGGCTTAGGTTTGCCCTTCAACGGCTGGTCCGCAAATGCTGGGGCATGTACTGGATATTTTTAAACTGTACTTGAGTGTTGAGCTCTCGGGGAATTATGGGATTTTGATGAATCGATCGAAAAGTTTAACGTAGTACGGATATCAGGTGAAGGGATAGATTACGTGGGAGACTCTCGATATGAGCATAGCCGTTTGTAGCGCGGTCAGTACAGCTATGAGGAGGCGGGTCCGAATTAGTCGACATTAGAAAAGGCGCACATTGACGATAGTGTTTACGATTGCGATTTGGTGATTTGAATTTCAAATTTCCGTTTTTTGGATTTTGGTATTTTGAGGATTTTGTTCTACGATTGGTATTTCTTATGTGTACATTCATCACACTCTATTCGTGTTTCATATATCAGTTGTATTGATGTTGTTTTGTACATACCCAGTGCACTCGATTTGGTTTTATACATTTTGAGATATTGATTTGATTTCGTGTATATGGGTTGCACATGATTTTGACGTATGCTTTGACATAGTTTTCATGTACTTTCCGTACTGTGATTTCGATTTTGATATTCGGTATATGTTTTCTTGCACCATGTGCACTTGATTGAGATTCTTGCGCTCACTTGGCGCACTTGATATGATTTTGTGCACACCAGATGCACTAAATCGGGGTTTTGTGCAGATTAGATACACCTGATATTATTGTCGTGCACGACCGTTGCACTTGACAGATGTTTTTGGTGTACACCCGTTGCACTCAGTTTTGTTTCTGTGCGTATTAATGGCATATGTAATTGACTTCAATTTTCATGCGCACTGGACGCACGTAGTACCTCGTATACTGTGATTGGGATTGATTTCATTTTGAGCAGTATGTTTTATAATAATTACATTTTGATTTAGTAACCAGGAGGGACGTGTATGTTAAATAAAAGATATATATGTATAGCTATTTTTAAAAAAAATGAACGTCCGATACTTATGCCGTGACACGCGTGTTCAGTTGATAAAACTGCACATTTGTTATTACATTCTTCCTACTATTTCTATACTAAAAAAGGTCTTTATTATAATATATCATACATATGAGGGTTTATCTGTAAAAATACTATTTTCATGTATTGATATATTATAATTAACATTTGGTAGGGAAATGTATGCAAAGATACCATTGAACAAATCTTAATGGTAAAGTTAATATCTCAATATAACAAACTCTACTAAATATTATTTGTTGAGATATTGTGTAGAATTTGCAGCGCTGAAATCAAGGAAATCAAAGTTGGCAAAACAAACCTGCCTAATTAAGAAAGTAAACTAAAGAAATTAATTCTGGCAGTGATGTAGAAAAGATTTTCAGTTTCCAGAGATTCAAAAGATCACCACGTGTCACCAGAAGAAGCCACAAGAAATTTAAGGCCAAGATCCCACCATAAGACCGCGGATCCGCGGTCAAACCCATCCAACGGCCGCGGTTCCGCCACACTTTAAGGGAGTTGGGATTCTGGATTTTTTTGGTTAGAATCGTAACAACTAGTTTCCAAATTAGGAAGATAGGGTTCTAGCTCTGGGACTATAAATAAGGACCGAGAGCCTCTTGGAAAAATCATCTAGCCGACGAGATGACGAAGTCCAGGACGGCTCACGCATCCAGGCTAATCATCAACTGTTCGTCTACCTCCTTAGAAGAGATCGAGAAGCAACTAGAAATTGTAATCATTTTCTAAGGATTCAAGTGTAATGAATATTGTTGATTAATAAAGGTAGCTTTCTTTTTCTTATTCTATTTCTTCATAGTTTAATTATGCAATTTCTTTCCATCTCTTTTTCTGCCAACATGTGCGAGTAATTCTCCGCTTGTTAGGGTTCGTAGGATTAGGGGAGGCTAATGGATTTTGAACAACCCTAAACCCTTTTTAAGTCCTATAAAGTTTATGAACTTTATCAAAAGAATCATTAACATCCTAATCGGGCGCGCTAACAATTCTTTGTTAGTTCCGACCGCGATTAGAGATTAGATTGATGATTGTTTTGGTAAAAGCTAGATATGAACGGAGTTCTGTGTCGAGATAAGGGTTAAGAGTGGGATTCCTTTTCCCTCCAGAAACCCTAATCTACACGCATCACTGTCGTTCTAGTTTTAAATCTATTAAAGGATAAAAAGGGTAACTTTTAATTAATCATCCATACTACTAAATCCTAACGAACCCTTCAAGCCCCCTTATTATATTAGCTACATCCATAAATAATCTAGATCTATATTCTGCATTAGTGCTTAACGTAGATCTAGAAACCATTCTATAATATTCTTTATTCCTCCTCTCTTTTTCAACACATCTAAAGTAAGAGTAAAAGGTTCAACGTTTCCTAGAGGACGACCCGTACTCATCTCGGTCTAGCTACACGCGATACCGTTATTGATTGCGGTTAACTACTACAACACAACTTTTTCGTACCAATCAAATGGCGTCGTTGCCGGGGATACGTGCGTAATTTTTTGTTCTTACTATTTGTGTTGAATTCTTATACGATCTATATCATAAATAAAACAAAACTGCAAATTGTATATTTAACGATTATTGTGTGAATTTTGCGAGGGAATCTGGAGTCACAGACTTAACGATTCAGAGAGACAGAGATATTCATCAAGATCCAGAGGAGTACAGGAGGCCACGTAGAAAAAATCAACACCTGATCCCTCTTTATCACGGCAGAATCGCGGCAATAAGACTCATTTGGCGGCGGAAGAGCGGCGGGAGAGGAGATTTTGGGCTGTAAACTTCTCTGGTATATTTTCTATATCTTTCTCTCTCCTCTGAAATCTAATAAAATATCTTTTCTGCGGGATTCTTTGCAAAATATCGCCGCTCAAAAATCTTTTTGCAAAGTTTTGTGATTGGTTTTGTTTTGCATATTTTAATATGGACTTTAAGGGGCAAAGACCAAATCCAGATTAGGTGGGGATTTCATCACCCTTCCTAAGACCCACAAATCACAAACCGAGCATCCGCATAACCCTATATTAATTTAAAAAATATCTAGACCATACACTAAGGACTGTCGTGCTCAATAAGGACATAGGAAGGTCGTGGGTAATCTATCGCTTATCCGCATTACTTTTGTAGTGTCTAGGCAAGTGTGTCTAAGACGAGTGGTTACTTAATTAGGAGCACTACTTTCGTAATGGGGAGCCTCCCACTCACCTGGCACTTACCTGGCTACAGGAGTAGTAAGGAGGCGGTAGAGGATTGATCCTGTGGTTTGTCCTTTGGAAGTCTAGGAGCGGTCTAGAGATTGGACCTAGGTAACCATAGTTCTAGGGTTGTTTGTGCATTTTTGTGTGATTTGTCTAAATCCGTCATTTTTCAGAACAAACCAATTATTTTCTTCCCTTTTTACCCTTTTCCCCCTTCTTCTCTTATTATAATGGATGACCTAAACAGAAGAACACTTGCCGAGCTTTGCTGTCCACAACCAGATATCTCTTATTTTCGTAATCCCTTCGGATATCGTCCGACTCTCCCATGTCCTTAAGAGATCATATTGAACAAGCGGGTAGCAACATTTGGCGACCTCAATCCATGTCCTATCAACAGTATCCTAATTTTACACCTGTTTCTGTTGATACTCCAAATGAGAATGCCCCTAGACGCATGTCCATTGCTGAGCATATAGCTAGGGCTAGAGGCCAAAGTTTCAACCCTGACCAATATCAATATTCTTATTATTATAATGTTGATCCTACTCCTACCCAATTTTCGCAACCATTCTATTCCTATCAATCCAATCCGACTTTTCCACCATCTCTAGACAGTTCTTCTAATCAGTCATTTGGGAGTTTTAATTATCCACAGGAATTTCAATCTTATACAGAAACCCCTTATCAACCCAAGACTAGTCTGGAGCAGACATTAGAAAAAATTTTGGAATTGTCGAACCAAATTAGGAAGGAAACAACATAGTAGATGCAAGCAAAGAATTTCAAACCTTCCCAAAATTTTTCAGTATATGATTCGGGCATAGGACAAAATGAGAATTTGGGTAGTGAGACAGAACTGTACACCCTTCCTAATCAAACCTCCCCATTCCAAACTGAAAACCACAACTCCAGTTTCATAGATTCATCAAGTACACCAAATAGAATGTTTGATAAGTTGTGTGACTTTGTAGTGTTTGATTTACCAGATTGTGAAGGGTCCATTTCAAGTGAAACCATACCCAATCCTTGTGACCTCTACACCTCCACTCTTAAACCAAAACTGATTGAAAACCATACTTTTGATGAGGTGTTTGAGAATTCTAACCTTCACTTGAATGAGGTGATTGACGTTAGGGATATATTGATTGATGAACCCGAAATTATGGATAATTTTGTCCCACCAATTCCTCATATCCTTTCACTTCCTTGTGGTCATCATCTTGAGCCTTTAATTCTTCCCGAACCCCAAATACGTCTTGAAGTTGATGATAAAAGTATACCCGAAGAAATACAGCCTCCATCTTCCACATCTGGTACAACAAAACTCGACACACCAATTTGTTTACCCATTTCACCTTCTACTTTCTCCGGTTCTTCTTCTGTTCCTATAGTTTCAGTGAGTTTTGATGAATCACAATCCGTTAATTCAAGTTCAGTAATACCAGAAATTCAACTTGATTTGGATATTTTTGAAAATGAGGCAGATGAGTTTTTTGAGTCCTCTACCTCAATGATTTTTTATGAATCAAGTAGAATAAATTCTGGCACAAAACTCTTTGACAACAAAATGTTCAATCACACCATTGATAAAAGTTTTGAAGAATTTTTTGCTGACGAACTTGAATTTTTAAACAATACGGATTTTGTGATTGATCAATCTCTACCTATAGAGGTTGATCCGTCACCATTCCTTCGTCCTAATCATTCACATTCATCACCATTCTTTCTTTTCTCTAATTTCAAATTCAAACCCTTTCCAGACCACCTCTTATCCCTTCCTCATTTTTTCTTGACTCGATAAAACACATTCTTCCACCGACCTATACGCTATACTGATAAAATCTTTGAATGGTTGGTGTTAACTTTTGGTTTTTGTAAAGTCTTACTTTGACCAAATGACTCACCCCCTCTTAAAATGCTTCATATTGTCTAACCCATGTTTGAGGTGGGTATATTTTTGGCTCTTGAACATAACTTTTGTCCTCAAATTTGTGAGCCAAAAATAAGTTTGGGGGAGGATTTTCACTTTCATATATTCTTGCTCCCATTAATAATGTCCTCCCAAGCTTACAGGTTTTTGTGATCCAGCAGATAGCAACAGTGAGGACACTGTTGGAAACAAGTTTGGGGGAGGTTTGTGCTTATTTACAAATCAATTTTCATCATATTTTGCATAAGCACAACATTTTCAAAAATTAAAAATAAATCTTTTATAATAAAAGAGTAGATAGTGAAAAATTACATCCAAAAGATAGTAATAGTTTAAGAAAACCAAGAAAATTAGAAGTTTTCTTAAACGAACTGGTAATTAGTAATTATGAGCTGTTGTCCCAAGGGTTAGTAAGATGAAGGAAGTCACTAATCTGAGGATAAAAACAAGTATGAAAAATAGTTTCTATTCTGGAAGCCATACATTTGAATGTTGTTACCCTACTATACGCACTTACACACATCTTGAAACTCGGGATAGTAGAGAATACCTTGAAATGCTCTTGTCTAAAAGCCAAAGTATGAAGGAAATAATAAATGAAGAAAATATAAAAATGGTGAAGAGAAAAAAATGAACACTGGTTTTGTTATCGCCAAGGCAGCACTAAAAAAATATAGCGAGGGTGCTTCATCACCTAGTGCCTTAGACCAACTGGTTTGGGAGTCACTGCTAAGCCTTAAGTGGTGCAAGACGAGGAAAATACTATCACCTAATCAGCAAGCACACAAGTAATCGGTCGGTTAGTACCTCAAGAAGTAATAACGGTCGCATGAAAATGTGTGAGCAAATCCTTAAATATTCATCAAATTAAAAAGTACTGAGGTAGATGGTCAAGAGTATGATAGCTTGAATTGAATTCTCCGAGTGTAGGGATGTCCATTACACACACGTAGGGTTATATGATCAAAGTTTGGATGAAAGGTAGGAATAAAGAATAAGACGATGTTTTATTGAGAGATGAGGTAATTTCTAACATCTTTTCATGACTATTAAGATAGGGCTCATGACAACTGAAAAGCTAGTATTAGTTGGAAACTCTTATTTTCAAAGTCATTCTTTTATGGTTCTTAACTTTATATGTAAATTTCACCATCTCACTTTTATTATAAGATTTTGTGGGTGTAATCCTTTGAAAACTCTCAGGAGACAACACTCCTCCTACCAGGGACACCTAGAGGTTTAACGGCTTGTTACACGTGCTCAGTGCAATCGTATTTGCCTGTGAAAGTGTGCTTAGTTTTCTCCTTCTCTTGAATAAACTAGTTTGCTCGGGACGATCAAAGATAAGTTTAGGGGTATTTGTTCAGTTGATAAAACTGCACATTTGTTATTACATTCTTCCTACTATTTCTATACTAAAAAAGGTCTTTATTATAATATAACATACATATGAGGGTTTATCTGTAAAAATACTATTTTTCATGCATTGATATATTATAATTAACATTTGGTAGGAAAATGTATGCAAAGATACCATTGACCAAATATTAATGGTAAAGTTAATATCTCAATATAACAAACTCTACTAAATATTATTTGTTGAGATATTGTGCAGAATTTGCAGCGCTGAAATCAAGGAAATCAAAGTTGGCAAAACAAACCTGCCTAATTAAGAAAGTAAACTAAAGAAATCAATTCTGGCAGCGACGTAGAAAAGATTTTCAGTTTCCAGAGATTCAAAAGATCACCACGTGTCACCAGAAGAAGCTACAAGAAATTTAAGGCCAAGATCCCACCATAAGACCGCGGATCCGCGGTCAAACCCATCCAACGGCCGCGGTTCCGCCTCACTTTAAGGGAGTTGGGATTCTGGATTTTTTTGGTTAGAATCGTAACAACTAGTTTCCAAATTAGGAAGCTAGGGTTCTTGCTCTGGGACTATAAATAAGGACCGAGAGCCTCTTGGAAAAATCATCAAGCCGACGAGATCACGAAGTCCAGGACGGCTCACGCATCCAGACTGGTCATCAACTGTTCGTCTACCTCCTTAGAAGAGATCGAGAAGCAACTAGAAATTGTAATCATTTTCTAAGGATTCAAGTGTAATGAATATTGTTGATTAATAAAGATAGCTTTCTTTTTCTTATTCTATTTCTTCATAGTTTAATTATGCAATTTCTTTCCATCTCTTTTTCTCCCAACATGCGCGAGTAATTCTCCGCTTGTTAGGGTTCGTAGGATTAGGGGAGGCTAATGGATGATGAACATCCCTAAACCCCTTTTAAGTCCTATAAATTTTATGAATTTTATCAAAAGAATCATTAACATCCTAATCAGGCCCGCTAACAATTCTTTGTTAGTTCCGACCGCGATTAGAGATTAGATTGATGATTGTTTTGGTAAAAGCTAGATATGAACGGAGTTCCGTGTCGAGATAAGGGTTAAGAGTGGGATTCCTTTTCCCTCAAGAAACCCTAATCTACATGCATCACCGTCGTTCTAGTTTTAAATCTATTAAAGGATAAAAATGTTAACTTTTAATTAATCATCCATAACTACTAAATCCTAACGAACCCTACAAGCCCCCTTATTATATTAGCTACATCCATAAATAATCTAGATCTATATTCTGCATTAGTGTTTAACGTAGATCTAGAAACCATTCTACAATATTCTTTATTCCTCCTCTCCTTTTCAACACATCTAAAGTAAGAGTAAAAGGTTCAACATTTCCCAGAGGACGACCCGTACTCATCTCGGTCTAGCTAAACGCGACACCGTTATTGATTGCGGTTAACTACTACAACACAACTTTTTCGTACCAATCAACGCGCATCGCACTACGATTTTAAAAAGGGAGTTTTGCATGCTTCTTTATTCAGATATTTGGATGATTGTACTACGATGCGTACTATATGTACAAATTATAGTTTTAATTTATATCATGTTGGTTTTCGTATTAGACTTTGACAATATATTTTCACCATAACTCCGATGATTGCGTTATTCTTGACGGAGTTTTGATTTTGAGTTATGTACTTGTTTTTCATGCGCATGCATTGCGCTAAAAATGTGTTTTATGTATTGATGATTTCGGAGCCCCGATAATTTGAGTGTTTTGGGCTAAATGTTTTAGTATTTGGGAGGGAGTCTTAATTTAAATTCCGGGAACAAATTTCTTTAAGGGGAAAAGATTGTAACGTTTTAAAAATAAATAAATAAATAATTAAATAAATAAAAAAATTTAAGTGAATTTTCTCATAATCGGTAAAATAAACCGTATTTTCTGTAAAACTTAACTAAAATTATTTTTCAATATAGATTTAAATACGCCTATTTTAACTATATAATTGCTAGTGTTTGGTATTTATTTAGTGACTTATAAATTGTTAGTTTAATTAAATATTTTTCCTAAATTAATTATTTTTACTATTAACATAAGTTTTTAATTAAACAATAAATAGGTGCAAATTATAAATTGCAATGGGTTTATTTTTCAAAAGTGAGCCATGATATACTAGAATTTAGTTTGTAGCATATTTTCCTTTTCTTGATTTGCCTTCAAATTTCTAGACCTTTCTAGGTCAAATTGAGTTAGGAAAATAAATAAATTTTATTAATTCATGAAAAGACTTAAATGAGATAATATTTTGAGAACCCTTCTGCACTTTTCTACACACTTTTCTCACTCTCCTCTCATTCCTCTCTCCATGGCCGGCCTCCTTCATGGGCAGCTCCCAATTTTTCCCACATCATTCTTTTGCATTAAAAATCCATCAAAATTCATGAAAAATCCACAAAAACATCACAAATTCCGAACTTAACCTATACCCATCATTCTTTTGCTAAATCTAGCAAGGATCTTGGAGCAAGAGGGTCACTTTGGGAGGCTAAGATTGCATGGTTAATCTCATGTTGTGGAGTTATAATTTTAACCCTATAGTTAATTTGTGGGTTAGTTACCTTAAATTAGTAAATTAGGTGTTTAATTATGGTTTTAAATTTGCAAGGTTAAAATTCAAGAAAGGGTTTCTAAAATCAAGTTAGGGTTTTCACAATGTGTTCATGATTATATGGTGTAATTAAATAAGTTAAGACATAGAAAACTTAAATTTGTTGCTAATTTGTAAATTGTTGAATTTAAATTGTTGTAATTAGGTTTTTGGCTAACTAGGTTTTTATAAAAGATATATATAGGCGAGACAAAATTCTAATTAGGGTTTTTATCATTAGATTAAGGTGTTAATAAGGAGATTAAGATGTTAATTGAATGTGAAACATAATCTAGTTGCTAATTGCTAGCTTTTACTTTAAAAATTGTCATAAAAATGCTATATTTGTAAACTAGGTTTTTGAAATTTATTTAAAATGTGGGATTAAAAATCTAGTTAGGGCTTTAGCACTTCATTAAGGTTTCCTTGAGTGGTTTTACAATTTGAAATATGTGAAATCAAGTTTAGTTGGGGAATTGTGAATTTTTGCTTAAAAGGTGTTGAAATTGGTTAAAATTGCAAACTAGAATTTTTATTTTAATACAAAAAAGTGTGATAAAAATATAGTAATGATTCGTTTGATTTAGTTTTGATATTTAGTGAATATTATGGCCATTAGTTTCGTTTAAACATCAAGTTTTAAAGTGAAAAGGTTAATTGACGCTTTATAGGTTTTCGGAGATAAACCGATTTAAATTATTTTGAGTTTTCGATAAGTTGCAATATATTGTATATTATAACTAGTAAGTTTTGGAACTATGATTTGTATGTTTGGGTTTTTCTCGAACAATCGGCGTTTGTACGCCGATGTCGAGGGCTATTTGGATATTTTGCATAAGCGGGTCATAGGTTTTAACCTATGCGCATTTCATACGTCGTTTTGGTTTATCCGCGATTCGGTTTACGATGTACATATATGTTTGCGTATAGGTACCCCTCACGTGGACTTCGGACGATAAAGAAGAGGATGGCAGCATCAACTTAGGCAGACAAGAGCCAGGTGAGTAGAGTATATCTACGGGGGAAGTCGGATGGATGGCGTTTAGCCCCCCCACAAACGTAGAATAGGGATATTACTTACTGTCATTAGGAAGTCGGACGTGGCCTTAGATTCTTGGCGAGTAGGGTCCTATTAAAGACCATAGGTTGGACTAGACTAATTTAGAAAGACTTAACTAGAGGATGAATGCCTTGGAGGGAATTCGTAGGTTTCTGGTACACACACACACACACAGGCACACACATACATTTGACTTGGTGTATATGTATATGTATATGTATATATATATGAATGTGTGTAGGTTTCTATATATATATATATATACATTTACATATATATATATATATATATACATATACATACATATATATATATATAACATATACACGTGATATGGGAAGGTTATATGGTACCTGGGGAGGAGTCAGTATGATTAGGCGTGATGCCGTGAGTTAAAGATATACGATCGAGTATGAAATGAGATGTACTATGACATTAGCGGATCTTTGGGAAATGAGAAAATGGATATTATATATAAACGATAATAGGTGATGATGACATTGAGATGTACAAGACTCTAAAATAGAACCCGGATTGTAACATGCGACTTAATCACGATATGATATATGTGACATGATATTTCTGAGGACCATTTTACGATGTATATTTACACAGACAATGATATATGTTTGATGATATTGGGATGTATGCGATTATAGCACAGTACCCTTGATCATGATAATAGTTGATGATGATGATATTATACGAATGATGATGTACATGGTGATAGTTGACCCGTACCCCGATTTTGGGATGCCGTACGATGGATTTTATCGTACGAGGCATAGATGTGATGATTGATCCGCACTCTTGACTCGAGGAAGTCGTACTATATACGTGACGCTATTGAGGCTGGATCGCCGACTGTTAGAGATATCGACTCAGACCTTAGTTGAATTCTTATTTCCTATCGACTACTATCTTTAGTTTAGATCCTTAGTGGGTTAGATAGATACCAGTTTATGCTTGAGTCATATAGTTTGTATTTAGATATGTATATTCCAAATGAGTCGTTAATACACATTCATCTTTATATTCAGATTGTAATCATCACGTTGCATGTTCATACATATGTTTCTTTAATTAAAATGAAACTCTGCCTGTTAGGACACCAGCACCATTACCGATGATGCGCATATTCCACGTACACTTATTTGCCAGCTCACACACATCATCATCGGTAATTGCCATGTCACGTACACTTTAGAACATATTATCTTTTATTGATAGAATCAGCTAACGGCTAGATAAACATAATATTGTGATTACTCTCAGGTGCAAGTCTAGAAATTGCATTTATTACTTAGACACTTCATGCATTCACATTTTCATGTTATCATGCATTATTGTGGGGCTTATGCCGATACTCATTATTTACTTACTCATGATTTTGGGATTTTGGATTTCTATGAGATTTCTGGATTTTGGGGAAAACCGCAAGAATATATATAAAAACTTCTCTCTCTCTCTCCCTCTCTTTTTAAAATATAAGTTGTGGTTTTCTCGTGATGTATGTGTCGTCCATCATGCAATTTCATATTTTCTGTTGGATTTCGAGACCCGATTCGAGGAGTGGATGAACCGTCTCGGGTACATGGTGGGCCCGGTATGGTACCCCGGGGCAAGAAGATCGAGTTGGAGACGATGAGCCTGGCAGGGGATGACTACCTACCGGTGATGTCTGGCGCGGCGGATATCCGGCGGATACCGACCGTTGTCGTGAGATTTGATGATATGGGACGATCTGGACCGACGGAGCCCGAGGTATTGAGACTTGAGATTTACATGTTTTGTATCGATGCTTGACACGGATTTCCATGGATTTCATTGATGATGTTTCAGATTACCATACAAATTTTACTATGATAAAAGTTAAAGATTTCTTATACAGATATATCCAGATTTCATGGTTGCTTATTTTACATTCATGGAGCATGCATACTCATACACATGACATGTTACTACTTGAGGCACTGACATGAGCACTGAGCATTGCACTTACGCATTGTTTATTACCCTGCCCCTACTTGATGACTAGTGATATATTAAGTATATTATTATGACCTAGGAGAGCGTCGTGCATGCGATTTCTACTTGCAGATGTCTTCTACTCACGAGTTGGCAACTCACCCCCGTTGTGCCAAATTTTCTTACAGGTTTCGATGTACAGGTTTCCTTGGCAGCTTGTTGGCATATCATTCATTCAGGGTGAATTGCTTGGTAGGTTGGTTCATTTGTATCAGGACCACCGTTGTACTTTTATTATTTCATTTGTATCTAGTAAGCTCCATCAACCAGACTTGTATTACTTGATATGTTTAGATGTCCAGTTGTTTATTCTTTCGACCTTAGAATCGCGCTTGTATTATTATGGTTTTTGGTGGATTTGGTTTCGATTTTTGAATTTTGAGCCTCGCCTTTCGGCGTTGTATATTTTAGTACATTGTGTTGTTGTTTCCGCCTTTTGGCGTAGAGCTAGCTCTCGTTTGGGGATGCCTTTATTATTGCTTTTGTATATATTCTTATTTGTACCCGTTTGGGGCCAGTTTTTACAAAGGAGACTCTGCCGAAATTTTTGAGAAATTTGATGTTGTTTTTTTAAACTTGTTTCCTTACACTTCTTCTTTTAAATGGTTTAGATTTCTGGGCTTCGGCTTAATTAGATTATGTTGCGCCTCTAGACACTTCGTAATTTAAGTGTCGGTCACGTTCCGTATCTTCGGGTCGTGACAGTAGGGGTCTAGGTTTCATTGCACAGGCAATCCACACGACCAGGGGAACGTCGGGTTTGAATTGTGGCTCTGTGAAACCCGGGGCTCCCAGATTATCTGTTTTGTTATGTGATGCTTATTACTTTTCTATAATGTTGCATTTATCATGCCTGGAGCGATTATTGTATATTGGTATATATACTAGTAGATGTTGTATATGTTTTACACCCGCGCTAGTCCAGTCCCCGCTCTGTCATTAGTTAAGTAACCTAACGGGTGATGACGGGACCCAGTGTCCAATGCCATTAAGTATATACAACATCTACTAGTATATATACCAATATACACCTCTTACGCTTTAGGTTACTTAACTAACGACATATCAATTAATCACCAGAAAAGTACACCTCTTACGCTTATTGGATAGTCTTCTTCCAAACCAAAGGCTGGTGCCGAACGGTAGGGAAGGAAGAAAACCATTAAGCCTAACGATGGTGTACAGAAGGTAACGACTAAAGACAAATAAAGGGATTTGGAGAGATGGCAAGGAAATATACGGTTACAGTCATGAATTTGGATAATGGAAGAGGCATTACTATGAATAACGGGATACCCCTTCGAAACATATTAATGTTTCAGTTTCACTATGCATTGTTAATTGAAAACTGATTTCCCAATTAGACCCTTGCTCCAGGGTATGTATTTACCAGATATGATTCTCATATCTGTATGGTTTTACAGATGATGAGTGGGAGTAAGTTATTGGGAATTGGGTGATCATCCTCATTATATCGGAATTCCTTGTAATTGGTGATATTTGAGGAAATTGCCTGGGTTTTTGCCCGACGGCAAGTATTTCTTTTTGAGTATCCGTTGTTGTGCACCAATTTCAAACTGATATATCTGTACGTTTATTTTTATAAAGTGAGATATAACTTTTTGAAATTATGTCCATGACATTTACATATATCAGTTGACGATTGGGTAAGGAGCATTGAACAGCGGAATTGTTCTTAACCATAAGTACAGTTTTCAACCTATGATGCACATGTTTTGAGTTATTCAACTCAAGGGACTCATACAGAGTATTGTATGTTGTCCAGTGTCCATCAGGACAATGGGGTTGGTCCTCGTGCTATGTTCTGTTTACTTGTGACTTCTCTAGTTTTTGGACAAGTGTTTCGTAGAAATACAAGGTCTAAGTATTGAGAAGTTATAGGTAACAGAATAAAGTAGAGAACCAGGTGTACCAAGTATCGGGATTCTTCAAGGAGATCGAAGATGTAGATACTTGTGTTTGGTATTCAGTTGATAGTAATGGTTTTGAGAAACTTGTATCTCTTCCAGGTTACTCATAAGTGCATGCACTCCTAACTTGAGTAATGATGATTGGCCTCTTTCCATTAAAGTTGACATGCGCTGGAGACAGATGCATGGTTTGAATCTGGTTCCAATTAAATAAGTACCAAAGTTTCTATATTGGATATAGAATGGTTCATATCTTAACAATGTTATGGTACGGGGAGTTGTCCGGCTTATGCTTAAAACCAGACTCTGGATAACTCAAGGCACGTTTCTGTAATGGCAGTTTGTGGGTTGGCCCAGGCTATGACGAGGGTTGCCTTTGTACCATCTGGAAGATCAATGGTGATATTGTTCTTGACTCGCCACAGTTTTAGTAAAATGGATTTTTCAGAAAACAGTAGTGGGAGTATGGTAGAACTGGAAGAGATTCCAGAACCGCAAACGATTACGGAAAATTTAATAGGACCTAAACATTCAATCAGATTTGACATTCTATTAGCTACTCCGCAGATATGGTGGGTAACCTCAGACACCCGAGAGGTACTCCGATAGCCTCAAGGACGGTGACAGGGAGGTTCTTGTTTACCAAGACTTGACACTACTGTTGTTCCAGACTATGAGACCCGGCAGGAGGATGAGTATAGCGTCGTTCTAAACTAGATTTAGAAGTGCACGTATATATGACTCTGGTAGAGGGTTTTCGTTGACAGTGGGAGCAGCGGAAGCATTGTTGGAAAGTAGATTATGTCTATTTATAGACTCAAGCAGATATAGCGGAGAGAGATCATCTATTTTTGATGTGACAGTCATGGGCTTTGACTTCATCAAAATAGGGGACGGATCTGTTAAGAAGGTAGTAGGGTGTGATGTCCTAGTATTTGGATGACATACACAGAGTAGGAAGTAAAATTCCTATATTACGGTCGGTTATACTGTGGTTGTCACACAATTGTTTCTCCACATATGATATGGATATTATATCAGACATTCTGGTTACTAGATCTAGATTTGGGTAGTTCCCCAATCTTGGTACTTGGACAGTATTCTAAAGGTATTTTAGAATGGATGACTCCTGGCATGGTGGTGTACCTGCAGGTGATGGAGTCACCCTCTCTAAAGGTGTCTTACAGACTAAATGGGAGAGGGATGTGCTTGATTAACATATCACTTGCTTAGGCAATTGAGTTGATCATGAGATATCAAGTACCACACCAGATGTTGTTTTTGCACTAGATGCAATAGGTTGATATTAATCCAATCCTGGAGAAACATTCAAAAGCAGTTTTAGAACATAAGTGGATATTCTAGGGATTTGATGATGGCTGCCTCCTTCGGGAGACGGTTATCATTCCAGGCTTCCAAGGTGACATGGATGACAAAGTGATTGTCAGAGTTATAGTTTTCCCTCTGACGAGGGGCGGTAGTTTGGACAGGTGGTCCAAGCGGATACTGAGGGGGGCATGGTGCAGGATACTGATTAAGTTCAGTTGACGATACAGTCTAAGAAGTTTGGATTTGGAGTTCATTTATGAACTAGGTCACATCAGATATCCAGTCATATTCTTAGACAGGTATTACTCAATTCGGGAGATGGTTTTCTCCGCGAACTTGAGATTAAGAGAGACATAGAACGAAACTTCAGGGCGGATCCACTCACTGAGGCTATTTCTTGAACACAATAGTTTTACAAACGAGCTTTGTGAAACTGATTAGTAGAGGAGTTGGAAGTTCGGTATCACACGGGCTGTGAGTATGTGACATCGCAATAATTAGCCTTAAGTGCAATTGGGAGATTGTTGGATATAGTGCACTCAAAGTCAATTATTGGATCGCAGGTACGTGGTTGCAATGATTGAGGGAGGACCTATAACGGTAGGACAGTCTTACTTAAGATGATAGTATGCTATCTGGTTTATCTTTATCAGTCGTGTACATCTTTAGGTGACATGATGACTATTACACGTTGATAGAGCCCTTAGGATTCTTGCATGACTACCAGCAGTATGATGGCAATCATATAAAGGAGAGTTGGGTAGTCCATTAGCATATCCTTAAAAGTGGTCCCTAGTCGTTGGAGTTTCGAGAGAGGGCATCGATACTCCGGAGTAGACTAGTGTATACAGTCGAGACCCCGACGAGGGGCGATGGCCAGTCCCACAAGCCATTAGTGTCAGTTGGTTCACCTAAGATGTATACAGGTGCTCATTGGGTTATGAGTGCACCGGACATGACTTGCCGGGAACCTGCTAGTTGGTATTATACCTAGCGTTAGATAGCAGTTCCCTGGTGACATGTGTACAGGTTAGTTTATCGACCTGAGGTCGTCATTTGTCGCGTGTGAGTTCCCACTGTGCTTTGATATTACCCTACCACGGCTCAAAGGAGTCGTGCAAACAGGTTTTAGTTGGGTACAGTCCCGAGCCACATGGAGGCAAGTGAGCAGATCGGCAGGGGATTCGTCTCTCCCGGTATTGGGGGTGAGATCGTGCTGTGTCTAGGAGAGCCATTACACAAAGCCCTCGGCCGAGGCAGGAGATTTACTGGTAGGTACTCCAGTAGTATCTCAGGGTGTTCTGGGCTACACTCTGACATGACTTATACCGCTATTGTGGGTCTGTCGTTACCAGCCCCCTAGGCCTGATATGCGATGCTCATAGACGAACGGACCGGACTGTACATATATTTTCACTGATAGGCTCAGTAGGGTTTCAGGATGAGTTCACTCATCAGCTTCCCTTTCTGTCAATACATGGGCAGCCGTTAGGTACAGCTAGTACCACTGACGGGTTGCTCTTAAACCCACTGCCAGGGTATTGACGAGTCTTTAGTGTCCCCCACAGATTGTTTCCCATGTTCGGGCGAAACGTTGTAGAGACCGTATGGTTTTATGGCAGGGTTCGAACATGCACGTGCACTTGTGCACATGTCATGATTCGGACAGATAATACTAGTGGGCTTTGTTAGTGTATATGCCCTAGGGGCCATTATTGTATCATACTAGTTTGTATATTACATAATGGAAGCTTAGGATATTCACATGTATATAACAGTCTTGCTAAACATGGTAGTATGCTACTTGGTTTTTCTATCTTAATATGTGAGTATACGTATTGATAGAGCTCTTAGGATATTGCTTGACTACCAGCGTTGTGATGGCAGTCACACTAGTGTAAGTCGATGTAGTACACCCCAGTACTTGTGGGGAGGCGGAATTTTCAAAAACGATCAAGTTTAAAGAACGAACATCGACTAACCGCTTAAATCGAAGCTAAACAACTAATAACCGAACACATAGCTATACTAAACTATAGTGTTAAGGGATTATACCTATCGATACTAGTCCTTCGTCTTTACGATCTCCTTGTTCTCCTCGGCCTTCTCTAGGTAGTAGACGATCCACCCGAGAGCAAAACTCCAAGCTAAACCTCTAACTTGAGGTAACTAATCAACTTTGATTGCTAATCAAAGATGAAAGGATGATATAGAGTGATGGTTATGGATTGTTTAGTCTAACTAATCCTTTGATCTCAACTCATGAGGTGTAAGGATTAGGGTTTGAAGATGAGAGCTTGAGGAGAGAGAATGTGAGATATGATAATGAAATGAGAGAGAGTCTATCATAATATATTATGAAGCATTTTCTAATAATGAGAAAAGAATAAAGAGTGATGATAAATCATGCTTCATAAAATATCTAGTGGTGATTCATTAGCATGAGTCATTAAGCAATAAATGTGCATTAATGAAATGAATGAATCACCACCATGACTCACAACCTCATTTAATGAATATGACACATAACCCTCCTTAGTCACCATCTTCTAGAAGCTTCTCGAACAATTACGAGAACGCCCTCCGATCCGTAAAAATACGGAAAAACTTTAGACTGTAAAAATCCAATAACCGGATACCAGTAATTGGCTTAAACCAAAGCCGACTGGTAAAAACTGTCCGAAAGTCGTATGCGCGTAAACGCACGTATGCGTCCGAACCCTTTGTCGCAAAACCATGCAACCTCTATATCGTTTCGCCTGGAGTAGGAAAATCTCTGTGTGGGACTCTAGAGACTCGACTACTACGCTGGCAGTGGGTTTAACCACAGACCGCAAGCGGCACTAGCTGTACGTAACGGTCCCGAGGTAGTTGTCGATAAGAAGGCCGATGAGGAAACCCATCCGAACTCCTACTGAGTCTGATGTGACAATCTCCATACAGTGCGGTCCGTTCGTCCAAGACTATCGCATATCGGGCCTAGGGGGCGGCAAGCGTCAGTCCTCTAATAGCGGTATAAGTCGTGTCGGAGTGAAGCCCATTACACCCTGAGAAACTACTGGAACCTACCAGTAAATCTCGCTTGCCCTGGCCAGGGACTTTGCGTAATGGCTCTCTGACACAGCACGATATCTACTCCCAATACCGGGAGGGACGAATCCTGTCTAACCGCCACTGCCTCCAAGTGCTCGGGACTGCACCCAACTGCTACCTGTTTGCACGAATCCTTTGAGTCGTGGTAGGGTAGCAATCTAAGAACAGTGGGACACACTCGAGGCGAAGTAGCAGTGTCAAGTCTGCAGACTACGCTGTACTCATGTCACCTGGGAACTGCTCACTGACGACTGGTATCAAACCAACCAACAGTTCCCTGTGAGTCCTGTCCGGTGTACCCGTAACCTAACGAGCACCTGCATACTATCTCCAGTACGACGTACTGATGGCTGTGGGACAGACCATCTCCCCAACTGGGATGAGAAGCGTACACACCAGTCTACTCCGGAGTATCGATGCTCTGTCTCGATAATCCAACGACCAGGGACCTGAATAAGGATGTGCTTGTAGACTACCCAGCCCCCACTAGTGTGACTGCCATCACAACGCTGGTAGACAAGCAAGATCCTAAGAGCTCTATCAATACGTACACTCACATATTAAGATAGAAAAACCAAGTAGCATACTACCATGTTTAGCAAGACTGTTATATACATGTGAATATCCCAAGCTTCCATTAAGTAATATACAAGCTAGTATGATACAGTAATGGCCTTCTAGGGCATAAACACTAACAATCTCCCACTTGCACTAGGGCCATGTACTGGCATATCGCAGACCAATGATCTCGAGTAGCCTCTCGAACTGAATCTGAGGAAGGGCCTTCGTGAATGGATCAGCAATGTTCTCTTCTGAAGCAACTCTCCGAACCTCGATCTCCTGACGATCAATGATCTCCCTGATCAGGTGATACCGCCTCAAGATGTGTCTGGACTTCTGATGGGACCTTGGTTCCTTCGCTAAAGCTATAGCTCCGTTGTTGTCGCAATACAGAGGTATTGGATCAACTATGGTAGGAACCACCTAAAGTTCTGTTAGGAACTTCTTCATCCAGACTGCTTCTTTTGCGGCATCGCAAGCAGCTATATACTCCGCTTCCATCGTCGAGTCGGCAACGGTGTCCTGCTTGGAGCTCTTCCAGCACACCGCCCCTCCATTGAGGGTAAAGACATAACCTGACATGGACTTGGAATCGTCCTTATCACTCTGGAAGCCGGAATCAGCAAAGGCCTCCAACCTGAGGTCTTTTCCGCCGTAAACCAAGAACATCTCCTTAGTCCTCCTCAGGTACTTGAGAATGTTCTTTACTGCTATCCAGTGTTTCTCCCCTGGGTCTGACTGATACCGGCTTACCACGCTCAGTGCGTAAGCTACATCTGGTCTGGTACACAACATCGCATACATTATAGAGCCTACCGCAGAAGCGTAGGGTATAATAGACATGCGTTCCCTTTCCAAATCAGTCTTGGGAGACATCTCTTTGGAGAGGGTGATTCCGTGACAAGCCGGTAGATTACCGCGCTTAGAATCTTCCATACTGAATCTTTTCAGTACAGTGTCGATATACCTGGACTGCGAAAGTCCCAACATCCTCTTGGATCTATCACGATAGATCCGGATCCCCAGAATGTAAGAGGCATCACCCAGGTCTTTCATGGAGAACCTGTGTGACAAGAAACCTTTGACAGATTGTAGCATAGGAACGTCATTTCCTATCAATAGAATGTCATCCACGTACAAGACGAGGAATACGACACTTCTGGCCACAACTTTACTATATATGCACGGTTCATCTGGATTTTTGATAAAGTCATATTCTTTGACTGTCTCATCAAAACAGATGTTCCAACTCCGCGATGCCTGCTTTAGTCCATAAATAGACTTAAGCAGCTTGCATACTTTCCCGCTGCTCCCACTCTGATTGAAACCCTCTGGCTGATCCATATAGACGCACTCTTCTAAATTTCCATTCAGAAAAGCCGTCTTTACGTCCATCTGCCAGATTTCATAATCATGGAAGGCAGCAATAGCAAGAAGGACTCGAATGGATTTGAGCATAGCCACTGGAGAAAAAGTTTCGTCATAGTCCAAACCAGGTCTTTGACGAAAACCCTTTGCAACAAGTCTAGCCTTATAGGTTTCCACCTGTCCATCTACACCAATCTTTTTCTTGAAGATCCATTTGCATCCTATGGGTTTTACCCCATCTGGAGCAAAGTCCAAAGTCCATACTTTGTTGGTGTACATGGACTCCATTTCGGTCCGCATTGCATCTAGCCATCGTACCGAGTCGCCGCTCTGGATGGCCTGCCGGAAGTCAGTAGGTTCATCATCATCTATGATGCAATCCTCTCTATCCCCATCAATGAGAAAACCGTAGTATCTCTCAGGCGGATGAGACGGCCTACTACTCCTGCGGAGGGGTGCGGGAATGTTCTGTTCTTCTTGAACCTCTGGTTCTACCAAACTTTCAGTAGCAGTTTGTGGTTCTGGAATTTCTTCCAGTTCTACTACGCTCCCACTCTTCTGATTTTCCAAAAATTCAGTTTCTAAGAAGCGGGCATGACGAGAAACAAAAACCTTTTGTTCCTCTGCGTAATAGAAACAATATCCTGTAGAGTTCTTCGGATATCCCACAAACTTACACTCTACTGAGCGTGCCTCGAGCTTGTCCGGATGCTGCTTTTTTACAAAAGCTGGACATCCCCATGTCTTCAGGTACTGAAGATAGGGTTTCTTCCCACTCCACATCTGATATGGTGTGGTAGGCACAGTTTTGGTTGGAACTCTGTTCAAAAGATGTATCGCTGATTCTAGCGCATACCCCCAGAAAGATCGCGGTAACTCAGCATTACTCATCATGGATCGTACCATATCCAATAGGGTTCGATTCCGTCTCTCCGATACACCGTTATGCTGTGGAGTGTATGGAGGAGTAAGCTGAGAGAGAATTCCTTTCTCTTTTAGGTAACCTAGGAACTCGGCACTTAAGTATTCTCCACCTCGATCAGATCTCAGTGTCTTAATACTTTTGCCTGTTTGGTTTTCCGCTTCACTCTTGTACTCCTTGAATTTCTCAAAGGCCTCGGATTTATGCTTCATCAAGAAGATATGTCCAAACCTAGAGAAATCGTCTGTAAAAGTAATGAAGTAGGAATAACCACCTCTTGCATGTGTAGACATTGGACCGCATACATCACTGTGTATGAGTCCTAAGAGCTCGCTCGCTCTTACTCCTTGTCCAGTAAACGGAGTCTTTGTCATCTTTCCTTTGAGACAGGATTGACAAGTGTCATAAGATTGATATTCGAACGTGTCTAAATATCCTTCTCTATGCAACTTAGTCAACCTTCTCTCATTGATGTGACCCAGTCTACAATGCCATAAGAAAGCTTTATTTAAATCTGGAGACTTTCTTTTTAGTGTGTTCTGGACATTGAAAATTTGGAGTTGGTTTAGAACATATATGCCGTTATTTAGAGTACCGGACCCAATCAAGCCATGATTAAGGTGGATGTTAACAACATCTCTTACAAACGTGAAATCATAACCTTTATTTGACAACAAGGAAACTGATATGATATTACACGTTAAGCTTGGTACAAAATAACAGTTATGCAAAACCAAAATATGTCCACTCGTCAATCCTAGGTGATAATCCCCGACGTACGCAGCTCCCACGCTAGCTCCGTTAGCAACCCTGAGGATCATATCACCTTCCTTCAGCACCCTACGGTTTCTCAGTGCCTGCAACGAATTGCAAATATGAGATCCTGATCCGGTATCCAATACCCAGGAAGTAGAGTTGATTGACAGACAATTCTCAATTACAAACACACCTGAAGTCGAAGCCACAGCTTGCTTCGGTTCCTGGTTCTTGGCGTTCCACGCCTTGCAATCCTTCTTCCAGTGCCCTTTCCTATGACAGTGGAAGCACTCATCCTGGCCAACTACCGGTGCTGCAAGCTTTTTCTTTCCCTTCTTTCCCACCTTACTAACACCTCCTCTAGGTTTGGGTGCGGCCTTCTTCTTCCTTCCTTTGGCCCTAGCCTTGGACCCTGAAGAAGATGAACCGCCAACAAACATAGCGGGTGTTTCCCTTACCTTCTGTAAGGTGCCCTCTGCACTCCTTAACATGTTCAGGAGTTCCGCAAGTTCAACTTCTTTTCCTTGAAGGTTGAAGTTGAGGATAAACTAGGCGTAGGTGGGAGGAAGGGACTGGAGAATAAGGTCTGTATAGAGCTCATTATCCAAAGTCGTCCCAAGGTCTGCGAGCTCCTCAATATAGCCGATCATCTGTTGGACATGTTCACCTACCGATGACCCGACAGCCAACCTCGCTCGAAATAGTTTCTTCGAGGTCTCGTATCTTGCAATACGAGATTGCTCTCCATAAAGTTCCTTTGTATGGAGAAATATGCCATCTAGAGACATATCCTCGTGCCTCCTCTGATGTTCGTTGTTCATAGAGGCAAGCACGATGCACTTGGCTCTCGCGCAATCTAAATCCCAAGTTTTGCGGATTTCCTTATCCGCATTGCTGGATTTGGGACCAAGGACAGCAGGTGCCGTAGCGGTGAGGACGTACCCCAGTTTGTCATAGGTCAAGGCCATTTTGACATTCCGCAGCCAATCTTTATAGTTTGGCCCAGTCAGTATATTCTTTTCTAAAAGTAACTTAAGTCCAGTCATTTTCAGGGTCGCTGCAATTAGGAGAGAGAGAAGAAAACACTTTAGCATGATGCTCTTGCAAGTTTAGAGTGGTTTTTAGTTTATCTAAACTGGATGGCTCCCACTGTTTCTCGAATCCTTCCTCAAACCATAAAAGAAGAATTAGCCAGGACTATTCTCACCGTACAATACTTGCTTAACCGTTCAGCCAGGCCAGTGTCGATACTTCGAGGGAGGTTTTCCAACGCTTTCGCGAAGTTCCTTAATTAAATAACCTCTTTTCTCTGGGGCGTAACCCCGCTGACACCTTTCTGGACACCTACTAGGTTTATAGCATTGATCGTTAAGTGACGAATATCCTGATAAGTAGCATATACTCACAGTAGGATCGGGATCCAAATATCATCGTATGATAATGTTGAAGGAATCCTACCAACATTCATCAAACTCCAAATGGTATGCATCTCTTTGCAAATTTCAGTTTCTTTAGAAATTCCCGATATAAGTTTTTGCCCCATGCTCTTATGACCTTGACGTATGCCAACAAATCATAAGTCACATGTCAAGTTCTGCCCATCATTATCTTGTTAATTTGAACCCACCCGTATATACCCTTGACGTATGCCAACAAGGTAATGCGACTGTCCCAAACCAACACATCTATCTATGCAACAAATGAATACCCCAGCAGCTACCAAACACTATGCCTTGACGTATGCCAACAAGCATAGCTTGAATACTACTGACTATCCATAAGAAATGACGGAGGGCTACGACTGGTTTTGGCGAAACCGTGAACGTAGTGAACTTGATATAATCGAAGGAACCTTGATAGCTTTTAAAGGAGTGGTTAAGTCTCCGCATTTAAAAATATCTGTTTTAAAAATAACCGAGTGGTTTCTTTTAAATTGTTCCAACGATTTAAACTTTGGTTTGTTTTCTTTGCATTACAGATAATGCGTCCCATCATTAACCTATCATTGCAGAAAACAACGAAAATACAACGTCCTCTTATGCCATCCGCATTCGCCACTGGGTCCCGTCATCACCCGTTAGGTTACTTAACTAACGACAGAGCGGGGGCTGGGCTAGCGCGGGTGTAAAACATAAGTGACGTCTAAATAGCTATCATAAATATAGATATTTTACATTCGTCTGACGCAATGATATTCATTCCAGAACACAGATAAACAATATTGGATTTGCAAGCAATCTGTATTTCTTTCGAGCCTGCAAGAAAAGACAGATTACACAGTTGTGATGAATAGCCGTTACCCCACCCTCGACCCCTACGGGTACGGCAAACTACCCGCCCGGCAGTTTGTGTACCCCTCCTTGGGTCAGTCCTAGGAGCAAAAACAGTAAAATGAAATAATACAACGGTGGCTACAACCGCAACCTGGAAGTGCCCCGCAAAAATAATATTACAACAATTTACATTTACAATAAATGAATTAAAAAATAACCCATTGCATACCCCGGCTATACACCACAACAGTCCAATACAGTTTATATGCACAAACAGATATAACCATTTCAGAAATGTGCAACCCCCTGCCAACCGACATACTAGCAGTTAGGGGAGGTTTACGAACACATTAAACAATCACAGATATAATCCATATGCAAATACTGTACAATTTCGATCGAATAAACAACATCAATATTGCTCCAAAATCTGCTCTGTTAAACAGTAACCTGAGCAATAATTAAACATTCCAGAAAACCCCAAACACAAGAGGGGACCCACACATGAAAGATGAATCCATGAGTCGGCCAAAGCGCCGCGGAAGGGCGGCGGATCTAACCGATCCGCCGCGCTTCCGCGGCCGAGTTGCCGAGTCATGGGTTCAAATTTCATGGGTGTTCTCCTGGACTTATTTCATGCTTTCTGAACACACCTGAAAAATTTTTGGACTTCATTTTAAGTTCGACAGAAACTTGAAACTTTTAGGGTTTTCCGGCTTCGTTTTTCCGTTCGAAATTCGTATAAATTTGCAATCAAGTTATTTAGTGTTTAGCGAGGCTCTGATACCACTGTAAGTCGATGTAGTACACCCCAGTACTTGTGGGGAGGCGGAATTTTCAAAAACGATCAAGTTTAAAGAACGAACATCGACTAACCGCTTAAATCGAAGCTAAACAACTAATAACCGAACACATAGCTATACTAAACTATAGTGTTAAGGGATTATACCTATTGATACTAGTCCTTCGTCTTTACGATCTCCTTGTTCTCCTCGGCCTTCTCTAGGTAGTAGACGATCCACCCGAGAGCAAAACTCCAAGCTAAACCTCTAACTTGAGGTAACTAATCAACTTTGATTGCTAATCAAAGATGAAAGGATGATATAGAGTGATGGTTATGGATTGTTTAGTCTAACTAATCCTTTGATCTCAACTCATGAGGTGTAAGGATTAGGGTTTGAAGATGAGAGCTTGAGGAGAGAGAATGTGAGATATGATAATGAAATGAGAGAGAGTCTATCATAATATATTATGAAGCATTTTCTAATAATGAGAAAAGAATAAAGAGTGATGATAAATCATGCTTCATAAAATATCTAGTGGTGATTCATTAGCATGAGTCATTAAGCAATAAATGTGCATTAATGAAATGAATGAATCACCACCATGACTCACAACCTCATTTAATGAATATGACACATAACCCTCCTTAGTCACCATCTTCTAGAAGCTTCTCGAACAATTACGAGAATGCCCTCCGATCCGTAAAAATACGGAAAAACTTTAGACTGTAAAAATCCAATAACCGGATACCAGTAACTGGCTTAAACCAAAGCCGACTGGTAAAAACTGTCCGAAAGTCGTACGCGCGTAAACGCACGTAGGCGTCCGAACCCTTTGTCGCAAAACCATGCAACCTCTATATCGTTTCGCCTGGAGTAGGAAACTCTCTGTGTGGGACTCTAGAGACTCGACTACTACGCTGGCAGTGGGTTTAACTACAGACCGCAAGCGGCACTAGCTGTACGTAACGGTCCCCAGGTAGTTGTCGATAAGAAGGCCGATGAGGAAACCCATCCGAACTCCTACTGAGTCTGATGTGACAATCTCCATACAGTCCGGTCCGTTCGTCCAAGACTATCGCATATCGGGCCTAGGGGGGCGGCAAGCGTCAGTCCCCTAATAGCGGTATAAGTCGTGTCGGAGTGAAGCCCATTACACCCTGAGAAACTACTGGAACCTACCAGTAAATCTCGCTTGCCCTGGCCAGGGACTTTGCGTAATGGCTCTCTGACACAGCACGATATCTACTCCCAATACCGGGAGGGACGAATCCTGTCTAACCGCCACTGCCTCCAAGTGCTCGGGACTGCACCCAACTGCTACCTGTTTGCACGACTCCTTTGAGCCGTGGTAGGGTAGCAATCTAAGAACAGTGGGACACACTCGAGGCGAAGTAGCAGTGTCAAGTCTGCGGACTACGCTGTACTCATGTCACCTGGGAACTGCTCACTGACGACTGGTATCAAACCAACCAACAGTTCCCTGTGAGTCCTGTCCGGTGTACCCGTAACCTAACGAGCACCTGCATACTATCTCCAGTACGACGTACTGATGGCTGTGGGACAGACCATCTCCCCAACTGGGATGAGAAGCGTACACACCAGTCTACTCCGGAGTATCGATGCTCTGTCTCGATAATCCAACGACCAGGGACCTGAATAAGGATGTGCTTGTAGACTACCCAGCCCCCACTAGTGTGACTGCCATCACAACGCTGGTAGACAAGCAAGATCCTAAGAGCTCTATCAATACGTACACTCACATATTAAGATAGAAAAACCAAGTAGCATACTACCATGTTTAGCAAGACTGTTATATACATGTGAATATCCCAAGCTTCCATTAAGTAATATACAAGCTAGTATGATACAGTAATGGCCTTCTAGGGCATAAACACTAACAATTAGTGGGGGCTGGGTAGTCTACAAGCATATCCTTATACAGGTCCCTAGTCGTTGGATTATCGAGACAGGGCATCGATACTCCGGAGTAGACTAGTGTGTACGCTTCTCATCCCAGTTGGGAGATGGTCTATCCCACAGCCGTCAGTACGTCGTACTGGAGATAGTATGCAGGTGCTCGTTAGGTTACGGGTATACCGGACAGGACTCACAGGGAACTGTTGGTTGGTTTTATACCAGTCGTCAGTGAACAGTTCCCAGGTGACATGAGTACAGCATAGTCCGCAGACTTGACACTGCTACTTCGCCTCGAGTGTGTCCCACTGTTCTTAGATTGCTACCCTACCACGGCTCAAAAGAGTCGTGCAAACAGGTAGCAGTTGGGTGCAGTCCCGAGCACTTGAAGGCAGTGGCGGTTAGACAGGATTCGTCTCTCCCGGTATTGGGGGTTGATATCGCGCTGTGTCAGAGAGCCATTACGCAAAGTCCCTGGCCAGGGCAAGCGAGATTTGCTGGTAGGTTCCAGTAGTTTCTCAGGGTGTAATGGGCTTCGCTCCGACACGACTTATACCGCTATTAGGGGACTGATGCTTGCCGCCCCCCTAGGCCCGATATGCGATAGTCTTAGACGAACGGACCGGACTGTATGGAGATTGTCACATCAGACTCAGTAGGAGTTCGGATGGATTTCCTCATCGGCCTTCTTATCGACATCTACCTGGGGACCGTTACGTACAGCTAGTGCCGCTTGCGGTCTGTGGTTAAACCCACTGCCAGCGTAGTAGTCGAGTCTCTAGAGTACCACGCAGAGTGTTTCCCTACTCCAAGCGAAACGATATAGAGGTCGTATGGTTTTACGACAAGGGTTCGGACGCATACGTGTGTTTACACACGTACGACTTTCAGACAGTTTTTACTAGTCGGCTTTGGTTTAAGCCAGTTGCTAGTATCCGGTTATTGGATTTATACAGTCTAAAGTTTTTCCGTGTTTTCACGGAAAGGAGGGGCATTCTCGTAATTGCGCGAGAAGTTTCTAGAAGATGGTGACTAAGGAGGTTTAGGTGGCATATACATTGAATGAGATTAGTGAGTCATATGGATGATTCATCCATGTCATTAATGCTTCATAATTGCTTAATGACTCATGGAGATGAATCACCATAAGATATTTATCAAGCATGGTTGTAAATCATTTTCTTTTCTTTTCTTGATAAAATAAAATGCTTGATATATATTATGATAACTCATTTTCTCTTCTCATTATTATGTTCATCTTCTCTCTCCTCAAGCTCTCTCTCTTCAAACCCTAATCCTCCACTCTCATGTGTTGAGTACAAGGATTAGTTAGACTACTTAATCCATAACCATACTCTATTTCATCTAGGTACTTTGATTAGCACTTAAAGATACCTAGTTGCCTCAAGTTTAGAGGCAAAGCTTGGAGTTTAGCTCTCGTGGTGGATCGTCTACTACTTGGAGAAGGCCGAGGAGGAGGTGGAGTTCGTAAAGACGAAAGACACGGTTCTTTAGGTATAATCCATTTACATAGTAGTTGTTAACTTCTATGTTTGATGTTAGTTATCGTTTAGCTTCGATTCATGCGGTTAGTCAATGTTTAGCACAAAACAAGATCGTTTTTCATATTTCCGCCTCCCTGCAAGTCGTGGGGTGTTGTACATCGACTTACTGTGGTATCAGAGCCTCGCTAAACAATAAATAACTCATTTGCAAAATTGTATGAATTTCGAACGAAAAAAACAAAACCGGAAAACCCCGATATCACGGTATTCTGTCGATTTTTAAATGTGGTCCAAAAATTTTTCAGAGACCTTCAGAAAGCTCAAAACGATAGTATTAGAACACCCAAGAAATATGGGCTCATGAATCGACTAAAGCGCCGCGGAACCGCGGCGGATCCCACCGATCCGCCACGATTCCGCCGCCGAGTTGCCGATTCATTAGCCCAAGTTTCCTGTTTTGGTTCTCTGTGATATTTGGTATTTTCTGGAAGTTTTTAATTTTTGCTCAGGTTTCAGATTTACAGAGAAGTATTGGAGCAAAATTAAATGTGTTTAATCGATCGAAATTATACGGTATTTGCTTGTTGGATTATATCTGTGTTTGTATAATGTGTTCGTAAACCTCCCCTAACTGCTAGTATGTCGGTTCGGTTGGCAGGGGGTCGCACATTTCTGTAATGGATTTTATCTGTTTGTGTATATGAACTGTGTTGGACTGTTGTGATGTATAGCCGGGGTTATGTGATGGGTTATTATTTAATTCATTTGATGTAAATGTAATTTGTTGTAATATTATTTTGCGGGGCACATCCAGGTTGCGGTTGTAGCCACCGTTGTATTATTTCATTTTACTGTTTTTTGCTCCTAGGACAGACCCAAGGTGGGGTGCACAAACTGCCGGGTGAGTAGTTTGCCGTACCCGTTGGGGTCTTGGGTGGGGTAATGGCTATTCATCACAACTGTGTAATCCGTCTTTTGTTGCAGACTCAAAACAAACACGGATTGCTTGAAAATCCAATAAAGTTCATCTGTGATCTGGAATGCCTATTATTGCGTCTGACGAATGTACAATATCTATATATGATAGCTATTTAGACGTCACTTATCTTTTACACCCGCGCTAGCCCAGCCCCCGCTCTGTCGTTAGTTAAGTAACCTAACAGGTGATGACGGGACCCCATGGCGAATGCGGATGGCATAAGAGGACATTGTATTTTCGTTGTTTTCTGCAATGATAGGTTAATGATGGGACACATTATTTATAATGCAAAGAAAATAAACTAAAAGTTTAATCGTTGGAAAAATTTAAAAGAAACCACTCGGTTAATTTTAAAAACACATATTTTTAAATGCGGAGCTTTAACCACTCATTTTAAAAGCTATCAGGTTCCTTCGGTTATATCAAGTTCACTACGTTCACGGTTTCGCCAAAACCATTCGTAGCCCTCCGTCATTTCATCTGGGTATTCAGTAGTATTCAAGCTATGTATTTTGACCAACGCCAAGGCATAGTGTTTGGTAGCTGCTGGGTATTCATTTGTTGCATAGATAGATGAGTTAGTTTGGGACAGTCGTATAATCATTTTGGCCAACGTCAAGGATATGTACGGATGGGTTCAAATTAACAAGATAATGATGGGTAGAACTTGACATGTGACTTATGACATTTTGACCAACGCCAAGGTCATAAGAGCATGGGGCAAAAATATATATCGGGAATTTTTAAAGAAACTGAAATTTGCAAAGAGATGCATACCATTTGGAGTTTGATGAATGTTGGTAGGATTCCTTCAACATTATCATACGATGATATTTGGATCCCGATCCTATTGTGAGTATATGCTCCTTATCAGGATATTCGTCACTTAACGATCAATGCTATAAACCAAGTAGGTGTCAAGAAAAGTGTCAGCGGGGTTACGCCCCCAGAGAAAAGAGGTTCTTTAATTAAGGAACTTCGCGAAAGCGTTGGAAAACCTCCCTCGAAGTATCGACACTAGCCTGGCTGAACGGCTAAGCAAGAATCGTACAGTGAGAATAGTCCTGGCTAATTCTTCTTTTATGGTTTGAGGAAGGATTCGAGAAACGGTGGGAGCCATCCAGTTTAGATAAACTAAAAACCACTCTAAACTTGCAAGAGCATCATGCTAAAGAGTTTTCTTCTCTCTCTCCTAATTGCAGCGACACTGAAAATGACTGGACTTAAGTTACTTTTAGAGAAAAATATACTGACAGGGCCAAACTATAAAGATTGGCTGCGGAATGTCAAAATGGTTTTGACCTATGACAAATTGGGGTACGTCCTCACCGCTACGGCACCTGCTGTCCCTGGTCCCAAATCCAGTAATGCGGATAAGGAAATCCGCAAAACCTGGGATTTCGATTGCGCGAAAGCCAAGTGCATCGTGCTTGCCTCGATGAACAATGAACATCAGAGAAGGCATGAGGATATGGAACTAGATGCCATATTTCTCCATACAAAGGAACTTTATGGAGAGCAATCTCGTATAGCAAGATACGAGACCTCTAAGAACTTGTTTCGAGTGAGATTGGCTGTCGGGTTATCAGTAGAAGAACATGTCCTAAAGATGATCGGCTATATAGAAGAGCTCGCAGACCTTGGGACGACTTTGGATAATGAGCTCTATACAGACCTTATTCTCCAGTCCCTTCCTTCCACCTACGCCCAGTTTATCCTGAACTTCAGCATTCAAAGAAAAGAAGTTGAACCTCCGGAACTCCTGAACATGTTAAGGAGTGCAGAGGGCACCTTGTAGAAAGCAAGGGAAACACCCGCTATGTTTGTTAGCGGTGCATCTTCTTCCGGGTCCAAGGCTAGGGCCAAAGGAAGGAAGAAGAAGGCCGCCACCAAACCTAGAGGAGGTGTTAGTAAGGTGGGAGGGAAGGGAAAGAAAAAGTTTGCGGTACCGGTAGTGGGCCAGGATGAGTGCTTCCATTGTCACAGGAAAGGGCACTGGAAGAAAGATTGCAAGGCGTGGAACGCCAAGAACCAGGAACCGAAGCAAGCTGTGGCTTCGACTTCAGGTGTGTTTGTAATTGAGAATTTTCTGTCAATTAACTCTACTTCCTGGGTATTGGATACCGGATCAGGATCTCATATTTGCAATTCATTGCATGCACTGAGAAACCGTAGAGTGCTGAAGAAAGGTGATATGACCCTAAAGGAAGCTAACGGAGCTAGCTTGGGAGCTGCGTCCGTCGGGGATTATCACCTAGGATTGATGAGTGGACACATTTTGGTTTTACATAACTGTTTTTTTGTACCAAGCTTAACGTGTAATATCATATCAGTTTCCTTGTTATCAAATAAAGGTTATGATTTCACGTTTGTAAGAGATGTTGTTAACATCCACCTTAATCATGGTTTGATTGGGTCCGGTACACTAAACAACGGTATATATGTTTTAAACCAACTCCAAATTTTCAATGTACAGAATACACTAAAAAGAAAGTCTCCAGATTTAAATAAAGCTTTCTTATGGCATTGTAGACTGGGTCACATCAATGAGAGAAGGTTGACTAAGTTGCATAGAGAAGGATATTTGGACTCGTTCGAATATCAAACTTATGACACTTGTCAATCTTGTCTCAAAGGAAAGATGACAAAGACTCCATTTACTGGACATGCAGTAAGAGCGAGC
This sequence comes from Agapanthus africanus, assembly GCA_030015575.1. Lineage (NCBI taxonomy): Eukaryota > Viridiplantae > Streptophyta > Magnoliopsida > Asparagales > Amaryllidaceae > Agapanthus > Agapanthus africanus. The sequence goes on from CM057341.1 coordinate 488,197,472, forward strand.
GAGCTCTTAGGACTCATACACAGCGATGTATGCGGTCCAATGTCTACACATGCAAGAGGTGGTTTTTCCTATTTCATTACTTTCACGGATGATTACTCAAGGTACGGATTCATTTATCTGATGAAACATAAATCCGAGGCTTTTGAGAAATTCCAAGAGTATAAGAATGAAGTAGAAAACCAAACCGGCAAAAGTATCAAGACACTAAGATCTGATCGAGGTGGTGAATATTTGAGTGCCGAGTTTCTAGGTTACCTAAAAGAAAAAGGAATTCTCTCTCAGCTTACTCCTCCATACACTCCACAGCATAACGGTGTATCGGAGAGACGGAATCAAACCCTTTTGGATATGGTACGATCCATGATGAGTAATGCTGAGTTACCGCGATCTTTTTGGGGTTATGCGCTAGAATCAGCGGCATATCTTTTGAACATGGTTCCTACCAAGACTGTGCCTACCACGCCATATCAGATGTGGAGTGGGAAGAAACCCTATCTTCAGTATCTGAAAATATGGGGATGTCCAGCTTTTGTTAAAAAGCAACATGTGGACAAGCTCGAGGCACGATCAGTAAAGTGTAAGTTTGTGGGATATCCAAAGAACTCCAAGGGGTATCTATTCTATTACGCAGAGGAACAAAAGGTGTTTGTTTCTCGTAATGCCCATTTTCTAGAATATCAGTTTTTAGAAAAGGAAATAAGTGGGAGCGAAATAGAACTGGAAGAAATTCCAGAACCACAAACTGCTACTGAAAGTTTGGTAGAACCGGTAGTTCAAGAAGAACAGGACATTTCCGCACCCCTCCGTAGGAGTAGTAGGCCGTCTCATCCGCCTGAGAGATACTACGGTTTTCTCATAGATGGGGATAGAGAGGATTGCATCATTGATGATGATGAACCTACTGACTTCCAGCAGGCCATCCAGAGCGGCGACTCGGTACGATGGCTAGGTGCAATGCGGACCGAAATGGAGTCCATGTACACCAACAATGTATGGACTTTGGACTTTGCTCCAGATGGGGTAAAACCCATAGGATGCAAATGGATCTTCAAGAAAAAGATTGGTGTAGATGGACAGGTGGAAACCTATAAGGCTAGACTTATTGCAAAGGGTTTTCGTCAAAGACCTGGTTTGGACTATGACGAAACTTTTTCTCCAGTGGCTATGCTCAAATCCATTTGGGTCCTTCTTGCTATTGCTGCCTTCCATGATTATGAAATCTGGCAGATGGACGTAAAGACGGCTTTTCTGAATGGAAATTTAGAAGAGTGCGTCTATATAGATCAGCCAGAGGGTTTCAATCAGAGTGGGAGCAGCGGGAAAGTATGCAAGCTGCTTAAGTCCATTTATGGACTAAAGCAGGCATCGCGGAGTTGGAACATCTGTTTTGATGAGACAGTCAAAGAATATGACTTTATCAAAAATCCAGATGAACCGTGCATATATAGTAAAGTTGTAGACAGAAGTGTCGTATTCCTCGTCTTGTACGTGGATGGCATTCTATTGATAGGAAATGACATTCCTATGCTACAATCTGTCAAAGGATTCTTGTCACACAGGTTCTCCATGAAAGACCTGGGTGATGCCTCTTACATTCTGGGGATCCGGATCTATCATGATAGATCCAAGAGGATGTTGGGACTTTCGCAGTCCAGGTATATCGACACTGTACTGAAAAGATTCAGTATGGAAGATTCTAAGCGCGGTAATCTACCGGCTTGTCACGGAATCACCCTCTCTAATGAGATGTCTCCCAAGACTGATTTGGAAATGGAACGCATGTCTATTATACCCTACGCTTCTGCGGTAGGCTCTATAATGTATGCGATGTTGTGCACCAGACCAGATGTAGCTTACGCACTGAGCGTGGTAAGCCGGTATCAGTCAGACCCAGGGGAGAAGCACTGGATAGCAGTAAAGAACATTCTTAAGTACCTGAGAAGGACTAAGGAGATGTTCTTGGTTTACGGCGGAAAAGACCTCAGGTTAGAGGCCTTTGCTGATTCCGGCTTCCAGAGTGATAAGGACGATTCCAAGTCCATGTCGGGTTATGTCTTTACTCTCAATGGAGGAGCGGTGTGCTGGAAGAGCTCCAAGCAGGACATCGTTGCTGACTCGACGATGGAAGCGGAGTATATAGCTGCTTGCGATGCCGCAAAAGAAGCAGTCTGGATGAAGAAGTTCCTAACAGAACTTCTTGTGGTTCCTACCATAGTTGATCCAATACCTCTGTATTGCGACAACAACGGAGCTTTAGCTTTAGCAAAGGAACCAAGGTCCCATCAGAAGTCCAGACACATCTTAAGGCGGTATCACCTGATCAGGGAGATCATTGATCGTCGGGAGATCGAGGTTTGGAGAGTTGCTTCTGATGAGAACATTGCTGATCCATTCACAAAGGCCCTACCTCAGATTCAGTTCGAGAGGCTACTCGTGATCATCGGTCTTCGATATGCCAGTATATGGCCCTAGTGCAAGTGGGAGATTATTAGTGTATATGCCTTAGGGGCCATTATTGTATCATACTAGTTTGTATATTACTTAATGGAAGCTTGGGATATTCACATGTATATAACAGTCTTGCTAAACATGGTAGTATGCTGCTTGGTTTTTCTATCTTAATATGTGAGTATACGTATTGATAGAGCTCTTAGGATCTTGCTTGACTACCAGCGTTGTGATGGCAGTCACACTAGTGGGGGCTGGGTAGTCTACAAGCACATCCTTATTCAGGTCCCTAGTCGTTGGATTATCGAGACAGGGCATCGATACTCCGGAGTAGACTAGTGTGTACGCTTCTCATCCCAGTTGGGGAGATGGTCTGTCCCAGAGCCGTCGGTACGTCGTACTGGAGATAGTATGCAGGTGCTCGTTAGGTTACGGGTACACCGGACAGGACTCACAGGGAACTGTTGGTTGGTTTTATACCAGTCGTCAGTGAACAGTTCCCAGGTGACATGAGTACAACATAGTCGGCAGATTTGACACTGCTACTTCGCCTCGAGTGTGTCCCACTGTTCTTAGATTTCTACCCTACCACGGCTCAAAAGAGTCGTGCAAACAGGTAGCAGTTGGGTGCAGTCCCGAGCACTTAGAGGCAGTGGCGGTTAGACAGGATTCGTCTCTCCCGGTATTAGGGGTTGATATCGCGCTTTGTCAGAGAGCCATTACGCAAAGTCCCTGGCCAGGGCAAGCGAGATTTGCTGGTAGGTTCCAGTAGTTTCTCAGGGTGTAATGGGCTTCGCTCCGACACGACTTATACCGCTATTAGGGGACTGACGCTTGCCGCCCCCTAGGCCCGATATGCGATAGTCTTAGACGAACGGACCGGAAAGTATGGAGATTGTCACATCAGACTCAGTAGGAGTTCGGATGGGTTTCCTCATCGGGCTTCTTATCGACATCTACCTGGGGACCGTTACGTACAGCTAGTGCCGCTTGCGGTCTGTGGTTAAACCCACTGCCAGCGTAATAGTCGAGTCTCTAGAGTCCCACGCAGAGAGTTTCCCTACTCCAGGCGAAACGATATAGAGGTCGTATGGTTTTACGACAAGGGTTCGGACGCATACGTGTGTTTATGCACGTATGACATTCGGACAGTTTTTACTAGTCGGCTTTGGTTTAAGCCAGTTGCTAGTATCCGGTTATTGGATTTATACAGTATAAAGTTTTTTCGTGTTTTCACGGAAAGGAGGGGCGTTCTTGTAATTGCGCGAGAAGCTTCTAGAAGATGGTGACTAAGGAGGTTTAGATGGCATATACATTGAATGAGATTAGTGAGTCATATGGATGATTCATCCATGTCATTAATGCTTCATAATTGCTTAATGACTCATGGAGATGAATCACCATAAGATATTTATCAAGCATGGTTGTAAATCATTATTTTTTCTTTTCTTGATAAAATAAAATGCTTGATATATATTATGATAACTCATTTTCTCTTCTCATTATTATGTTCATCTTCTCTCTCCTCAAGCTCTCTCTCTCTTCAAACCCTAATCCTCCCCTCTCATGTGTTAAGTATAAGGATTAGTTAGACTACTTAATCCATAACCATACTCTATTTCATCTAGGTACTTTGATTAGCACTTAAAGATACCTAGTTGCCTCAACTTTAGAGGCAAAGCTTGGAGTTTAGCTCTCGTGGTGGATCGTCTACTACTTGGAGAAGGCCGAGGAGGAGGTGGAGTTCGTAAAGACGAAGGACACAGTTCTTTAGGTATAATCCCTTTACATAGTAGTTTTTAACTTCTATGTTTGATGTTAGTTATCGTTTAGCTTCGATTCATGCGGTTAGTCGATGTTTAGAACAAAACAAGATCGTTTTTCATATTTCCGCCTCCCCGCAAGTCGTGGGGTGTTGTACATCGACTTACAGGCTTTGGTTTAAGCTGGATCCTAGTATTATACTGTGTTGGAATATTTATTTGTCTCATTGCATTTTTTATTCGGTCGGAATACAAATGCGGGTATGTATATACAGTTGTGGGGTAATCCTGCAATTTGTTACGGGATTGCTTTTTGAAGTTGCCAGTTTTTCTCCGGTTGATTAAACATTAAATCTAATGTTTAATTAATGGTTTCTTTTGTGCTATCATTTTTGGGCCTATTCCATTCTCATCATCTTCGCCGAAATTAGCTTTAGGGATTCATTTTGTGATGAGTCATGGTTAATGTTCTAGAATTGCATGAGTCATTTTTTGAGGTGGCATTTACATTAATGTCTTTTGTAATGCTTAGGATATTTTAGTTGTGATATTTTGTGATGAGTTTTGCATAAGGTCACCATTCTTGCTTATGCTCACCCAATCATCTATTACCATCAAGGAAATTTTCAGCATAGTGGCCGAGCTCATTTTTTGAGTGTGCAGGGGCTGAATTTGTAGTGGCTGATTTCATTACTTCTCGTGCACAAATTTTCTTTGCAAAATTCCATATAGCTCATTTCCATCACAACTCAAAAGGCAACTTCATTTACCTTGAGACAAACTATTCTACACTATCTCTACTTCAATCTTGGACATGTCGGTTAGCAAACTTCATGACCGAGTTGCCTCGGTTTAGAGGCGGGAGCCCGTATAAAGATCCGTTGACGTGGTGCCACATCGACGAGGAGATAGGAGATCGGAGATGCCGCGAGAAGCGTCGGATGATGGCTAAAGACCGAAGGACACGGATCGATCGGTATTGCCATTCTATCATTTTATAGTTTGCTAGTTTAGTGTTAATGGCACGATCCGGGTTACAGTCTATGTTAGCGCCAGTTTATGAAAAAGTTTTTATTCAGCGTTTGGCCTCGGATTATTGGCCGGTGCGCTGGCGTAGACTTACAGAAGTTCATCACTATACATGGTGTGGTTCCGTCCATTGTGCATCCAATACCTTTGTATTGTGATAACAATGGAGCTGTGGCTTTGGCCAAGGAACCTAGGTCCCATCAGAAATATAGGCAAATTCTGAGGCGGTATTGTTGGAGATAGTGCCCTCAGAGTCAATTATTAGGTCACAGGTACGTGATTGTAATGATTGAGGGAGGACCTATCCCGGTAGGACAGTCTTACTCGAGATGATAGTATGCTATCTGGTTTACCTTTATCATCGTGTACTGCTTTAGGTGACCTGACACGTCGCTATTACACGTTGATAGAGCCCCTAGGATTCTTGCTTGACCACCAGCAGTATGAGGGCGATCATATAAGTGGGAGCTGGGGGTCTACAAGCATATCCTTAAAAGGTCCCTAGTCGTGGGAGTTTCGAGACCGGGCATCGATACTCCATTAGTAGACTAGTGTATACAGTCGAGACCCCGACGAGGGGCGGTGGCCGGTCTCACAAGCCACTGGTGTCAGTTGGATCACCTAAGATGTATACAGGTGCTCATTGGGTTATGAGTACACCGGACAGGACTCGCCGGGAACATGCTAGTTGGTCATATACCAGACGTCAGATGGCAGTTCCCTGGTGACATGTGTGCAGGTTAGTTCATCGACCTGGGGATCGTCATTTGTCTCGTGTGAGTTCCCACTGTATTTTGATTACTACCCTACCACGGCTCAAAGGAGTCGTGCAAACAGGTTTTAGTTGGGTACAGTCCCGAGCCACATGGAGGCAATGAGCGTATCTTCAGGGGTTCGTCTCTCCCGGTATTGGGGGTGAGGTCGTGCTGTGTCTAGGAGAGCCATTACACAAAGTCCTTGGCCAAGGCAAGGAGATTTACTGGTAGGTATTCCAGTAGTATCTCAGAGTGTTCTGGGCTACACTCCGACACGACTTGTACCGCTTTTGGGGGTCTGACTTTTACCAACCCCCTAGGCCCGCCATGCGATACTCATAGACGAACGGACCGGACTGTACGGATATTGTCACTGACAGGCTCAGTAGGGTTGTCAGGCTGAGTTCGCTCACAGACATCCCTTTTAGTCAGTACCTGGTAGCCCGTTACGTGTTGGCTTATACCTCTGACGTGCTAGTGGTTAAATCCACAACCAAGGTGTTGATGAGTCTTTAGAGTCCCCCACATTCAGTTACTCAGCTTTCGGGCGAAAGGTTGTAGAAGCCGTATGGAGATATGGCAAGGTCCGATCAGATACGTGCGGTATTGCACGGATCAGGATCGGACAGTTTGTACTATAGGCCGTATGGTTATATGGCAGGGTTCGATCACATACGTGCGGTATTGCACGGATCAGGATCGAACGGATATTACTGGCCGGCTTTGGTATAAGCCGGATCCTAATATAGTACAGTGTAGATTTTGTCTCATTGCATTTGTATTTCGGTCGGAATACAAATGCGGGTGTGTATGCACAGTATCGGGGTTTTCCTGTAATTTATTACGGGACCAGTTTTTGGAGTTGCCAGTTTGCTTTCCGTTTCGGCCGATTTCCATTGTTCCGTTCATTGGCCGAAGATTGGTGGAGGAGGGCTTATTTGCATTGTTGCAAATAAGCATTTGTGGAAGGGGGTCTTTGCATTTTGTTGTATCATGATAGCACCCTCCTTTGACTTGCTTGACTTCATACTTCATGATGGCTTGACTTTGTTAGCATCATGGTTGTTGATGATGGTTGTGGTTGTGTGTGGTTTTTGCTTGTGATCATATTCTTTCTTGATGCCCTCTTGCATCATTGCTTCCACCCACCCCTTGACCTTGCTCTTTTTTTCTCTCTCCAATCACACAAGGGGGGGTGTGGGCCGGCCATTCCAAGAGAGGGAATGGGATTCCTTTTTCAATTTGATGTGTGGAGAAAAATATGATACATTCCTTCTTGAGTATGCTCCATTTTTCTCACCTCTCTCCAAGTTCTCTTTTCCTTCACCAATGGCAACCTCCACTACCCCAAAAAGAGACACAAGTTCTACTACACATTCTACAGCGAATCTTGGGCACGTCGAGTAGCCGGCTTCGTGCCCGAGTTGCCTCGGCATTGAGGTGGGAGCCCGTAAACGATGTAGGCAACGTGGTGCACTTCCGGCGACGAGGAGGAGACGGACGGAGATCCCGCGAGGAGATCGGATTGGAGATGAAGACCGGAGGACTTGGATCGTCGGTATATCTCTTTCCCATCTTCTAGTTTGCTTAGACTTGTTAATGGTAACGATCCGGGTTATAGTGCGCGGTGGTGCCGGTTTGCTAAGTCCGCAAATTTTAAGTTATTCACCGCTTCCGCATTCCGGCGTCGGATTGACGGCCGGGGCGCCGCCGTGCACTTACAGTGGTATCAGAGCCTCGCCATTAACTTAGTCTAGCTTTGTGTAATGTGTTTGCATTTCCGATCGATCAAAAAGTCCAAAAACCCGTATTTTTTGCACATCAGTTTCTGTCGAATTTTTTTTGAGTCCAAAAATTTTTCAGGTTGTCTCAGAGTGATGTGCAGGGAATTTTAAGGTCACTGTAAAAATTTGGTTCAACGAGCTCATCATACCGCCGCGGAAGGGCGGCCAAACCCCTGTTTTGGCCGCGCTTCCGCCGCGGATTTAACTGTTCACGCCCCCAAATTTTTTCAGTGTGTTCCTGAGTGATAGTTGTGGTTTTTGGAATATTAAAATTGGGCCCAGGTTTTCTGTGGTTGCTACAGTTTTGTTTGGGGGCCCACTTGTTAATGTTTAATCAATCGGAATATTTTAAACACATTTTTCACAGTATTTACATTATATCTGCGACCGTGAATGTCACTTGATCGGTAAATCCGGTCTAACTGCTATAGCCCGGTTAGACGGATTTGCGAACGTGACTTTCACGTTGATGTTTTGTTTTTGCTGTAATGTTGCGGATCGGTCGTGGGGGATAGCCTGGATGCAATGCTAGTACAGTTTTATTGTATTATGTACATTTGATATTGCGGGGCGAGCGTCCGACATGTGGACTGCCGTCACTGCCTGTTTGTATTATTCTTTTGGGGCACGACCTGGTTGCGGTCGATGTACCCGGTGTATGTATATTTTACTTTCTGTACTAGGGTTACCCCGCGGAGGGGTGCACGGATAGCCGGGTTCTAGAGGGCAACAAGCCCGCATCTCATGGCATTGAGACGGAGGGGGCTTCACTCTAGGATTGGCGGGCTATTCGCCGCACTCGTAGGGGGTACAGGTTGACCCAGGAGGGGTGCCCAGGTTACCGGATTCCGTGAAGTGCTGGGTGGTCCATTCACGGTGCTGAAGGGGGCTGCCTCGCTTCAGGTTTTGGCGGGTGACTTGCCGCGCCCGTAGGGGTCTAGGATTTCATTGCACAGGCTATCCACACGACCAGGGGAACGTCGGGTTTCAGCAGTGGCTCTGTGAAACCCGGGGATCCCAGATATCTGTATTGTTTCTGTGATGCTGTTCATTCTCTGTGATGTTGCATTCTTTCACGCCTTGAGCGAAATATAATATATTGGTATATATATTAGTAGATGTAGTATATGTTTTGCATCCGCGCTAGTCCAGTCCCCGCTCTGTCGTTAGTAAGCTAACCTAACGGGTAATGACGGGACCCAGTGGCGAATGCGGATGGCATATACGTACATCAGTATATTTTCGTTCTTTTTGGTGTGATCAATTGATGGGACTGCATTGATTCGTATCAATGCAAGTTAAAACAAACCTAATCTGATGTTGTTGGAACACTTTTCAAAAAAGCTGTTATTGCAAGGACGTTCACTTTTGTTTTGCATCGTGGTATTCATTTGGAATATCCTGCTCCTCAGTCGACGAGGCAAGGGCCGAGATCCCTTCACCGGGAGTGACCCCTTGGACAGAAGTTTGCGTCAGGGCATTAACTTCACTATAGCCGATTACTTTTGCTTTGCATCGCGGTATTCATTTGGAATATCCTGCACCCCATTCTACGGGGAAAGAGCCGAGATCCCTTCACCGGGAGTGACCTCTTTAGCAACGGTTTTCGTCACTATATTTTTAAAAGCTATCCGTTCCTTCGACGATATCAAGTTCATTACGTTAAAGGTTTTCGCCAGAAACCATTCGTAGCCCTCCGTCGTTTCATATGGGTAGTCAATAGTATTCAAGCTGTGTATGTTGGCCAAAGTCAAGGCACAGTGATTGGTAGCTATTGGGTATTCATATGCAGCATAGATAGATGCGTTGGTTTGGAACAGTCGTACTGCCATGTTGGCCAAAGTCAAGGGTATGTACGGGTGGATTCAAATTAACCTGGAGAATGACGGGTAGAACTTGACATGTGACTTATGATATGTTGGCCAAAGTCAAGGTCATAAGAGCATGGGGCAGAAATCACATCGGGAGTTTCAAAAGAACTGAAACTTGCCAGATATGCGCATACCTTCTGGAGTGTGATAGCGTGAGCGGATTCCGTCACGTTATCATGCAATGATAGTTGGATCCCGATTCCCACTGATGAGTTGGTATGCTCCTCGGGTGACCCCGACTAATTCTTCTTTCAGGTTTGGAGGAGAATTTGAGGTACAGTGGGAGGTTTCCAGATTAGATAAATTGGTAACCATTCTGATCTAGGTTAGAGTGCACCCTGAGTGTTTCTTTTCTCTCTCTCTTTGGCAGCGACCATTGACCCGACCCTAAGACTATGACTCAGTGACCAAGTTAACCGAACCTTCTTAACACCGGCTTTTGGATTGTCAGAGTTGCAAACCTCATTGCCACTCCTACTTTTACCCTTTTCTCCAGGACACCCCGTTTTACTACGAACGTCCACTTCCATTGGACAAAACCATCGTATGGTTAGATACGAACTCGAAAGAATTTATTCGAGGATGGTTTCCGGTTCTGGAGAAAACGGATAGGATTATTCAGTTGTCTTTTCCTTTTACCCTCTCTCAGGTTACGAGTACTCCTTGGTTTAGGGGTAGTACACCTATTACGCAAATTGGATTGTCTTCTTCCAAACCTTAGGCTGGTGCCGACCGGTAGGGAATGAAGAAAACCAATTAGCATAACGATGGTGTGCAGAAGGTATTAAGTTCAGACAAAGCAAGGGATTAGTAAGAGGGCAAAGTAAATTGCAACAGATATTCACGACCAAACCAAATATTTCGTTACCACTCCCACATCACCTTTGTATTTCTCCAGGACACTCCGTGTCACTACGAAGATCCACAGTTTATTGGATACTCCATCGTATGGTTATATACGAACTCGAAAGGAACTTGTTCCAGTTCGGGGATGGATTCTGGTTCAGGAGAAATAGGAATAAGGTTTATTCGGTTGTCTTTTATCTTCACCCTCTCTCATTGCGAGTGTTCCTAGGATTGGGACAGTACACCCATTATGCTTATTGGATAGTCTTCTTCCAAACCATAGGCTGGTGCCGAACGGTAGGGAAGGAAGAAAACCATTTGGCCTAAAAGGGTGTGCAGAAGGTAAAGACTAAAGACATATGAAGGGATTTGGAGAGGTGGCAAAGAACTATACGGTTACAGTCGTGAATCTGGAAGAGGCATTACTAGGAATACCAGAATACCCCATCGGAACATTTCAATGTTTCAGTTTCACTGTGTAATGTTAAAGGAAAACTGATTTCCCGATTAGATACTTACTCCAGGGTATGTATTTACCAGGTACGATTCTCACATCTGTATGGTTTTACAGATGATGAGTGGAAGTAAGTTATTGGGAATTGGGTGATTATCCTCATTATATCGGGATTCGTTGTAATCGGTGATATTTGAGGAAATCACCTGGGCTGTTTGCCGGTCGGCAAATATTTGGTTTTGAATATCCGCTGTCATGCACCAATTTCAAATTGATATATCTGTACGTCTATTTTCATAGAGTGAGATATACCTTTCTGAAATTATGTCTACGACATTTACCTATATCAGTGGATGGTTAGGTAAGGAGCATTAAACAGCGGTGTAATTCTTCTTAACCATAAGTACAGTTTTCAACCTACGACACACAGTGATTGAGTTATCAGACTCAAGGGACTTATACAGAGTATTGTATGTTGTCCAGGGTCCATCAGGACAGAGGGGTTGGTCCTCGTACTACATTCAGTTTACTTATGACTTCTCTAGTTTTTTAGACAGGTGTTTCGTGGAAACACAGGGTCCGAATTTGGAGAAGTTATAGGTATTTGAATACAGTAGAGAACCAGGTATAGCAAGTGTCGGGATTCTTCAAAGAGATCGAAGATGTAGATACTTGTGTATGGTATTCAGTTGATAGTAATGACAAAGAGATCTTGCTTCTCTTTCAGGTTACTCATAATTGGAAGTATTCCTAAGTTGAGTAACGCTGATCGGCCTCCTTCCATTTAGTTGACATGCGCTGGGGACAGCTGCATGATTTGAATCTGGTTCAATTAAATCAGTGCCTCTGTTTCTATATTGGATATAGAACAGTTCATATCTTAACATTGTTAAGGTACGGGGAGTTGTCCGGTTTATGCTTAAAACCAGACACTGGACAACTCAAGGCACGTTTCTGTAATGGCTGTTTGTGGGTTGACCCAGGCTATGACGCGGGTTGACTTTCTACCATCTGGAAGATCAATAGCAATATTGTTCTTGATTCGCCACAGTTTTAAATTAAAAATGGATTTTTTCAGGAAAACAGTAGTGGGAGTATGGTAGAACTGGAAGTGATTCCGGAACCACAAACGATTACTGAAGATTTGATAAGGAACCTAAAGATTCAATCTGGATTGACATTCCATTGGCCACTCCGCAGATAAGGTGGGTAACTTCAGGCACCCGAGAGGTACTACGGTAGCCTCAAGGACGGTGACAGGGAAGTTCTTGTTTTCCCACAATTACCATTGCTGTTGTTCCAGGGTGCGAGAACCGGCGGGAGGATGAGTATAGCGTCATTCTAAACTAGTTTTAGAAGTGTACGTGTATATGACTCTGCCAGAGGGTTGTCGTAGTCAGTGGGAGCAGCGGAAGCATTGGTGGACAGGTAGCTTATGTCTATTTATAGACTAAAGCAGATGTAGCGGAGATAGATCATCTATTTCTGACGTGACAGTCATAGATTTGACTTCATCAGAATAGGGGATGGATCTGTTGAGAAGGTAGTAGGGTGTGATGTCATGGTGTTTGGATGACATACACAGAGTAGGAAAGGAAGCTCCTATACTACAACCGGTTATACTTTGGTCGTCACACAGTGGTTTCTCCACACAGGACTTGGACATTATATCAGACATACTGGTTACTAGATCTATGGTCTTAGATCTAGATTTGGGTGGTTTCCCAATCAGGGTACTTGACAGCATTCTAAGAGTATTTAGGATGGACGACTCCTGGCACGGTAGTGTACCTGCAGGTAATGGAGTCACCCTCTCCAAAGGTGTCTTACAGACTAAAGGGGAGAGGGACGGGCATGATTGGCAGATCACTTGCTCAGGCAATTGAGTCAATCGTGAGATATCAAGTACCACACCAGATGTTGTTCTTGCACTAGATGCAATAAGTTGACATTAATCCAATCCTGGAGAAACAGTCGGAAGCAGTTTTATAACATAAGTGGATGTTCTAGGGAGATGATAACGACAGCCTCATTCAGGAGACAGTTATCATTCCAGGCTTCCAAGGTGACATGGACGACAAGGAGGTTGTCAGAGTTATAGTTTTCCTTCTGATGAGGGGCAGTATTTTGGACAGGCGGTCCAAGGCAATACTGAGGGAGGCATGGCGCGCAGGATACTGATTAAGTTCAGTTGACGATACAGTCTAAGAAGTTTGGATTTGGAGTTCATTTATGAGCTAGGTCCCATCAGACATCCAGACATATTCTGAGACAGGTATTGCTCTTTTCGGGAGATGGCTTTCTCCACGAACTTGAGATATAGAGAGACATAGAAAGAAACAACTAAGCGGATCCACTCACTGAGGCTATTCCTCGAACGCAATAGTTTCGCAAACGAGCTTTGTGAGACTGACTAGTAGAGGAGTTGGGTGTTCGGTATCACACGGGCTGTGAGTATGCGACATCGCAATAATTAGCCTTGAGTGCAAGTGGGAGATTGTTGGAGATAGTGCCCTCAGAGTCAATTATTAGGTCACAGGTACGTGATTGTAATGATTGAGGGAGGACCTATCCCGGTAGGACAGTCTTACTCGAGATGATAGTATGCTATCTGGTTTACCTTTATCATCGTGTACTGCTTTAGGTGACCTGACACGTCGCTATTACACGTTGATAGAGCCCCTAGGATTCTTGCTTGACCACCAGCAGTATGAGGGCGATCATATAAGTGGGAGCTGGGGGTCTACAAGCATATCCTTAAAAGGTCCCTAGTCGTGGGAGTTTCGAGACCGGGCATCGATACTCTATTAGTAGACTAGTGTATACAGTCGAGACCCCGACGAGGGGCGGTGGCCGGTCTCACAAGCCACTGGTGTCAGTTGGATCACCTAAGATGTATACAGGTGCTCATTGGGTTATGAGTACACCGGACAGGACTCGCCGGGAACATGCTAGTTGGTCATATACCAGACGTCAGATGGCAGTTCCCTGGTGACATGTGTGCAGGTTAGTTCATCGACCTGGGGATCGTCATTTGTCTCGTGTGAGTTCCCACTGTATTTTGATTACTACCCTACCACGGCTCAAAGGAGTCGTGCAAACAGGTTTTAGTTGGGTACAGTCCCGAGCCACATGGAGGCAATGAGCGTATCTTCAGGGGTTCGTCTCTCCCGGTATTGGGGGTGAGGTCGTGCTGTGTCTAGGAGAGCCATTACACAAAGTCCTTGGCCAAGGCAAGGAGATTTACTGGTAGGTATTCCAGTAGTATCTCAGGGTGTTCTGGGCTACACTCCGACACGACTTGTACCGCTTTTGGGGGTCTGACTTTTACCAACCCCCTAGGCCCGCCATGCGATACTCATAGACGAACGGACCGGACTGTACGGATATTGTCACTGACAGGCTCAGTAGGGTTGTCAGGCTGAGTTCGCTCACAGACATCCCTTTTAGTCAGTACCTGGTAGCCCGTTACGTGTTGGCTTATACCTCTGACGTGCTAGTGGTTAAATCCACAACCAAGGTGTTGATGAGTCTTTAGAGTCCCCCACATTCAGTTACTCAGCTTTCGGGCGAAAGGTTGTAGAAGCCGTATGGAGATATGGCAAGGTCCGATCAGATACGTGCGGTATTGCACGGATCAGGATCGGACAGTTTGTACTATAGGCCGTATGGTTATATGGCAGGGTTCGATCACATACGTGCGGTATTGCACGGATCAGGATCGAACGGATATTACTGGCCGGCTTTGGTATAAGCCGGATCCTAATATAGTACAGTGTAGATTTTGTCTCATTGCATTTGTATTTCGGTCGGAATACAAATGCGGGTGTGTATGCACAGTATCGGGGTTTTCCTGTAATTTATTACGGGACCAGTTTTTGGAGTTGCCAGTTTGCTTTCCGTTTCGGCCGATTTCCATTGTTCCGTTCATTGGCCGAAGATTGGTGGAGGAGGGCTTATTTGCATTGTTGCAAATAGGCATTTGTGGAAGGGGGTCTTTGCATTTTGTTGTATCATGATAGCACCCTCCTTTGACTTGCTTGACTTCATACTTCATGATGGCTTGACTTTGTTAGCATCATGGTTGTTGATGATGGTTGTGGTTGTGTGTGGTTTTTGCTTGTGATCATATTCTTTCTTGATGCCCTCTTGCATCATTGCTTCCACCCACCCCTTGACCTTGCTCTTTTTTTCTCTCTCCAATCACACAAGGGGGGGTGTGGGCCGGCCATTCCAAGAGAGGGAATGGGATTCCTTTTTCAATTTGATGTGTGGAGAAAAATATGATACATTCCTTCTTGAGTATGCTCCATTTTTCTCACCTCTCTCCAAGCTCTCTTTTCCTTCACCAATGGCAACCTCCACTACCCCAAAAAGAGACACAAGTTCTACTACACATTCTACAGCGAATCTTGGGCACGTCGAGTAGCCGGCTTCGTGCCCGAGTTGCCTCGGCATTGAGGTGGGAGCCCGTAAACGATGTAGGCAACGTGGTGCACTTCCGGCGACGAGGAGGAGACGGACGGAGATCCCGCGAGGAGATCGGATTGGAGATGAAGACCGGAGGACTTGGTTCGTCGGTATATCTCTTTCCCATCTTCTAGTTTGCTTAGACTTGTTAATGGTAACGATCCGGGTTATAGTGCGCGGTGGTGCCGGTTTGCTAAGTCCGCAAATTTTAAGTTATTCACCGCTTCCGCATTCCGGCGTCGGATTGACGGCCGGGGCGCCACCGTGCACTTACAGGTATCACCTGATCCGGGAGATAGTTGATTGCAGAGAGATCGAGGTCAGGAGAGTTGACACGAAGGACAACACTGCGGAGCCATTCACGAAAGCCATACCCCAGATACATTTTGAGAGACTCTTCGGGATGTTGGGTATGAGATACTACAACAGCTGGACTTAGTGCAAGTGGGAGATTGTCAGTTGTATATATGCCGCAGAGGCCATTGTTGTACATATGATGTATATTATAGTGGATGCTTGGATATATATAGAGAGGACTTTCTTGCTCGATATGATAGTATGCTATATGGTTTTACTTTGTCTTAACATGTTGACTTGTATTAGTTTACTGTCTTGCTCTCACATGTTGATGAAGCCCATAGGATATGTACTCGACTACTAGGACTATGATATAGATCATACTAGTGGGGCCAGGGTAGTCCAAGAGTACATCCTATAACTATTTCTAGTCGAGGGTGTATCGAGACAGGGCATCGATACTCCAGAGTAGACTAGCGTATACGCATCTTTACCCATATGATGGGCGATGGATGATCCTATATCCATTGGTGTTTGACATCAAAGATGGTGTACGGGGGCACAGTGGAGACTGGGTACACTAAACGGACTCACCGAGAACTCTTAAATGGTATTATACCTATCGTCAGGTAGCAGTTCTCCGGTGACACTGGTACAGTTTAGTCTGTAGACCCGAGATCGTCATAGAGTCTTGTGTGATCCCCACTGTGCTTTGATTTCCACCTTACCACGTTCATGAGAACGTGTAAAACGTTGGCTTTTGGGTACAGTCCCGAACCACATGGAAGAATGAGCGATAGGAGGGGTTTCATCTCTCCCGGTATTGGGAGTTGATATTGCACTGTGTTCGATTGGCTATAACTGGAAGTCTCTGGCCAGGGCTGATATGGAGATCTACTGGTAAGTGTTATCAGTAGTTTCTCGACCCATTATGAGCCTCACATTAACACGACTTATCAGCTATCGGGGTCTGACGTTTACTACCCCTAGACTGGATATGCGACATATCAGATGAAGAGACCGGACTGTACGGTAGTGTTACTGATTGGATTCATAGGAATGTGTGCAGGCTTGCTTGTTGATCTTATGATCACTCAATACCCGGTTGGCTGTTACGTTTAGGTGACCGCTTGCAGCTTGTGGGTGTTTGATATGATCATCGCCTCTGTCGACGTATTGACGATGTAAGTCCATGCTACCCTTCCCCGGTACTTACGGGGTTGCAGAAGTGGTGAAAAACGATTTTCAAGAGGGTGGTAACATGGACTACAAATACGGATCTTTGCTAAACAACTAACTAACAACCTAACTTGAGTTTACCTACTCGGTTAGGGGGGCTATACCTTTCTTGAACTCCTTCGTCTTCAACTCCTCCCGGTGTACGGATCGGCCTCACCTCGTCGTCTCCTTGCGCCGAAGATGGATCCACCCGAAAGCTTCTACCTTTGGCATCTTCTTCGAACTTTGAAGAAACTAGAACACTTGGCTTGTTAGGCCTTGTGAACCAGAATGAGTAAAGGAATGTTTTGGTGTCTTTTTTATCTCTAAGGCAATGAGTCTCAACACATGAGAATGGTTTGCCTTGAGCTAGAGAGAGCAAGAGGAAGAGGGAGAGCTTGAGAATGAGAGAGCTCAAGAGAGAGAAAGCAAATCAAAGAAAACGAGCCACTCTTTTCTCATCCAACCTCTCATAATCCAAAAGCCATCATAACAAAAATAGTAATCAAGTATTGTGTGATGGTTTAAGTCAAAATGGCTATATCATTTCATGCACTCATTTTGCATAAATAAACAAGCAAGCAAAAGTCTTTGCCATGGAATGATAGCCATTGTCATGATGATGGTCAACTAGTCCAACCTAGTCCACCGGTCAACAAAGTCAACAAGTCAACAAAGTCAACCCCTCAACAACCATGTCACTATAATACTTAATTAATATTATTGTTAATCATATATCTTATTCTCATTTGGGTTTAGCCAAAAGTCAATAGTCAACAGTCAACAACCCCAATGAGA
Organism: Agapanthus africanus; assembly: GCA_030015575.1. Classification (NCBI taxonomy): domain Eukaryota; kingdom Viridiplantae; phylum Streptophyta; class Magnoliopsida; order Asparagales; family Amaryllidaceae; genus Agapanthus; species Agapanthus africanus. The sequence continues at coordinate 488,215,205 of CM057341.1, forward strand.
ATCCTCTGCCTCTGTCTCTCTGTCAACTGTGCATACACACCCGCATCCGCGTTCCAAGGAACATGAATACAAACGAGATAAAACCAATCCCAAAACGTATACTAGGATCTGGCTTAAACCAAAGCCCACTAGTGTTAACTGTCCGGACACTGTACGTGCACAAGTGTACGGATGTGACCGAACCCTGTCGCAAAACCATGCGACCTGTCGCAAAACCATGCGACCTCTACTCTTTTGCCTAAAGGCGAATAGCTTTCTGTGTGGGACTCTAAAGACTCGACACTACGCTGGTAGTGGGTTTAACCACAGACCGCAAGCGGCACTAGCTGTGCGTAACGGTCCCCAGGTAGATGCCGACAAGAAGACTGATGAGGTGAAACCCATCTGAACTCCTACTGAGTCTGAATGTGACAATCTCTGTACAGTCCGGTCTGTTCTTCTGATACATCGAATGGCGGGCCTAGGGGGCGGTAAACGTCAGTCCCCTAATAGCGGTACAAGTCATGTCGGAGTGTAGCCCAGAACACCCTGAGATAGCACTGGAAACCTACCAGTATATCTCGCTTGCCCTGGCCAGGGACTACTCGTGTAATGGCTCTCCTAGACACAGCGCGATGTCAACCCTCAATACCGGGAGAGACGAATCCTGTCTAACCGTCACTTCCTCTAAGTGCTTCGGGACTGCACCCAACTACTACCTGTTTGCATGACTCCTTTGTGCCGTGGTAGGGTAGTAATCTAAGTACAGTGGGAACACACTCGAGGCGAAGTGACAATGTCAAGTCAGCGGACTAAGCTGTACTCATGTCACCTGGGTACTGATAACTGACGATAGGTATAGTACCAACCAACAGTTCCCGACGAGTCCTGTCCAGTGTACTCGTAACCCAACGAGCACCCGCATACTATCTCAAGTACGACGTACTGATGGCTGTGGGACAGACCGTCTCCCACACTGGGATGAGAAGCGCATACGCTAGTCTACTCCGGAGTATCGATGCCCTGTCTGGATAGTCCTGTGACTAGGGACCTGCATAAGGATGTGCTTATAGATTACCCAGCCCCCACTTGTGTGACTGCCATCACAACGTTGGTAATCAAGCAAAGATCCTACGGGCTCCACTAATGTGTATAGGTGATATACTAAAATAAACACACGTACACATTGAAGTAGAAACAAACCAAGTAGCATACTACTATATTGAGCAAGATTGTCTATACAAGGTGAATATCCCAAGCTTCCATTAAGTAATATACAAACTAGTATGATACAGTAATGGCCTCTAGGGCATATACACTAACAATCTCCCACTTGCACTAAGGCCATGTACTGGCGTATCGAAGACCTATCATCTCGATCAGCCGCTCGAACTGAGTCTGGGTAAGGCCTTTATGAGTGGATCAGCAGTGTTATCTTCCGTAGAAACTCTCCGAACCTCGATCTCCTGGCGACCCACGATCTCCCTGATCAGGTGATACCGCCTCAAGATGTGTCTGGACTTCTGATGGGACCTTGGTTCCTTCGCTAAAGCTATAGCCCCGTTGTTGTCGCAATACAGAGGTATTGGATCAACAATGGACGGAACCACCTGAAGTTCAGTTAAGAACTTCCTTAACCAGACAGCTTCTTTTGCGGCATCTGCAGCAAGCGATATATTCCGCTTCCATCGTCGAGTCAGCAACGGTTTCCTGTTTGGAACTCTTCCATCACACCGCCCCTCCATTGAGGATAAAGACATAACCCGACATGGACTTGGAATCATCCTTGTCACTCTGGAAGCTGGAGTCAGCAAAGGCCTCGATCTGGAGGTCTTTTCTGCCATACACCAAGAACATCTCCTTAGTCCTTCTCAGGTACTTGAGAATGTTCCTTACTGCTATCCAGTGTTTCTCCCAGGGTTTGACTGATACCCGGCTTACCACCCTCAGTTCATAAGCTACATCTGGTCTGGTACACAA
>CM057341.1:488217363-488363577 GCA_030015575.1 Agapanthus africanus
TTCGAGACCCGATTCGAGGAGGCGGATGAACCGTTTCGGGTACATGGTGGACCCGTTAAGGTACCCCGGGGCAAGAAGCGCGTGATGATGACGATGTGAGCCTGGCAGGGGAGCACTACCTACCGGTGATTTTACCCGACGCGTCGGATATCCGGAGGATACCGTCGTGGTCTTGAGATGGATGGTAGGGGCCGGTCTGGACTGACGGCGCCCTAGATATTGTGATTGAGACATTGAGATTTCGAGATATTGAGGTACAGAGACTGTGATACAGAGATATCGAGATATTGGGATTACGTTTTGTGCGATGCTAGGCACTGTTTTATGCTGATTTCATTATGATACCTCATTTTAAAATACAAAGGAAATCTCACTAAATTATGGAAACAGTTCTTCATTTACATGTATTCTGTTTCATGTATTCATACCTCATTCATATGATATATTGCTACCTGAGGCACTGACACGGGCACATGAGATTACACTCGGGTTAGATATTTACCCTAGCCTGTTATAGGCTGCATGTTGTATACTTTTTTTGAGGATATATTATGATCGTATGACCTAGGATTGCGTCATACATGCGATTTCTGTGCGTAGATGTTTTTCTATTCACGAGTTGGCAACTCACCCCCGTTGTGCCCAGTTTCTTGCAGGTTTGCCGTACAGGTTTCATTATGGCTTTGCGGGCTCAGTTGCATTCGGGTGACTTGCCAGTAGGTGGGTTTTTCTTGTATCGTACCCATCCTATTACCTTGTATAATATTATTCCGTTGTATCTAGTAAATTCCATCAACCAAACATGTATTTATTTTAAGATAGAGACCAGTGATGTTATTCCTTCGACCTTAGAGTCGCGCGTTATTTTTCTGCGGTTTTCTTGTGGATTTGAGTTTCCTTTTGAATTTTGATCCTCGCCGTTGGCGTTGAATATTATATTGCTTGTGTGGTTGTGACCGTCGATTGACAAAGAGCTAGCTCCCGCTTGGGGATGCCTTTTTATTGATTTCGTATACTATTCATGTTGTATCCCGTTTGGGAGCCAGTATTTACAAAGGAGACTCTGCCGAAATTTTCAGTAAATTTTGATGTTCTTAAAAACCGCATAATTCGGCTTATGCTATTAAAACTACTTGTTTTAAATTGGTTTTCCTTCACTCTACTTCTTTTCTTGGTTTGGATTTCTGGGTTTTCGGTTTACTTAGAATACGTACGCCTCGAGACGTTTCGTAGTTTAAGTGCCGGTCATGTTCCGTACTTTCGGGACTTCACAAGATCGGTCTTATAAGCCGTTCGAAATGCCCAAAGGGCATCAGTGAGTTTCAACGACCAATCCTTTCGGTTCTTGGAAACCGTATTCTCCAGTATCTGCTTAATTTGCCGATTTGAAACTTCGGCCTGCCCACAGGTTTGGGGGTGGTAGGGCGTAGATAGCTTATGATTAATGGAATATTTCCGCATCAAGGTCTCGAAAGTCTTATTGCAGAAATGAGTTCCATTGTCGCTAATGATCGCTCGGGGGTGCCCAAACCGGGAGAAAATGTTTTCTTTAAGAAACCTAACGACAACCTTGTTGTTGTTAGTCCAGCTGGGCACAGCCTCGACCCACTTAGAGACGTAATCAACAGCGAGAAGGATGTACAGGTTCCCAAAAGAGCTGGGAAACGGCCCCATGAAATCTATCCCCTAAACGTCGAAAATCTCCACAACCAAGATTGGTTGGAGCGGCATCTCATTCCTCCGGGATATCCGGCCCAAGTGTTGGCACCGGGAGCAAGTCTTGCAATAGTCATGAGCGTCCTTGAAGAGTTGTGGCCAGTAGAAACCACATTGCAAGATTTTCTCAGCTGTCTTTCTGGGGCCAAAATGCCCGCCACATGCTTGATCGTGGCAAAATGACACCACACTCTTGAATTCATCGTCAGGGACACACCGACGAATAATCTGGTCGGGACAGTACTTGAACAGATAGGGTTCGTCCAGTAAAAGTGTTTTACTTGGGATAAGAATCGAAGTCTGTCCTGACTTGACCATTCAGTCGGCAGTAACCCTATGGCCAAATAGTTCACAATATCTGCGAACCAGGGTTTGCGAGATACTGTCAAGAGTTGTTCATCCGAAAAACATCGTTGATCGGAAGTTGAGGCGACGGCGAAGAAGGAAGTCGTGAGAGATGGTCGGCGACCACGTTTTCACATCCTCTTTTTTCGTTAATGACATGGTCAAACTCTTGAAGCAAGAGGATCTAACGTATTAGCCGGGATTTTGCATCTTTCTTCGCAAAAAGATGGCGCAAAGCAGAATGGTCTGTGTAGACAATGACTGGAGAGCCGATGAGGTAGGGCCTGAACTTTTCTAAAGCAAATACAACAGCTAAGAATTCCTTCTCAGTTGTTGTATAATTAAGTTGGGCGTCGTTCAGGGTTCGGCTAGCATAATAGATTACATGCGGCATCTTGTTGATGTGTTGTCCAAGGACAGCAACAATAGCAAAGTCGGATGCATCGCACATAATCTCAAATGGGTGCGTCCAGTCAGGTGAAGAAAGAACGGGAGCAGAAGTGAGTGAGTTTTTTAATGACTCGAACGCAGTCACACAGCTCGAGTTGAAGTCGAATGGCGTGTCTTGTCCAGTAGAAGAGTCAAGGGCCTACCAATCTTTCTAAAGTCCTCGATGAACCGTCTATAGAAACCGGCATGGCCAAGGAAGGCTCGGATGTCTCTGACGCATCTGGGAGGAGGGAGATTGGAAATGACCTCAATCTTCGCTCTGTCAACCTCTATGCCATTTTGCGAAATGATATGTCCTAAGACAATACCTTCGCGCACCATGAAGTGGCACTTCTCCCAATTCAAAGTGAGGTTCTTGTCCTTACATCGGGTAAGGACAGCGTCAAGATGCAGCAAACACTCGTTAAAGGAATCGCCGAAGATGGAGAAATCATCCATGAAGATCTCTAGGAATTTCTCCACCATGTCAGAGAAGATTGCCATCATACACCGCTGGAAGGTAGCGGGCGCATTGCATAACCCAAAGGGCATGCGACGATATGCGAACGTGTCGAAAGGACAAGTGAATGTGGTCTTGTCCTGGTCTTTTTCGGCGATGGGAATCTGATTATAGCCGGAGTAGCCATCAAGAAAGCAGTAGTACTCGTGTCCGGCCAATCGTTCAAGCATTTGGTCAATGAAAGGTAGCGGAAAGTGGTCTTTCCGCATTGCGGCGTTGAGTTTTCTGTAATCGATGCAGACTCGCCATCCAGTTTGGGTGCGAGTAGGGATTAACTCATTCGCCTCATTAGTAATGACCGTTATTCCTGACTTCTTGGGTACAACGTGAATGGGGCTAACCCACTGGCTATCAGAGATAGGGTAAATGATACCACTATCCAGACACTTCACGATTTCCTTTTTCACAGCCTCCTTCAAGACTAGGTTGAGTCGCCTTTGAGGATCTCTGGCTGGTTTGGCATCATCCATCAGATGAATGTGATGTTCAACGATCTGGGGACTAATTCCCTTGATGTCCGCCATGGACCAGCCAAAAGCTTGCCTATTGCTGTGCAAGACCGCAAGAAGGGCTTTCTCTTGCTCTGGAGCTAGAGAAGCCGAGATGATAACAGGGAGGGTCTCGTTCTCACCCAATTAAGCGTACTTAAGGTGAGATGGCAAAGGCTTGAGTTCGAGCGTTGGAGGTGAAATGATTGAAAGCAAGATTGGTGAAAAGGTCTCGAACTCAAAGGATTCCAGCAAAGGTTCAAAACGAGTGTAAGCGACCGAGTTGGATGGTTTAGGTGACTCATCCGGAAATTCGAAGGATTCAAACTCGGGTGGTGAGCGGCTAAGATCATTCGAGAACGTGAAACACTCGTAGTCATTGTCGGGCGCAGAAACAGCAGCAGGTTCGAAGAGGAACGCACTAGTGGCGTTAAAGTTATCGTGATCGAACAAAAACTCCTCGAATTCACACTCTTCAGGGGTGATCTCCTGGATTGAGCAAACATCTAGTATATGAGCATTAAGTTCGGAAGGCTGATTCCCCAACCTAAAAATGTTGAGTTCAATTGTCATGTTTCCAAAAGACAGGTTCATCGAACCATTGCGACAATTGATCACAGCATTTGAGGTTGCAAGGAATGGGCGACCGAGTATCACCGGAATTTGATTCCGGGGGTTAGCTACAGGATGTGTGTCTAATACAATGAAGTCAACTAGGAATATGAAGTCCCCAACCTTGATTAACACATCCTCTAGCTCACCCCTAGGATGGGTGATTGATCGGTCGGCCATTTGGAGAGTACAGTGTGTGGGTTTCCGCTCTCCTACACCTAATTGCTCATATACTGAGTACGGAAGTAGGTTAACACTGGCACCAAGATCTAATAGTGCGCGGTTGATGTTCTTATCCCCAATGGTAATGGAAATCGTAGGACAGCCAAGGTCCTTCCGTTTTTGTGGTAAAGATTGGGTAAGAGCATCACTCACAGCACTAGCCAAGAAAACTTTCTTGGGTACCTGAGACTTCCTCTTTTTCGTGCACAAGTCTTTTAAGATTTTCGCGTAGGACGGGACTTGTTGGACAGCATCTAAAAGGGGAATATTAATGTTAACTTGCTTAAAAAACTCTAAAATCTTCTCCATTTGTGGATTTTGTTTATTGGACCTCAACCGGTTTGGAAATGGAACATTTTTAAAATTGGTTGAGTCCAATGCTTATGGAGGAGATTGTGGATCTGGAACGGATCCCAGAGCTGGTGTTTTCGTGGAGTGAGAAGTGGGTCCGTTCAGAGCAGAAGAAGAAGAAGAAGAAGCGGCCGGAGTGAGAAGTGTTTGGTCTTTATTTGCTGTGCCGATGTTGTTGTGCAGCATCCTTCCCAATCTCAATGTAGTTACGGCACTCACATTATGGTTCTGTTGTTCAAGAGCAACATGTACATTATGTGGGTGACCGGGATTTGGGAGTGGTTGAGATGGAAGCTTCCCCTTTTCTCGCTCGCTTAACGCCACATTCAGCTGTGCAATCTAGGCTTCTATGGTCTTGATGCTTTGCCCGTGTGCAGCAGTGTGTTGCACCAAAGACTGATTAGACGACTGGATGTTGGCGGTGGATTTTGTCGATTGTTTAACGAACGCCTCCAGACTTCGTCTAGCGAGGAAACCTTATCATTGTTTGACGAAACAAAGTTGTTTTGTGGAAAAGAATTGTTGAGTGCAAAGTTGTTCGTCTGATTTTGAAAAGGTTGGGGTTGGAAGGGCTGCTGAAACTGTTGTTGAGTTTGTTGTTGCGCTTGTTGTTGCAGAGGAGGAGGCCTCTGGAAATTGTTGCCTTGGAATTGATGCTGATTCTGATTCCAGGCGAAATTGGGGTGGTTCCTCCAACCGGGATTGTAGGTGGAAGAGTATGGATCATTTCTTGGTCTTTGCTGAAATGCAGCATTAACCTGATCCTGTCCTTGAGATGGTGGATTGTAAGGACACTCTTCGGTTAAGTGAGAAGGATCGGAACAACAAGAATAAATGGTACGAAGGGGAAGAACAGCGGCGGGAGATGAAAATTTGCTCTCAATCGCTTCAAGTTTTCTTGTTATTGCAGCCATTTCAGCTTTCATCGCAATAGAGACATCGAGTTGGTGAATTCTTACCCTAGACTGACCAGTAGAAGTTGAGGACGAAGAAGAAGAAGTTGGTCTTGTACTCTCCCATTGAAGCGTTTGTTCCGCAAGGTCGTCGAAGAATTGCCACGCTTCCTCGTCAGATTTCGATAAGAAGTGGCCCTGACAAATGGTTTCCCACAACTGCTTGGTTGCTGGGTTCAGGCCCTCATATAAGGTTTGGCAAAGTTGCCATTTCTCGATACCATGGTGAAGACACTGAACAAGAAGGTCTTTATACCGGTCAAAACACTTCCAGAAGGGTTCAGTAGGAAGCTGAGAGAATTGATTGATTTCGTTACGGATCCTTGCGGTTTTATGGTTGGGATAGAATTTCTTGAGAAACGCTTTCACAAACTCGTCCCAACTGGTTATGGAGTGGGAAGCGGTGCTATACAGCCATTTTTCAGCAAGATCGCACAAAGTGAACGGAATGACCCGTAGCCATATAGCATCGTCCGACAGCTGGGTAGTTTTCATCATGGCACAAACATTTTGGAACTTGTTGATGAAGATATAGGCATCTTCAGATTCAAGCCCATGAAATTTCGGAAGCATGTTAATGAAGTAGGGCTTAATTTCAAAATTATCCCCATTGGCCGGTGGAAGGGAAAGACAGGTGGGAAGTGCAGAACGGGTGGGATAGAAACGATCCTGGAGCGCGATTCGCTGCGGCGCTACAACAGGCGGTGGTGGTGGGTTATTTTCCTCTATAGGAGGTGGAGTCAATCCCGGGGGAGTCAAAGAGATATTTGGATTAAATCCTGACATCGCGGAAGAAGAGGTTGGTGATGGTGAAGGTGAAGATGTATGAACAGAATTCCGGTCAACGTCGGAGTTGGCCGGCAAAGGTAAGGGTGAATGAGGCATGGATGGAGTTTCGACGTCTGAGTCGATCGCGTAGTCGGTAGCGACTAACGTAACGCGGACTAGGCGGGCGCTAGTGTCCCGAGTCCAAGCGGACATACACTAAACGAGTTTAGTATAGTCAAAGCAGAGAAGGTGAGGGTAAGAGAACATCAATGGAGAAATACGATGGGTGGTGGGTGAAAAAATGGATTCTGGCGACAAAGGGCAAGTTTTTATAAAAGTTTTTGGTTTTATGTTTTTTTTTCTTTTTTAGAAAGAGCTTTATAGAAATATGTACGGTCTTACGGCTTCAAGCAATCACAAACAAGATATGCACAATCACATCTAGATCTAGGGTCACCTAGGTCAGCTAGACAGCTCCTAACTGTTCCAAAGGGCTAGAAATAGGACCTCAAACCGCCTCTTCTCCATTAATTGCGGCCAGGTAAGTGCTAGGTAAGTGGGAGGCTCCCCACTACGTAAGTAGTGGTCCTAATTAAGTAACCACTTGCCTTGGACACACTTGCCTAGACACTGCAAAAGTCAGGATAGGATAAACGGCCGATGCCTGTAACTAGTCTTCTGTCCTATTTAAGCGCGAAGTCCTTAGGGCTGAGTCTAGTATTTTTTAATTTAAGCAATGGTCAATGCATATGCTTTTTGTGATTTCTGGGGTCCAGGGAAGGGTGATGAAATCCCCACCCAATCTGAATTGGTTTCAAGCCCCTTAAAGTCCGTATTAATATATGCAAAGCAGTAACAATCAACTGCAAACAATTTTTATTTTTTAGCGCGGCGCAAAGAATCCTGCACAAAAACAATTTATTGGAAGGGCGAAGAGAGTTTGCGAAAAGAATGCTGCAGAAAACACAGTTCAGTGGAGTTCAGAGGAGTGGGGGAGAGGAGAGGAAGACTTACAGGGAATTTGAGTTGATGAGGGCACCAAACGGCCGCGGTTCCGCGGCCAAAGAGTGGGCTTGGGCCTTCAATTTTCTGGGTTGTGCTCTGTTGGGTGTCCTCTTCCTGTTTGGAGCTCCCGAATCTTGATTTGCTCACTGGGTTTGCTCCAGAATTTCACAGTAGACCGTTGGTTCCGTTTTGATCAAACGCGGTGTAGCCACGAAATATGGGTCTAACTTCCCACGTCTTTGGTACTGAACTCGAACTTCATTTTTTTTTATCCTGCACACTTGCACAAAAACTATTCAAAAATAACAAGATAGTTTTTTTTACAATGTATATTTTTTTTTTGTTTTTCGGTTATATTTATATTCACAAATTAACCTGAAATTACACAAAGAAATAAACTACCGTCTCCCCGGCAACGGCGCCATTTGATTGGTAGAGTTTTTGCGTGCTAAGTTTATTACCGCAATCAAGACGGTTTCGCTTGTAGCTAGCCAGTTGAGTACGAGTCGTCCGCAGGGAGATGGGAATCTTTTTCTATGTGCTTTAACGAGTTAAGTCTAATTGTCCTGGTTTGTTTTTAGATTGCTTAAGTGCTAAAATGATATATATAGAGAGCTTGTTAGGGTTAGGATTAGGTTAGTTTGAGTTAGGAGTCGCTCACTTCTTTCATTGCAACTCTTAATATCGGTGTTACGGTAATCGGCAACAACGGGGATTAGCACGACTAGGAAGGAACTTGCGAGTATAAGCTAGGCTTTCCAACGCATAATTTCTTCCTTTTGGTGCTTGTCCGTCCGTTCTTGGCTCTTAGCCTTAACCTCCGGTTAATTCAACCACAACCGGTCTCACTAAGAAATCACCGCTATCATGTAGGATAGGGTGCTGTAGGGAGCGGATTGTGGTTCAATTAACGGGAGTTCGAATTAAGATGTCGGGCAAGAAAAGAGTGAGAGAGATTTCCATCTCTCAAACTTTCCTTATCCTGCCCTAACAAGTATCAAAACTACTCACCGATTATAAGGAAAAGAAAATAAAACAAAGGAGGAAGATAGAAAGAAAGAGGTTAGAAGATTACAACTAGCTATTTGAGACCTTACCATGGCAAGGATCAAGCTTAAGCATCATAGTTGTTTAAGGATAAAGAAAAAGAGAACAAGAAAGAAACAAACAACAAATAACAACAACTAGTTTAACAAATGAAAATTACAAGCAATTATAAAAAGAACAAGACAAGCATGATAACAAAGAGAACTCTTTTATTCATTCTTCACTCACAAAAGCTTACTACAAGTTTTTAATGGAGAAGAGATGAGAAGAGGAAGAAGAACAACACATGTATTCTAGAATTCTAAATACAAGATTATGGACCCTTGGTTTTAGCAAGTTCTGGACTATTTATAGGCAGGAAACAGAAATCCTAGGGCAATATTCTGGATCAACATGAAAAGACCAAACACCCCTTGAAAACTCATCAGCTACGGCGCCTGTACGGCCGCGGATCCGCGGCCTAGACCCCCTATTGGCCGCGGATCCGCGGCCCTATAGGGGAGTTGGGGTCTAGATTTTTGTGTGCTTCCCTGGTCTTCTATGTTCTTTAGTCTGGTACAGGTTTTTTCTCAGATTTCCTTCACGATTTTTCCAGAAATTCTGTTGATCAAAAGGTGATGTGATGTGGATCTTTTGCAACGATTTCCTCGAGCTCCGCGTAGATATGTTGGATCTTGTGTTGCCATTGAGCTTTGTGCATGAAAATGACATTGATTTGCCATTTTGTCTCTTAAACTGGTGTGCGGCAACATACGGATAGAGAGCGGAGACCTGTGTTTCATCTGTGGTTGGCAGTAATCCGGATTTTGTCGTGCTTTTCCATGAATTTTACTGTTTAGAGCCGAGAACGTGTATCCTGCAATTGACTAGCAAACACGGCTCAAGAGTACCTACTGATAAGCAATGTGATAAAAATAGGGCGGTATAAAAATGCAAAAAACTGATATGAACAGGGCCCGGAGGTACCCCGGGGTAAGAAAGGGATGTCGATGTACCACACCGATGAGCCCGGCAGGGAAACCAAACACTCCGGTGACATTACCTATGACTCGGCGGTTATCATGGGGATACCGACGGGAGTCATGTGCGTATGGATACGTCAAAAGGCGATGGTCAGAGCTAGGCACTCGTGCTTTTCGGAATAGCGTATGATACGTACCTATCAGGGTGCCAGTCTTGGTGACAGCACCTGATAGTTCGGCATTTCTGTGTCTATACTTAGCACATTGGTTTAATGATATTTCTTTTTACTTCTTAGTATATATAACAGTGGATTAGGACGCTGTTATATATGCCCTTACACCAATATTAGTGGAATGGGACGCTAATATATGTGTATTGACATTAATTTTATATACATCATATTTATTCATGCAAATATACCTAGGTTATAAGAGATTCACTTGATATTGGATTTAGGACATATGACATTTACTTGATATTGTACATAAAGGATAAATGAGATTCACTTGATTTTGTAATTCAGGATATAGGAGATTTATTCGATATTGTACATTAAGGATTTGCGAGACTTATATGATATGAGATCCAATTTGGGGGCTGATTTGAGAAAATTGGGATTTGGATTGTCTTGATGGATTGTGATCCTACCACGATGTCAGGATTCCGTGGAAATGACATATTTCATTTTATACTCCACATTTATTGTTTATGCACTGTTTCATGTATTAGTAGTACCTGTTAGAGTACCTTTCATGACGGTTGCATTTACATATCTTTATTATATGCATTGCTTCATGTGTAGTTGTACCTGTTAGTGTACCTTTAATGATTGTTGCATATATACATTTTCATATCATTAGTGCATGATTATTGCATACTGATTGTCATATTATTATTGCTTCATGTATTAGTTGTACCTGCTAGTGTACTTTTCATGATTATTGTATTCATATGACCTTTTATTGCTATTAATTGCACATGTTAGATTCACGTTGTACGTGCATGCTTGCGATTACCTGCATTGTTATTTACTATTCACGAGTTGCCAACTCACCCCCGTTGTGCCACAGTTGTTTTATAGGGTGTTCCTCAGAGTAGTCGAGGCAAGCTATTCATCTATCTGATCATCTTTTGCTGCGGATACCGCTTCAGCTCATAGTGTGCAGTTTTGCTTAGGTGGGTTTTGTGGTTATCCGTATTATTGTGTTGTATATTCGTTGTATCCTTGTATTCTCCATCTACTATATTTTTATGTTGACTTAGAGACTTGGTGAGGACGATATTGTATATTATTTGTGACTTGTTTGTCTTTTATACTGCTTTCTTTTTATCGTCTTTTATTTCTTCGCTGCGGCGTTGTATATTGTTGTGGTGGTTGTTTTCTGCCTTTGGACGTGTTTTTGCTCCCGTTTGGGGATGCTTTACTTTTATTTATGTTGTACCCATTTTTGGGGCTAGTTTTTACAAAGGAGGTACTGCCAAAATTTTAAAGAAAGAAAAGTTAGACTTTTACAGAATTTGGGTTGTGACTTCAAATGTTTCAAAACTTTTATTATCTTTTCTTGTCTTTTTGATGGTTTAGATTTCTGGGTTTTGGCTTTCTTTTACTACGTTACGCCTGTAGACGTTGCGTAGTATTAGGACCGTCATGTGCCAATTTCGGGTCGTGACAGAAACCTTTTCTCCAGTGGCTATGCTTAAGTCCATCCGGATCCTACTTGCTATTGCTGCATACCATGACTACGAAATTTGGCAGATGGATGTTAAGACCGCCTTCCTAAATGGTGATTTAAAAGAGAGCGTGTACATGACTCAGCCAGAGGGCTTCGTAGACAGTGGGAGCAGCGGAAAGGTATGCAAGCTGCTTAAATCCAACTACGGGTTAAAGCAGGCATCACGGAGTTGGAACATCTTCTTTGATGTTGTAGTCAAAGAGTTTGACTTCATCAAAAACGTAGATGAACCATGTATATTTAAGAAGGTTGCAGAGCGTAAGGTTGTCTTCCTCGTATTTTACGTCGATGACATACTCTTGATAGGAAATGATGTTCCTATGCTACAATCGGTCAAGCTCTTCTTATCACAAAGATTATCAATGAAAGATCTAGGTGATTCCTCCTGCATACTAGGAATTATGATCTATAGAGATAGATCTAAACGGATACTGGGATTGTCCCAATCCAGGTACATTAACACCATACTAAAGAGGTTTAGTATGGAAGAATCCAAGCGTGGAAACCAAGCCACGATCTCTGGAATCACTCTCTCCAAAGAGATGTCTCCCAAGACTGATTTGGAAAGAGCTCGCATGCAAGGGATACCCTATACTTCGGCGGTAGGATCTATCATGTATGCGATGCTATGTACCAGACCTGATGTAGCATACTAACTAAATGTAGTGAGTAGGTATCAAGCAGATCCTGGAGAGAGTCACTGGATAGCCGTGAAGATCATTCTCAAGTACTTGAGAAGAACAAAAGAGATGTTCTTGGTGTATGGTAACGGAGAACTCCAGGTAGAGTCCTTTACCGATTCGAGCTTCCAGAGTGATAAGGACGACTCTAAGTCGCACTCGGGATTTGTTTTTACCCTCAATGGAGGGGCGGTGTGTTGGAAGAGTTCCAAACAGGAAACCGTTGTAGACTCGACGATGGAGGCTGAATACATCGCTGCCAACGATGCTGCCAAAGAGGTTGTCTGGATGAAGAAGTTCATCACTGAACTTGGTGTGGTTCCGTCTAATGAGCATCCAATACCTTTTTATTGTGATAACAATGGAGCTGTGGGTTTGGCCAAGGAACCCAGGTCCCATCAGAAGTCCAGACATATTCTGAGGCGGTATCACCTGATCCGGGAGATTGTTGATCGCCGAGAAATCGAGGTCAGGAGAGTTGATACGAAGGACAACACTGCTGATCCATTCATGAAGGCCATTCCCTAGATACAGTTTGAGAGGCTCTTCAGGATGTTAGGTATGAGATACTACAACAGCTGTCCTTAGTGCGAGTGGGAGATTGTTACTTATGTATATGCCCTAGAGTCCATTATTGTACATATGATGTATATTATAGTGGATGCTTGGATATATAAAGAGAGGACTTTCTTGCTCGACATAATAGTATGTTATTTGGTTTCACTTTGTCTTAACATATTGACTTGTATTAGTTTACTGTCTTGCTCTCACATGTTTTTAAAGCCCTTAGGATATGTACTCGACTACTGGGACTATGATGAGATCATACTAGTGGGGCCAGGGTAGTCAACGAGTACATCTTATAACTGTTCCTTGTCGAGGGTGTATCAAGACAAGGCATCGATACACAAGAGTAGACTAGCGTATACGCATCTTGACCCATATGATGGGCAATGGATGATCCCATATCCATTGGTGTTTAACATCAGAGATGGTGTACGGGTGCTCAGTGGAGCCTGGGTACACTGGATGGACTCGCAGAGAACTCCCAGATAGTATTATACCTCACGTCAGATGGCAGTTCTCCGGTGACACTAGTACAGGTTAGTCTGTAGACCCGAGATCGTTATAGAGTCTTGTGTGATTCCCACTGTGCTTTGATTTCCATCATACCACGTCCAAGAAGGCGTGCAAAACGGTGGTTTTTGGGTACAGTCCCGAATCACATGGAGGCAATGAGCGATAGGAGGGGTTTCGTCTCTCCCGGTATAGGGAGTTGATGTTGTGCTGTGTTCGATTGACTATAACTGGAAGTCGCTGGACAGGGCTGATATAGAGTGCTACCGGTAAGTGTTATCAGTAGTTTCTCGACCTGTTATGAGCATCACATCGACACGACTTATCGGTTACTGGGGGTTTGACGTTTACCACCCCTAGACTAGATATGCGACATATTAGACGAAGAGACCGGACTGTACGGTAGTGTTACTGATTGGATTCACAGGAGAATGTACAGGCTTGCTTGTTGATCTTCTGGTCGCTCAATACCTGGGTGGCTGTTACGTTTAGCTGACCGCTTGCAGCTTGTGGGTGTTTGATATGATCATCACCCACTGCTGGCGTATTGACTATTCTTTAGAGTCCTATACAGAGGTTTCTTGGCTCAGGCAAAACGGAGTAGGAGCACATATGTGATATGTGAGGGACCGAGGATAATACGATTTGAGATACCGTATTCTATTTGTTAGTGTATATGCCCTAGGGCCCATTATTGTATCATACTAGCTTGTATATTACTTAATGGAAGCTTGGGATATTCACAGTTATACTAACAATCTTGCTAAACATGGTAGTATGCTACTTGGTTTATTTCTATCTTAATATGTATATATGTTAGCATATCAAGAATACTTATTGATAGAGCCCTTAGGATCTTACTTGACTACCAGCGTTGTGATGGCAGTCAAACTAGTGGGGGCTGGGTAGTCTACAAGCACATCCTTTTTCAGGTCCCTAGTCGTAGGATTATCGAGACAGGGCATTGTCACGGCCCGAAATTGGCACGTGACGGCCCTTCAACTACGCAACGTCTACAGGCGTAACGCAATTTAAGTAAGCCAAAAACCCAGCAATCTAAACCATCAAAAGTAGTAAGAAAGTGATAACAGCATTTTCAAAACCTTTGAAATCTCAACCCAAATTCTTTAAAGTCCAACTTTTCTTCCTTTATAATTTTGGCAGCACCTCCTTTGTAAAAGCCAACCCCAAAAATGGGTACAACATAAATATAAGTAAAGCATCCCCAACAGGAGCAAATCCACGCCCAATGGCGGAAAACAACCACCACAACAGATATACGACGCCGCAGCGAAGAAATAAATGACGATAGAAGTAAAACTGCATAAAAGACCTCCAAGTCACAAAATAATACAAAATCGTCCTCACATCAAGTCTCTAAATCATACAAGATAATGGTAGATGGAGAGTACATGGATACAACGAATATACAATAAACAACTTTAGATAACCGCAAAACCCACCTAAGAAAAACCGCACACTGTGAGCTGAAGCGGTATCCGCTGCAAAAGATAATGTGATAGATGAATAGCCTGCCTCGACTACTCTAGGGAAACAACCTGCAAGACCTTGTGGCACAACGGGGGTGAGTTGCCAACTCGTGAATAGTAAATAACATATGTAGGTAATCGCAAGTATGCAAGTACAGCGCGAATCTAACATAGGCTAGCTAATAGCAATAAAAGTCATATGTGTGCAATAGTCATGAAAGGTACACCAGCAGGTACACTAATACATGAAGCATTAATATGACAATATGTATGCAACAGTCGCGTCTCTAATTGCGCACTGTAATGTCCTCAGCTACGGTCCATCCGAAGCCTTTTACACGGACTCGAAATCACGAACTCGGTATCTTCGTCACTCCGTAGAAGATATCTAGCCGAACACATCCTCAGCGTGCATATCGCGTCTCTGATGTTAGCAGAGTGGAACGTCATCACATCGAAATCCCGTGTGAACTCCTTACTCCACCTTGTTCCAATGTAGACTGATTCAGACTCGTCTCATCGCGGCTGTATGGACTGTGCTCCAATGGCTATGCTCGTATCTGGAGTCTCCCAAGCAGTGTGTCCTATCACATGATATCCGAATGATGTCGAACCATCCGATCGACTCGTCAGAACTTCATAATCCCCCCCAAGAGCTCAACATCTTGGGTACTGTTCAACAGTATCGAGTACATACCAGAGCATCGGTGGTCCAGCCCTAGAAGGGCAAACCCAAGCCTCACTAATGGCGCCGCGGAACTGCCGCAAACCCTAAGGTTCAAAGGCTTTCACACGATCATTATGTCGAGTTAGGGTTTCGTTCTTCTAGAGGGTCCATGGAATCGCTTGCATGTCTTTCCGAATACTTTAAACTTGGAAAATGGGTTCCTGACACTCGATCGTCTCTATCGACTCACAACGAATCTGCGTGAAGTTGCCTCTAGCTGGAATCAACCTATCTAATGACCTCGCATCGGGGTAAGCGAACGAACCACATGTCCTAATCATTCATCCTCGTTGACTAGCGACTCACCATCATATCTCTAAGTATATGCTCATGCTGCAGTAGCTCCAGTCATCTGGGAAATATCTCGTCATTTGCAGCAGCAACTAGCTCATTCGTCCGTATGCTGAACAGCGCCTCAATCAGTGGCTCAATCCTCTGGTACCGACCGGTACATCCGAGAAATCTCGTAACAGCGATCTGTCAAACGCTCATAGTGTGGAAACACAAAAATACGAAGCCTCTATGCAACCGTATGCCACTGGATACACGCCCAGGTCAGTCCTCGTCCACGACGAGCTCATGTTGACGCAACTCGAGCCGTAGCTCACTCTGCCCGTGCAATCGTGGCAGACAAATCATAACCAGTATCGATGAGGATAGATCATAGGAATGAATATAATACTGTTCAAAGAAATGTGCATCCTAAGGTTTTTTAAGCGGAGTGGCGTGTCGTAAGTATGCCGCGGAACAAACATACGGTACGTCCCTCTACTCAAGCTACCTACTCCATCAACCAAGGGTCATCCTAAGCGACGAAAGTTCGGGTATAATACCCCTCGACTAAGTCTAAGTTCCGTAAGGTCAAGCCTAAGTTCCGTATATATATAATCGCCTTAGGCTCCACATAGTCAAACTTAGACTCGAACCAAGGTTAACCTAGCGCTCTGATACCAACTTTGTCACGACCCGAAAGAGCACGTGACTGGCTCTTGAACCATATGAAGCCTATAGGACCCCATCTGATCCAAGTAAGCCAAAAGCCCAGAAATCTATAACCATTTTAAGGAGTAAATAAAGAAAACTGGTTTTAAGAAGTAAAGAAAACATGTTTTGAAAATCAAAATTTTTAAATAACTAAGCCGAATATGCATTTCTTTTTAAATGTGTAATCTTTCCTGAAAATTTCGGCAGAGTTTCTTTTGTAAATACTGGCCCCGAACGGGGTACAACAAAAATAACATATATCTATGCAAGGAAAAAGGCATCCCCAAGAGAGAGCTAGCTCTTCGTCAATCGACGGTCATAACCACGCAAGCAATATAATATTCAACGCCAAAGGGCGAGGATCAAAACTCAAAAAGAAACTCAAAACAACCAGAAAACCGTAATATTACAAGTGCGACTCTAAGGTCGAAATAGTACATCACTGTTTTACTAAGTCTGAAACAATATACAAGTTTTGGTTGATGGAATTCTAGATACAACGAATAATAAATTTACAATGGCGGTTCTGATACAAAAGAACCCACCTACCAAAGCAAGTCACCCATATCGAAGTAGTGTGCCAGAAATGCCGCTATGGAATCTGTACGGTAAAACCTGCAAGAACTGTGGCACAACGGGGTGAGTTGCCAACTCGTGAATAGAAAATATCTACAAGCAGAGATCGAATGAATGACCCATCCTAGGTCAATACGATCAGATATAAAAACCTCAATATGAATAAATTTGAAGCATACTAAACTGGCAATGTAACCTCAATACATAAGTGTAGTGCCAAGTGCTCGTGCCAGTGCCTCAGGTAATAGCATATCATGAATATGCGGTAAGATCAATGTAATCAAATCTGCATGTACGTGGATCCCGTCCACTCGTCACCCAATGATAATAGCATCATGCATGCAAATATCATAAAGCATATGTATGGAAAAATATGAAGATATAAACCATCTGTGTCCCTCGCGACACGTCAAAGTCATGGAACCGGAGTGCCCAGCATCGACACTCGAAAACATCATGAAAGCTGTGCCCAGCATCGGCACGTAAATCCTCATATATCGGGCTCCGTCAGTCCGGATCAGCCCACGGGCTCCGTCTGCGGAATCGGCCCTCGGCCCCAGCAGTACGCCTATATCCATCTATCGACTCTGGTCGGTATCCTCCGGATAACCACCAGGTCCAACCAATCACCGGTAGGTACTCACCCACCTCCAGACTCAATCGGCTAAGTCCTTCGATCATCTTGCCGAGGGGAACCATACCGGGCCCACCATGTACCCGCAATCGGCCTCGTCCACTCCTCGAATCGGGTCTCACATGTCGCTCTCAGCACCGGGAAAACACATGGTGGACACACTGAAATATCATATCAAGGGTAACCGGGTTTTTAAACAATTACATATTCTCTTTTGAAATACCCACGGTTCCTAAATCCAGAAATATCATGGAAACAACATATCTCAATGCGTATAATCAGAAAGCATGATGTATGCGACATGTAAAAGAAATGTAAGCATATCATTATGTCATGCAAGAATCATATACTGAATGCAACAGTACTACAGTGTAGTGACATGGTAATTATCGATGATGAAGTGTGTGAGCCGGCAAGCAAGTGTACGTGAAACATACGCATCATCGATAATGGTGCTGGTGTCCTAGCAGCATGACTGTAGTATATCAACAACACAAGCGATGCAATGGAAATAACATGAATATGCGGAGTCAAATAATCAACGCAACAGTAAAGAATCCACCTCAATAAATATATCGTGTAGCCTTGCCATTTGAAATAAGACGAATCGGGGTTTTTGGTAAAATAAGGGCTATGATGCTTTAAGAAATGACGTGACGTTTGAAAATATCCGTAGAGTCCCTTTTTTCCTATCTTTAAAATATCCCCGATTCATTAGTTTTGAAATAGGTATGACTCGGGTCTGGTCTAATGTCTACTAAGTAATCTAAACAGGAGGGGTATGAAACCACCTACATCTGAGTCGATATATATATAAATATAATAGTCAGTAATCCCGCCTCAATAGTATCACAACGATATAACATCCTCGAGTCATGAACGCGGTTCTACCATCAATATAGGCTCGTACGGTAAATCGTCGTACGACATCCCAATAGCTGGGTACGGGTCAATATCACATTATCTCATCGACTCAACTCATATCCCAAGTACTATCCTCATAATCCAGTATATGTACACATAGTCCCATACCCATGTGAACACATACAAATATATATATTCCCATATATACATGCAAAGAAAGTATGTATGCAAGTGTGTGCGTGCGTGTATGTATGGGTGCAACCCCTACTCTAGGGTTTCACACTACACTAAACCAATCCATCTTATCATCAATAATCTCAAAGAACATATAGTAAATATATGTGTGTATACGTATTCGTATACATCACCACGGACTGCGGGGTGCTATACGCCATCCACCCGACTTCTCCCCGTAGATATAAATCTACTCACCTCGCTTCTCGTGTGCCGATGTCGCCATCTTCATCTTCTTCGCCTCAACATCACGTAGGGTAGCTACAAGTATATCACAAATGCTAAAGCACATGAAAATCACATCGGAAAACCCAAACAGCACACGCTACTCACATAGGTAAAAACCTATCGCCTCGCATGCAAAAACGATCAATAGCCACTTGTCGTTGACGTCAAAACGCCACCCGACAAAAAAGAATCAACAAACACCAAAATCCATGCTAAAACAAGTCGTAAATCATGCGCCAACCCATGAAAACTAACCCAGATTTTACCCTAGATGGAATCAGACAAAATTGCATATGCCATGGTTCAAGACTACTAGAAATAGGGCCCTGCACTAAAAACGAGGCCAAACCCCCCCCCCGATATAGCCGCAATTTGCGGCCAGATGGGATTTATCTGCGGCCTGAACAAGGAGGTGGGGGCTAGGGTTTTGTGTGGTGGTTTCTATTTTCCTGCACATCCCTCTGTCAACTCAAATTTATTTTCAGACGTCTCGGGTTAAAGCAGATTTTCAAAAACAGTGACAGATTTACAGTTTTTCCCGATATCGATTTCATAAATCCGTATTCTGGTTTCTAGTCTCTTGTTTGATCCAAAATAACATCACACCAGGGGTTCTAAGGTCACCACAAACCTCAATTTCACCTTTTATTTCAGATCTAACCTAAACCCTAACTTGAAGCTTCAAAAGTCCATCAAACGACACCATATCGACATGAAACTAGAATGGATGCAATAAGAATTGAAATACTAAACTAGGGGTGCATAAATTACCTCCTTTGGCAACTCAAGAAAATTCTTGAGTTGCTCAAAGTCCTCCACATCCATTCCTTCTAGGTCCAATGTGTAGCTAGTGAGCTCGGGAATATTTTTTGTGAAATGGGACTAGGGTTTTGGGGTGGATTTCATGGTGGATCTAGGGGTTTTGTGAAAAGGGAGAGAGAGGGAGAGGGGCAGCAACAGCTGCAAGGGGAGGGAGAGGAGAGAGAATGAGAAGGGGAAAATGATGGGGAATGGTTCTACAAGTCAAAAAGTAAACCCCATACCTACCTCTCTCCTAATCATTATACTTTACCTATTCTTTTCTTCACTAAATCCTTTCTCACTTGAATAGTAAATCCAAAAGAAAAACCATGGTAGAAATGCACAAGTGTAGAGAAGAGATATGTGCACGTTTTGCACAAAAATGCCAAAAATCCGAATTGCGATTAGCACTAAATTAGTGTCAAACTAATCGTAAAAACTTAAAAATGGCATAATCCCATAAAATACCCTATTTTAGAATTTTCCATAATTTTTCCAAAATTTTTCCCATTTATCGGTATTTAATTATACCGAAATAGTAAAATATTCAATAAAATAATATTAAATTATAAAAATTCCCAATAATAATATTTTATTATTTTGAAATGTTACATGACATATTTCATTTCATACTCCACATTTATTGTTTATGCACTGTTTCATGTATTAGTAGTACCTGTTAGAGTACTTTTTATGACGGTTGCATTTACATACCTTTATTATATGCATTGCTTCATGTGTAGTTGTACCTGTTAGTGTACATTTCATGATTATTGCATATATACATTTTCATATCATTAGTGCATGATTATTGCATACCGATTGTCATATTATTGCTTAATGTATTAGTTGTACCTGTTAGTGTACTTTTCATGATTATTGTATTCATATGACCTTTTATTGCCATTAATTACACATGTTAGATTCACGCTGTACGTGCATACTTGCGATTACCTGCATATGTTATTTACTATTCACGAGTTGGCAACTCACCCCCGTTGAGCCACAGTTGTTTTGCAGGGTGTTCCCCAGAGTAGTCGAGGCAGGCTATTCATCTATCTGATTATCTTTTGTTGCGGATACCGCTTCAGCTCATAGTGTGCAGTTTTGCTTAGGTGGGTTTTGTGGTTATCCGTATTATTGTATTTTATATTCGTTGTATCCTTGTACTCTCCATCTACTATATTTTCATGTTGACTTAGAGACTTGGTGAGGACAATATTGTATATTATTTGTGGCTTGTTTGTCTTTTATACAGCTTTCTTTTTATCTTCTTTTATTTCTTCGCTATGGCGTCGTATATTGTTGTTGTGGTTGTTTTCCGCCTTTGGGCATGTTTTTGCTCCCGTTTGGGGATGCTTTACTTTTATTTATGTTGTACCCATTTTTGGGGCTAGTTTTTACAAAGGAGGTGCTGCCAAAATTTTAAATAAAGAAAAGTTGGACTTTTAAAGAATTTGGGTTATGATTTCAAATGTTTCAAAACTTCTATTATCTTTTCTTGTCTTTTTTATGGTTTAGATTTCTGGGTTTTGGATTTCTTTTACTACGTTACGCCTGTAGACGTTGCGTAGTTTAGGGCCGTCACGTGCCAATTTCAGGTCGTAACAAAGTTGGTATCAGAGCGCTAGGTTTTACCTTTCGGAGTGTAGGATGACCTTGGTATGATGGAGTAGGTAGCTTAAGCAGAGTAACGTAGTGTGTGTATGTCTGCAGCATACTCACGATGCGGTACTTCGACTAAAGTGACCTAAGTACAAATTGCTTGAAATTCCTTCCTTGATGATTCATATCCTTGTGATTCGATTTCCATGTTCTTATCAAATCTTATTTCCATTTATAGCCTTGTCGCCGATGACTATGGGGACTCAGAGAGATGCAGCGAGGGCCGAGGTCAGAGTTGGTTCGGGTGATACGAGCACTGACCAAGATGGCACGCTAGTTGCACAGGTGCAGACGGATCCGCCTTCGACAGATCAGCTCGCCAGGCTTGTGGCAGAGATGCAGGACTTGCGCCAGACGATGAGCTCATTGGTTGAGACCGTTCAAGTGCAGTGACATGAGGTTGTCACCCCTGTTACTCAGTTGTTCCTTGCGATCAGCTTGAAGCATTCCGTCACCTACATAGCACCAGTGGATGCAACCCTAATTGACGTGACAAGTATTCCAGAGACTCTGAGAGTTCCGGAAAAGAGGAGGACTCGTACCGGTGTACCAGCCTAGAGACAGAGGCTTAGTCGTCGAGACAGATTTCGTGACCGTCATGGGTATTGTAGAGGCTTAGGACGAGGACAGTCGTTCAGCTCTCATCCTCTGGAGGGTCAGCAGTCAGCACATGGATGTTTTCGATGCAGAAGCCTTCAACACTTCATCAGACATTGTTCCTTAGCACCACGTCAGGGTCATATTCTGAGACGTCATGGACGCGGAGGGTTCGCTCAGAGGGGTCAGTCTAGCAGAGGAGGAGTTCAGCCTGTTGCGGGTAGAGGACAGACACGAGAGTTTGTTTCTACTCATCGGGACGCGCGGGCGTCCAATGCAGAGTTTTCAGGTATCCTTAATTCATATGTTCTTTTGATGTATTTTTTTGTTTTTCATACTTTGTGTCGTGGTTAGGACGAGAGTCGTGTTAGGTAGATCAGCCGTTTGTTGTCTTAACTTTTGTCTGCGATTCTTTTGTTGCGCAACACATATTTCAGTTGTGTGCTAATTGGATAGGAGATGGAGATTCGTCCGTCGTTTTGATCCTTCTAGAGATGTTGGGTTTGACATTCACCTGGGCACGGACTGGTTAGCTACGTGCTAGGCGTCTGTGGACTACCGTGAGGAAAACAGTCAGGTGTTTTTCTCCCCGGCGAGTCAGTTCTTGTTGTGCAGATGGATAGTTGTGCCGCCTCTCACAGCTCGAAATAAGCCTTTTTCGCTAGTCGGCTTTTGAGGAGAGGATGTCGTGGATTCTTGGCATTCATTCGTGGTACCGGAGCCACAGTTGGTTTGTTGGACCGGGTTCCTTTCGTGCGAGAGTTTTCTGACATTGTTCCAGATGAGCCGGCGAAGCTTAAGGAGCTTAAGGATCAGCTGCAGGTTTGTTTGTTGGGGGGCTTGTGCGTCTGAGTGTTTCGCATTAGGGAGCTCCTATTTCTGTTCGTCAAGGAGAAGGGTGACACAATGAGGTTGTGTATTGATGGATCGTCAATTGAACCGGTATACGGTGCGGATAGGTATCCCTTACCTCGCATTGACGATTTCTTCGATCAGCTCCAGAGTGTGAGACATTTTCTAAGTTTGTTCGGGATCAGGTCACCATTGTTGCGGGTTCGGAGTGATGACATTCCGAAGACTGCTGTCACGATCCAATGTTTGGCCCGTGACCGGCACTTAACCACGTAACGTCTACAGGCGTAACGCGCCTAAGTAAGCCGAAACCGAGAAATCTAACCCGTAAAAGTATAGAGTGTCTAAACATTTAATAGGAACATTTGCTAAAAAGTTAAGAAAACCTCAAGTAGACAATCACCATGGTAGCAATATACGACGCCGTAGCGAAGAAATGAGCAATAAGTGGAAAACATCACATATGATAAGAACTGCATAAGTAATGTCGGCTCACAACGAGCTCGACACCAAAGTACAAAATAATATAAATCGTCCTCATAACTGGTCTCTAAGTCAATACATAAGTGGTAGATGGAGAGTACTAGATACAACAATGTACATAACTGAACGATAAACAGATACCGCACAAAACCCACCTATCAGCAAAAGAGCTAATACGCCAACTGTAGGGGTATCTGTGTCAAAAAATACAAGAAAGCAGCCTACCGCGACTACTCCGAAGGGCAACCTGCAAACACTGTGGCACAACGGGGGTGAGTTGCCAACTCGTGAGTAGTAGATAACATATAAAGGTAATCGCGAGTATGCATGTGCTGCGATACTCTAACCTATGCCAACAGATAACATCTATACGATGAACTATATGAGCAGTAATCATGCATCAAGTGCGATCTAACAACATCTCTAAATGATAAGCAGGGTATGCAATAATTGTGCATAGCATGTGAAATCTAATGACATCTATATAGGATGAGCAAGGTATGCAATAATCGTGCATAGCATGTGAAATCTAATGACATCTATATAGGATGAGCAGGGTATGCAATAATCGTGCATAGCATGTGAAATCTAATGACATCTATATAGGATGAGCAGGGTATGCAATAACCGTGCATAGCATGTGAAATCTAATGACATCTATATAGGATGAGCAGGGTATGCAATAATCGTGCATAGCATGTGAAATCTAATGACATCTATATAGGATGAGCAGGGTATGCAATAATCGTGCATAGCATGTGTACTCCATCAGGTACAATAGATACATGATGAGATATAAATACTGAATGCTGAGCATGGGAATAATTAATATCTACACGGAATATCAACGTGGAAAATAATCGGTGTCCATCCATATACCCAAATCATGTAAATCTCATAGAATCATGGGTGCCTAGCATCGGCACGCAAATCCTCCAGTATCGGGCTCCGTCTGCGGAATCGGCCCTCGGCCCCGGCAGAACGGATCGTCCCGTATCCATCTCTCATCTTGGTCAGTATCCTCCGGATAACCGCCAGGCCTAACCAATCACCGGTAGGTAGTAGTCCCTCCGCCGGGCTCACCGTCTAACAATACGAGTCTTCTTTCCCCGGGGTACCGTTCCGGGTCCACCATGTACCCGCAATCGATGCCAACTGCTCCTCGAATCGGGTATACTCACATAAGCTCTCTGGAACCGAGAAAACTCATGGTGGACGCACTGAAATATCATATCAAGGGTAACCGGTTTTTTAAAACAATTACATATTCGCTTTTGAAATATCCACGGTTCCTAAATCCAGAAATATCATGGAAACAACATATCTCAATGTGTAAATCCATGCAAGTATGAAGATATCACTATATGTGTGCACTGGTATGAATATATAGTATGCATGTGCGCAAGTATGAAGATATCAATATATGTGTGCACTGGTATGAATATACAGTGTGCATGTGTGCAGGTATGAAGATATCAATATATGTGTGCACTGGTATGAATATACAGTGTGCATGTGCGCATGTATAAAGATATCAATATATGTGTGCACTGGTATGAATATACAGTGTGCATGTGCACATGTATGAAGATATCAATATATGTGTGCACTGGTATGAATATACAGTGTGCATGTGCGCAGGTATGAGATATCAATATATGTGTGCACTGGTATGAATATACAGTATGCATGTGCGCAGGTATGAAGATATCAATATATGTGTACACTGTATGTATATACAGTGTGCATGTGTGCAGGTATGGAAATATCAATATATGTGTGCACTGGTATGAATATACAGTGTGCATGTGCGTAAGTATGAGTATATAGTGTGCATGTGCGCAAGTATGAAGATATCAATATATGTGTGCACTGGTATGAATATACAGTATGCATGTGCGCAAGTATGATGATATCAATATATGTGTGCACAGGTATGAATATACAGTGTGCATGTGCGCAGGTATGAAAATATCAATATATGTGTGCACTGGTATGAATATAAAGTGTGCATGTGCGCAAGTATGAAGATATCAATATATGTCAAGTCATGACAATCGTCAATGATGCAGCAATCAAACGATATGTATAATACGTAGCAATCCTATAGTGCGAGTGTCATGGCAATCACTACCGGTGTGGGTGTAACATACAAATAGTGCTCGTGCAGTATTCTATACTATCATTTCTATATGCAACAATAAGGTATGCTACTGTAGGGTTCCTAGGCACACTAGTGAGGTCTCACAAGGCATCAACCATGCCAATTTCAAATTTTACGGGTGCCGAGAAACCCTAATACGGATCGTTGGCTAGAAATCTAGGCGAAAAAGAAAACTAGTTAACAACTTAACAAAAAGGAAACGGAAATAAAGCTAAGGGAAAGGGGCTACAACCTTTGTAGATCTGGTCCACCACATCCTAAGCTCCGCGATGATCTCCCTCCGCTGTCCAAGTCGAACCCTTGACTCTAGCATTGGCATCATCGAAGAATGGGCGGGCTTGATCGTCGGTTCGATGCCGAAGATGATCTAAATCGAGGCATCACAAGAACAAGCTCCAACTTTACCAAGCCTTGAAAACTTGTGAAGGAAACACCCTATACTACTTGGCAAGAGGTAGAGGATGAAGAAATAGGAATTGGGTAGACTTTAGTTTTGGATTTCCCACACTTTTTCATCAATCACCATTGATGTAGCAAGCTTTTTCCTCATGTTGAAGAAGAAGAAGATGATGGAAAAGAATATGATAAGTATTATGTAAATGATAAATAAATCAATACTTATCATTTACTAACCCTTGGTTAGTTGTAGAGAATGGACCATGGTTAACTAGAATGGTTAGGGTTAAGTATAGGACAAGGATGGTGGACTAATTCAAAGCTTCAAGAATGTTCAACTAGCAAACAAAAAAAGCAACCATTCTTTTCTCATCTTTTTCCAAAATAAATAAATAAATAAATAAGAAAAAAGAAAACCCTAATCATAATCTTAACCATGGTCTAATTCTTTACACTAACCCTAGCTTGCATGTATCATCAAACATGATACAATCATGTGCACAAAATATATCACATATGCAATGTGCACAAAACAAGTGAGTAAATCCATTTAAAGTGAACCAATACTAGTTAATGCAAAGTAATATATCAAATATATAATTATACATTAAATCATTAAATCAACACTTGATTTAACGATCCGGTCATATCGTATATAACCGACTAGTATCCAATGTATTGGCTTATCGAATCAATCCTTGATTCGATAACTAGGTTATATCGCATATAACCAATCGATACATTCATCGCGAGAATAGAATGCGGTATCACATACACGCTTTATTCTCGGTCCCGCACATATCTCATATGCGCTCCTATTTCGTTTCGCTTGAGCCAGGAAACCTCTGTGTAGGACTCTAAAGACTCGTCAATACGCCGGCAGCAGATGATGATCATATCAAACACCCACAAGCCGCAAGCGGTCTGCTAAACGTAACGGCCACCCGGGTATTGAGCGATCAGAAGATCGACGAGCAAGCCCGCTCACACTCCTGTGAATCCAACCAGTAACACTTACCGTACAGTCCGGTCTGTTCGTCTGATATGTCGTATATCTCGCCTAGGGGTGGTAAACGTCAGACCCCAGTAGCTCGATAAGTCATGCCGACTTGAGGTCCATAACATTCATGAGACTACTGATAACTCTTACCAGTATATCACTGCAACCCTGGCCAGGGATTTCCTGTTATGGCCAGTCGAGCATAGCACAACATCAACCCCCAATACCGGGAGAGACGAATCCCCTCCTATCGCTCATTGCCTCCATGTGAATCGGGACTGTACCCAAAAACCACCTGTTTGCACGACTCAGTAGAGCCGTGGTAGGGTGGAAATCAAAGCACAGTGGGAGACACACAAGACTCTATGACGATCTCGGGTCAACAGACTAAGCTGTACCAGTGTCACCAGAGAACTGCCATCTGACGTGAGGTATAATACCATCTGGGAGTTCTCGGCGAGTCCGTTCAGTGTACCCAGTCTCCACTGGGCACCCGCATACCATCTTCGATGTCAAACACCAATGGATATGGGATCATCCATCGCCCATCGCATGGGTCGAGAAGCTATGCGCTAGTCTACTCTGGAATATCGATGCCCCGTCTCGATATTCCCACGACTAGGAACAATGAAGGATGTACTCATTGACTACCCAGGCCCCACTAGTATGATCTGCATCATAGTTATGGAAGTCGAGTACACATCCTAAGGGCTTTATCAACATGTAACAGAGAGACGAAAAGTATACACGTTAAGATAAAGAGCAACCAGATAGCGTACTATCATGTCGAGCAAGAAAGTCCTTCCTATATATGTCCCAGCATCCACTACAATATGCATCCAATGTACGGTAATGGCCTCTAGGGCATACATATAACTAACAATCTCCCACTTGCACTAGGGCTATCTGTAGCAGTGGTTGCAGTATCACATACTCAACCATCCCCTAAAAGTCTCTCTTTGGGAAAAAGGCCTTCGTGAGTGGATCCGCCGTGTTGTCCTCTGAGTCTACTCTCCTAACCTCGATCACCCCGGAGATCAACTATCTCCATGATCAGGTGATGCTTCTTCAGAATTTGTCTGGGTCACTGATGGGACCAGGGTTCCAGGGCCAAAGCCACACTTCCATTGTCATACAATGGCAAGAACCTAGTTCATCTTATGAACCAATATATACCCAAACTTCCTCTTTGGTAGTATCTTCAATAGCGATGTTACCAGCCTTTATAGTCTAGTTTGCCACGGTATCTAGCTTGGAACTCTTCCAACATACCGTCCCTTTACTGAGGGTAAAGACAGTGCCTGTGACTGACATTCAGTCATCTTTATCACCCTGGAACACTTCCAGTGATTCTCCCTAGGATCGATTGATACAATCTCACTATACCTAGTGAGAACCCTAATATCCCTTTAGATCTATCTCATAGGTCCAAATCTCAGGATTTAGGAGGTATCATCTTTATCCTATTTGGAGAATCCTTGTGATAATAGGAGATTGACCGATCGTAGTATAGGAAACTCTTTTCCTATCAAGAGTTTGTTGTCTACGTACAATACGAAGATGACCACCTTACTCTCTACTACCCTTTTGTATATACAAGGTTCGTCTACCATTTTGATGAAGTCAAACACTTTGACTATCACATCAAAACAGACGTTCCAACTCCGCGATGCCTGCTTCATTATGTAAAGCAACTTGCACACGTTTCCGCTGCTCCCACTGTTTTACGAAGACCTCTGGCTGTGTTCTTATAGACGTTCTCTTCTAAATCAGTATTTAAAAAAGCAGTCATGGCACCCAACCGCCAGATATCGTAGTCATGGTATGTAGCCGTGGTAAGTAGGATCTGGATAGACTTAAGCATAGCTACTGGAAAAAGGTTTCATCATTATCCACGCCTGGTCGATGACGAAAACCTTTAACAAGTCTAGCTTTGAAAGTCTCAACTTTTCCATCTACACCAAGTAATCTTCTCAAGATATACTTGCTCCTGATGGGGATTTAACCCTTCAGATATAGCAACCAAAGTCCATACTTTGTTGGTGTATATGGATTCCATCTCAGATCGCTAAGCATCCAGCCATTCTTACAGAGTCCCTACTCTTGATGGCCTGCTCGAAACTAGTTGGGTCATCATCTCATGATGCATTCCTTGCTCCCACTGTCATCGAGAAACCGAGGTATCTCTCAGGCGGATGAGGAACCCTACTAGATCGGCGGAGAGGCTGAGGTTCGTCGGGAACTCTAGAATCTTATGGTTCTGTCAAATCATCAACTGCAGTTTTGTATGGCTGGAACCTTTCCAGTTCTACAGAACTGATCCTGCCTCGATTTTGTCAGGAATTTGCTTTTGACATAGGCCGGACAACCCTAAATCTTAACTAACTTAAGATATGGGCTCTTCCCTTTCTATATCACATATGAAGTGGTAGGCAGTGATTTGATTCGAACCCTATTCAATAGGTTTGCAGCTTCTCAAGCGCATAACTCCCAAAAAGGAAACAGGTAACTCAGTAGTACTCATCATAGAGCACACCATATCATATAGGGTGTGATTGCTCCGCCCCGATACACCAATGTGCTATGGTTATTTGGAGGAGTAATGCCGAGAGAGAATCTCATTCTCCTTTAGAATAATCCAGGAATTCCATGCTCAAGTATTCTCCTCCTTGATCTCATCAAAGGACATAATACTTATACCCGGTTATTTGTTCTCTACTTCTAACTTATATTCTGTGAATACCTCAAAAGGTTCGGACTTATGTTTCAACAGGAACATATGACTGAATCTTGAGAGATCATCAGAGAATATAATGAAGTATAAAGAACCAGTCCTGGCATGTGTAGACAGGAGACCTTACATACATCATCATGCATCAGTCCCAAGAGTTCATTAACTCTTTCTCTGTTTCCAATAAACAGAGCTATGGTCATATTATCTTTGTGACATGACTGGCAAGTTTCACAAGATGTAAATTCAAACTGATTTAAATATGGATCTAAAATGTAACTTCAGCCAGTCGGGTCGCATTGATATGACCTAGTCTACAATGCATTAAGAATGATTCGTTCATTTCTGAACTCTTCCTCTTGTGTGTGTTCAGTATACAAGGAACTATAGTTTGATTTAGAACGTCAATGCTTTTAGATAACGTGCCTGAACCGATCAACTTTTGATATAGGAAATGTTCAAAACATTATCCAACAATACAAAGTTATATCCTTCTTTACTGATAAAGAGACTGATATGATTTTGTATATCAGGTTCGGTATCTAATAGTATTTGTTCAGAATTAATGTATTGGTAATACAGGGTGACAGTGACCAACAGACTTGGCTGCAACACTTGCCCCGTTTTCTGCCTCATGAAACATATCACCCGTTCTCAGTTTTTCTACCCTTTTGTAGCCCTATGTAACATATTACGTATCTGGGATCCTGATCCGGTATCATATACCCAGGATACAGAGGATACTGAGAAACAGTTCTTTGTAATGAACACATCCGAAGGAGATGCATCTCATGCACTTTCTTCGTTTGGGCGGCATGGGAATCCTGGCATTCCCCTATTTCCTGCTCTGTCTTATAACAATTATAAGTTGGAGCGGGACCAACATTCCCCAGCTCAGTATAACAAGCGGGTTCGGTCAAAATTCCGTATTATTATCTTGATTAAGGCGTGATATGGTCGCTACCAGGAGAGAGAGAGAAGAAAACACTCTGCGTGCGCTCTTGCGAGATCAGATTGGT
This sequence comes from Agapanthus africanus, assembly GCA_030015575.1. NCBI lineage: Eukaryota > Viridiplantae > Streptophyta > Magnoliopsida > Asparagales > Amaryllidaceae > Agapanthus > Agapanthus africanus. The sequence goes on from CM057341.1 coordinate 488,247,718, forward strand.
TATATATTTTATCTAATCAGGATGGCTCCCACTGTTTTTATCAAATCTTCCTTCAACCCTTAAAAGGAAAGACTAGCCGGGATTAATTACACTCTGCAAGTTCGCCAATCTTTCAGCCAGGCCAGTGTCGGTACTTTGAGGGAGGTTCCCCGTGCTTTCGCACGGACCTAATTACAGTAAACCTCGTTTTCCCAGAGGCATAACCCCGTTGACACCTTTCTAGACACCTACTTAATCGGCTAATTGCAAAGTGTAAAACTCTCCCAGGAGTAACAATTACTCGCAGTGGGTATCGGGATCCAACTATCATATAGAAGGTATGCAATCTTATTGCAAATTTCAACACTTGAAACTCCCGATAAAGGTTTTTACCCCTAGCACCTATGACCTTAACTATGGTCAACAAATCATAAGCACTAGTCAAGTTCTACCCGTCATTTCGTGATTAATTAGACCCACCCACATGACTCTTAACTAAGGTCAACAAAGTCACGCGACTGTCCTAACTAATCGCATCATATGCGGTGTAGGAAGACATAACTTAGCTACCGTACACTGTGCCTTGACTATGGTCAACAAACACAGCACGAATACTAAGTACTCTACTTCCTAAAATGACGGAGGGTTGCGAATGGTTTTTGTGAAAACCTTTAACGCTTTGAACTTGATCTCGTTGCGGAATCAAATGGTTTTTAAATGGAATGTTTTCGAGGCTTTTCTAGTTTTGCTAAAGGGGTCACTCCCGGTGAAGGGATCGTCGGCCCTTTCCTCGTCGAATGAGGTGCGGGATATATCATATATATCACTGTGCAAAGCGTAAACTATAGAAGCGATCAAAGACAAATCGATGGTTGTAGCATCTGCCAGTTATTGCTAAAGGAGTCACTCCCGGTGAAGGGATCTCGGTCCTTTCCTCATCGAATAAGGTGCAGGATGTTCTATAATGAACACCGCGATGCAAAGCAAGAACTGTAGCTACCTGTTTCTATTTTTAAATTTGATTCCACAACATCAATTAGGTTTATTTTCTTTCATTAATCTCATTAATGAATATCCCATCATTTAAATCCACCTAAACATCACAGATAAATATAACGTACGCTTATGCCATCCGCATTCGCCTCGATGTCCCGTCTGCACCGTTAGGTTAGGTAACTAACGGCAGAGCGGGGAAGGGCTAGCGCGGGTGTAAAACATAAGCAACGTTTATATAATATATCATATATACTATATATAATATCTGTCACAGAACATTACATGATCACATCACAGATAAATCACAGCAGAAGAAACATATGAAATATTGGATATACTAGGACGTCCGTGTTTTCAATACGAGCCAGTATAAAACACGGATTCCACGGTCGTGATGAATAGCCAATCCCACACCCCTAGACCCCTATGAGAGCGGCAAGCAACCCTACCAATTCTAGGGTTAGGAGACCCGAACTCGACTCCTCGAGTTGGTCTCCCACTGGACCCCAGAACCCGGTTACTTGTGCTCCCCTCCTTGGGTCTATCCTAGTGCAGAAAAGTAAATAATATACAACAATGGTGACAGCTTCCGCAACCTGGAAGTGCCCCAATAAAAGAATATTACATACAAGTTTTTACATGAATGAAAATGAAAAACACTCATCTCACATAAAAAACCCCCGGCTATTCAAACACGACGATCCAATATAACATATCCAGCAACACATAACATCACATGTTATCAACGTAAGTAAATATGCGCATCCCAATTGTCGTTGACATATAGCAACGAAACCGGCGATATCACATATTACACTTACGGTCACAGAAAAGAAAGTGTAAAACTACAACAGTTGGAATCCGCAACCACCTCAGACATCGCATGCCTGATCAAATGAATTCTTTAGACATCGCATGCCTAACAATTATAAACCCCGCATTTTAGTCTCATTATCGAAAACTCTTTTCAATATCAAGTCGGGCAATTCAACAAGATTCCCGAAAAACTGATCGAATGCTCGTCGCAAACTTTAGTAAGCGGCCGCACCCATGATACCGTCGACGAAGTGCACCAAAGCGGAACACCGCTACCGCGAGCACCCGAACGGATGCTTTCGGCAACGGGGTTCTCCTACAGTCACTTGGTCGGGGCTATGGAGCGAGGCTGTCTATTAAGTTTACCCGGCGAGTATCCACGTACGCTACGTGATTGCGACGGACTTTTGATCACATCAAAATTCCGTGGCAACCGATCAAGTGAGACTAAACTGCTATGTTTATAACATTCATTCAGTTATCTCATAACTTCTTGTGAATTCCAATTATTGTATCCCATTCCAGATAAACAGAAAATGTTAAACTTTTCGATCGAACAGTCAAACACCCAAGTTTTCCCGATACAGCTCAACACATGAAATAAGTCTAACAACATTCAGTTCGTGCCTCAGTACCAACGGTCCAGCCGTAGAAGGGTCAAGCCAACGCCTCACATGTGGCACGCCGTACTGCCCCAAACCCGAAGGTTCAAAGGGCAGTTCAAGACGGTCACATAATCGAGTTAAGGTTTGTTGTCTTCTAGAGGGTCCATCGCGTTACTTGCACTACTTAGAACGTCGTTAAACTACGGAAAAATCCAACACTTGGAAATTTCCCGACATGGGAAAAATTGGGTATTTATATCCGGTCGAACTTTTTAACATATTCTAAAAAAATTATCCGGAAAGCCACACAGACAAAATTTGATACTCCGATCAAAACACCGAATCCCCAAAACAACTCCAGAAAATTCAACTCTTGAATAAATTTTAAAAATACCCAGAGAACTCAGCACCTGAAACAATGAATTACTGTGCAAACAGTTAGGGCTGACGTCACAATTCTGCCGCGGAACCGCCGCCTAAGCTACGCTTATGCCGCGGTTCCGCCGCCGATTACACTGTTCATGCAAAACTTTTTGCGCCGTAATTCTTAGATTTTCCTGCTGAGTTTTCTGCATATTTTTAATTTGGAAAAATCCACGATTTTAGAAAAAGTACAGAGAGCAATTTTTGGGGTTGGGTTTCGGTTCGATCGGGTTTCAAATTCCGTCTAAACTTCGCCTAAGGCTCTAGCTAGGCTCTGATACCACTGTAGGGTTCCTAATCACTCTAAAGAGGTCTCACAAGGCATCAACCATGCCAATTTCAAATTTTACGGGTGCCGAGAAACCCTAATACGGATCGTTGGCTAGAAATCTAGGCGAAAAAGAAAACTAGTTAACAACTTAACAAAAAGGAAACGGAAATAAAGCTAAGGGAAAGGGGCTACAACCTTTGTAGATCCGGTCCACCACATCCTAAGCTCCGCGATGATCTCCCTCCGCTGTCCAAGTCGAACCCTTGACTCTAGCATTGGCATCATCGAAGAATGGGCGGGCTTGATCGTCGGTTCGATGCCGAAGATGATCTACATCGAGGCATCACAAGAACAAGCTCCAACTTCACCAAGCCTTGAAAACTTATGAAGGAAACACCCTATACTACTTGGCAAGAGGTAGAGGATGAAGAAATAGGAATTGGGTAGACTTTAGTTTTGGATTTCCCACACTTTTTCATCAATCACCATTGATGTAGCAAGCTTTTTCCTCATGTTGAAGAAGAAGAATATGATGGAAAAGAATATGATAAGTATTATGTAAATGATAAATAAATCAATACTTATCATTTACTAACCCTTGGTTAGTTGTAGAGAATGGACCATGGTTAACTAGAATGGTTAGGGTTAAGTATAAGACAAGGATGGTGGACTAATTCAAAGCTTCAAGAATGTTCAACTAGCAAACAAAAAAAGCAACCATTCTTTTCTCATCTTTTTCCAAAATAAATAAATAAATAAATAAGAAAAAAGAAAATCCTAATCATAATCTTAACCATGGTCTAATTCTTTACACTAACCCTAGCTTGCATGTATTATCAAACATGACACAATCATGTGCACAAAATATATCACATATGCAATGTGTACAAAACAAGTGAGTAAATCCATTTAAAGTGAACCAATACTAGTTAATGCAAAGTAATATATCAAATATATAATTATACATTAAATCATTAAATCAACACTTGATTTAACGATCCGGTCATATCGTATATAACCGACTAGTATCCAATGTATCGGCTTATCGAATCAATCCTTGATTCGATAACTAGGTTATATCGCATATAACCAATCGATACATTCATCGCGAGAATAGAATGCGGTATCACATACACGCATTATTCTCGGTCCCGCACATATCTCATATGCGCTCCTATTTCGTTTCGCTTGAGCCAGGAAACCTCTGTGTAGGACTCTAAAGACTCGTCAATACGCCGGCAGCAGATGATGATCATATCAAACACCCACAAGCCGCAAGCGGTCTGCTAAACGTAACGGCCACCCGGGTATTGAGCGATCAGAAGATCGACGAGCAAGCCCGCTCACACTCCTGTGAATCCAACCAGTAACACTTACCGTACAGTCCGGTCTGTTCGTCTGATATGTCGCATATCTCGCCTAGGGGTGGTAAACGTCAAACCCCAGTAGCTCGATAAGTCATGCCGACTTGAGGTCCATAACATTCGTGAAACTACTGATAACTCTTACCAGTATATCACTGCAACCCTGGCCAGGGATTTCCTGTTATGGCCAGTCGAGCATAGCACAACATCAACCCCCAATACCGGGAGAGACGAATCCCCTCCTATCGCTCATTGCCTCCATGTGAATCGGGACTGTACCCAAAAACCACCTGTTTGCACGACTCAGTAGAGCCGTGGTAGGGTGGAAATCAAAGCACAGTGGGAGACACACAAGACTCTATGACGATCTCGGGTCAACAGACTAAGCTGTACCAGTGTCACCAGAGAACTGCCATCTGACGTGAGGTATAATACCATCTGGGAGTTCTCGGTGAGTCCGTTCAGTGTACCCAGTCTCCACTGGGCACCCGCATACCATCTTCGATGTCAAACACCAATGGATATGGGATCATCCATCGCCCATCGCATGGGTCGAGAAGCTATGCGCTAGTCTACTCTGGAATATCGATGCCCCGTCTCGATATTCCCACGACTAGGAACAATGAAGGATGTACTCATTGACTACCCAGGCCCCACTAGTATGATCTGCATCATAGTTATGGAAGTCGAGTACACATCCTAAGGGCTTTATCAACATGTAACAGAGAGACGAAAAGTATACACGTTAAGATAAAGAGCAACCAGATAGCGTACTATCATGTCGAGCAAGAAAGTCCTTCCTATATATGTCCCAGCATCCACTAAAATATGCATCCAATGTACAGTAATGGCCTCTAGGGCATACATATAACTAACAGCTACTATAGTCCATATGAACATCTACGACTAAATATCCTAACACGCCCTGACGCTTAACGCCATACGGTCGATTTCCCCGTAGATGTTAAATCTACTCACTTGGTCAAGCGCTACTCGTAGCCGACCACCTGCTTCCCTTTCTTGGCGGCGTCCGACGTACCCGCTTGCGAACCTAGAATAACACAAGGAATCCATATATATATGCAAAATTCTACAAAACGCGATATCGAAACAAAACGAGAAACTCGCGTCGCGAATTAACGCGCGTGTGTACGATACACTAAAAAGTGTGTATACACGTCTAAACCTAACCCGACACGTCGCGACACGCTGGATCACAGAACCTACTCACGTATCGCGCGAACTAAACGTACTTGAAAAACGATATATTGTCCCAGATTCTACCCAGGTTAAAAACTTACAAAATTGCATATACCATAGACTTTAGAAATGTAGCCGACACCTACAGAACAATTCCTAGCACTTATCTCCCAAGGCCGGCAGCAATTTACGGCCAGAAGGATTATTCCGACGGCCTGGGTGTGGGGTCAGGGGCTCGTGCTCTGGTGGTGTGGTCTAGACCTAGTATACATGCTCCAGTTTCCTCAATTTTTACCTGAACAACCCAGATCTAAAGCAGATTACAGAAAGGCTAAGTTTTGCTTAAAAAGGTTAAATTTTGCACAATTTGAAAACTTAGGGTATTTTAGTGCAATCTGGGGTTTAACTAGGTTTAAGTGGCTCTAATAAGACTTAATTAAGTTAGTCTACCCAATACTAAGCTCACTTAATCAAAGTTCACACTAATCACCACATACAGCACTAAAAACGCATAATTAATCACTAAAGGAAGCTATAAACACAAACTAAGCGAGCAAAAGAATGAGTTTAGAGATTATACCCCCTAGGAATCCTAGGAGCAAGGAGAAGGAGAATAAGAAGAAGAAGGGAAGGAGCTGCTGCTGGGATGCTGTTGCTGCTGCTGCCTGAAGCTGCTGCTGGGATGCTGTTGCTGCTGCTGCCTGAAGCTGCTGCTGCTGCCTGGAGCTGCTAATGTTGCTGCCTGTGCTGCTGCTGCTGCTGCTGATGCTGGAGCTGCTGTGGCTGATGCTGTTGTAGGGTTCCTAGGCACTCTTATAAGGGTTCATAAGGCATCAATCATGCCCGAATAAAATTTTAGACGTGCCGAACAACCCAAAGACGGGATCTTTGCTAGATTATTAGGGTTTAACATGCAAGTAAACATCTTTACAACTAAGTGTAAGGGATTACAACCTTTGTAGTCCGCTCCTTCGCTTTATAAGCTCCGAGTAGAAGTCCCTTCGCCATGATCCACGATCTCCCGGACTCAAGAGAGGCTCCACGACTCGAACGATCCAAGCTAGCTTGTAGTGTTCCTTTTCTCCGATGATCTACGTCGAAGTTGCTATAACTCAAGCTCTCTCACTCTAATGAGGTGAACACCCTAATCTAATTGGCTAGATTAGATGAGGATGATGGAGTAGTATTTATGCTATTCTTTTTATATCAAATTATCACATGAAAACATCACAAAAGGAAAACCTAGTAAGCTTTCTCAAATCTCAAGGTTGAAGATGAAGATGAAAATTGAGTTAAACCTTTTGTGATGAATAATGAAATGAATATATGATTAATCATGGAACCATGGTCAAGGATGACAAGGATAACCTTTGTAGAGAATTAACTAGGGCTAGGGTTTGGTTGGGTTAATGAATGAGTCATGAGAAAATATCAACAATAATATCTTAACCATGACAAAAGAAATTCCTTCTAGAAGGTGCAAGAAGAAACTAACCCAAATCAAACCCTAACCTTGTTTAATCTCCACTAAACATATTTCATCATTAATCATATGATGTTACAATAATATATATCACATATATATTATATATTTGTAACAAAAGAAAATAATACAATTAACATATATCGCATATATATTAATGTATTACCCGGTGAGAAAATGAAATAATAAAGCGAGCCAATATTATATAATGTAATGCAATATATCATATATATTATTATACATTAAATCATCGAATCAACACTTGATCCGACAATCCGGCTATATCGAATATAACCGACTAATATATCATGTACCGATTCATCGAATCAACACTTGATCCGATGACCCAGCTCATTTCTAAATATCGTGAGAATATAATACGGTATCTCATATCGCATTATTCTCGATCGTGCACATATCACATATGTGCCCCTACTCCATTTTGCCTGAGTCAAGAAACCTCTATGTAGGACTCTAAAGAATCGTCAATATGCCGGTAGCAGGTGATGATCATATCAAACACCCACAAGCTGCAAGCGGTCAGCTAAACGTAACAGCAACCCAGGTATTGATCCATCAGAAGATCAACAAGCTAGCCTGTACATTCTCTTGTGAATCCAATCAGTAACACTCCCATACAGTCCGGTCTCTTCGTCTGATATGTCGCATATCAAGTCTTGGGGTGGTATACGTCAGACCCCAGTAACCGATAAGTCGTGTCGATATGAGGCTCATAACAGGTCGAGAAACTACTGGTAACACTTATCAGTAAATCTCTATATCCGCCCAGGCCAGGGACTTCCAGTTATAGCCAATCGAGCACAGCACAACATCAACTCCCTATACCGGGAGAGACGAATCTCTATCTCCTATCCGATTGGCACACGACCGAATTACGTGTCGCGCAACAAAAGAATCGCTGATAGAAGTTAACACAACAACGGCTGATCTACCTAGGATGACTCTCGTCCTAAACTCGGCACGAAGTGTGGAAACATACGAGTGTATGGATCCGGATCAAACAATTACATCAAAAGAACATACGAATTAAGGATACCTGAAAACTCTGCATTGGACGCTCTCGCGTCCCGATGGGTCGAAGCGAAAACTTGTGCCTGCCCTCTACCCGCAACAGGCCGAACTCCTCCTCTTCTAGACTGACCCCTCTGAGCAAACCCTCCGCGTCCATGACGTCTCAGAATACGACCCTGACATGGTGCTATGGAATAATGCCTGACGAAGTATTGAAGGCTTCCGCATCGAAAACACCCTCGCGCTGACTGCTGACCCTCCTAGGGATGAGAGCCAAACGACTGTCCTCGTCCTAAGCCTCTGCTCTGGGTTGGTACACCAGTACGATTCCTCAACTGTTCCGGAACTCTTACGGTCTCTTGAAGACGTGTCTCGTAAACTGGGGCTGCCTCTACTGGTGCTATGTAGGTGACGGAATACTGCATGATGATCGCAAGGAACAACTGGGTAACAGGGGTGACAACCTCCTGTTGCTGCGCTCGAACGGCCTCCACCAGTGAGCTCATCGTCTGGCGCAAGTCCTGCATCTCTACCACTAGTCTAGCGATCTGATCTGTCGTAGGAGGAACAATCTGCTCTGGTACAACGGGGGTACTACCCGGATCAGTCCTCGTCTCGGACGAATCAACTCGAATCTCGGCTCTCGCGGCCGCTCTCTGCGCCCTCATAGTCCTTGGCGGCATGATGGCTGAAAAGAAAGTAGGATTCGATGAGGATACGAAAATCGAATCACAAGGATGTATACAATCATGAAGGAATTTCAATCAATAAGTTCTAAGGTCGCTTAGGCGGAGTACCGTGTCGTGAGTATGCCGCAGAACATAAGCACGCTACGCCACTCTGCTGCAGCTACCTACTCCATCATACCAGGGTCGTCCTACACTCCGAAGGCAAAACCTACGCTCTGATACCAACATTGTCACGACCCAAAGTTTGGCCCGTGACCGGCACTTAACCACGTAACGTTTACAGGCGCAACGCGACTAAGTAAGCCGAAACCCAGAAATCAAACCTGTAAAAGTATAGAGTGTCTAAACATTTAATAGGAACATTTGCTAAAAAGTTAAGAAAACCTCAAGTAGATAATCACCACAGTAGCAATATACAACGTCGTAGCGAAGAAATAAGCAATAAGTGGAAAACATCACATATGATAAGAACTTCATAAGTAAAGTCGGCTCACAACGAGCTCGACACCAGAGTACAAAATAATATACATCGTCCTCACAACTGGTCTCTAAGTCAATACATAAGTGGTAGATGGAGTGTACTAGATACAACAATGTACATAACTGAAAGATAAACAGATACCGCACAAAACCCACCTATCAGCAAAAGAGCTAATACGCCAACTGTAGGGGTATCTGTGTCAAAAGATGCAAGAAAGTAGCCTGCCACGACTACTCCGAAGGGCAACCTGCAAACACTGTGGCACAACGGGGGTGAGTTGCCAACTCGTGAGTAGTAGATAACATATAAAGGTAATCACGAGTATGCACGTGCTGCGATACTCTAACCTATGCCAACAGATAACAACTATATGATGAACTTTATGAGCAGTAATCATGCATCAAGTACGATCTAACAACATCTCTAAATGATAAGCAGGGTATGCAATAATCGTGCATAGCATGTGAAATCTAATAACATCTATATAGGATGAGCAGGGTATGCAATAATCGTGCAGGGTATGCAATAATCGTGGATAGTATGCGGAATCTAATGACATCTATATAGGATGAGCAAGGTATGCAATAATCGTGCATAGCATGCACGTGAAATCTAATGACATCTATATAGGATGAGCAGGGTATGCAATAATCGTGTATAGCATGTGAAATCTAATGACATCTATATAGGATGAGCAGGGTATGCAATAATCGTGCATAGCATTTGAAATCTAATGACATCTATATAGGATGTGCACGGTATGCAAAAATCGTGCATAGCATGTGTACTCTATCAGGTACAACAGATACAGGATGAGATATAAATACTGAATGCTGAGCATGGGAATAATTAATATCTACACGGAATATCAACGTGGAAAATAATCGGTGTCCATCCATATACCCAAATCATGTAAATCTCATAGAATCATGGGTGCCTAGCATCCGCACGCAAATCCTCTAGTATCGGGCTCCGTCTGCGGGATCGGCCCTCGGACCCGGCAGAACGGATCGTCCCGTATCCATCTCTCATCTCTGGTCAGTATCCTCCAGATAACCGCCAGGCCTAACCAATCACCGGTTGGTAGTATTCCCTCCGACGGGCTCACCGTCTAACAATATGAGTCATCTTACCCCGGGGTACCGTACCGGGTCCACCATGTACAATCGGTGCCTACCGCTCCTCGAATCGGGTATACTCACACAAGCTCTCTGGAACAGAGAAAACTCATGGTGGGCGCACTGAAATATCATATCAAGGGTAACCGGGTTTTTAAAACAATTACATATTCGCTTTTGAAATATCCACGGTTCCCAAATCCAGAAATATCATTGAAACAACATATCTCAATGCGTAAATCCATGCAAGTATGAAGATATCACTATATGTGTGCACTGGTATGAATATACAGTGTGCATGTGCGCAAGTATGATGATATCAATATATGTATGCACTGGTATGAATATACAGTGTGCATGTGCGCAGGTATGAAGATATCAATATATGTGTGCACTGGTATGAATATACAGTGTGCATGTGCCAGGTATGAAGATATCAATATATGTGTGCATGTACGCAGGTATGAAGATATCAATATATGTGTGCACTGGTATGAATATACAGTGCGCATGTGCGCAGGTATGAAGATATCAATATATGTGTGCACTGGTATGAATATACAGTGTGCATGTGCGCAGGTATGGAAATATCAATATATGTGTGCACTAGTATGAATATACAGTGTGCATGTGCGCAAGTATGAATATATAGTGTGCATGTGCGCAAGTATGAAGATATCAATATATGTGTGCACCGGTATGAATATACAGTGTGCATGTACGCAAGTATGAAGATATCAATATATGTGTGCACCGGTTTGAATATACAGTGTGCATGTGCGTAGGTATGAAAATATCAATATATGGGTGCACTGGTATGAATATAAAGTGTGCATGTCCGCAAGTATGAAGATATCAATATATGTCAAGTCATGACAATCATCAATGATGCAGCAATCAAACGATATGTATAATGCGTAGCAATCCTATAGTGCGAGTGTCATGGCAATCACTAACGGTGTGGGTGTAACATACAAATAGAGCTCGTGCAGCTTGAATAGTTAGTGACAGTGCAGTGTTCTATGCTATCATTTCTATATGCAACAATAAGGTATGCTACTATAGTCCATATGAACATCTACGACTAAATATCCTAACACGCCCTGACGCTTAACGCCATACGGGCAGTTTCCCCGTAGATGTTAAATCTACTCACTTGGTCGTGCGGTACTCGTAGCCGACCACCAGCTTCCCTTTCTTAGCGGCGTCCTACGTACCCGCCTGCGAAGCTGGAATAACACAAGGAATCCATATATATAAGCAAAATTCTAAAAAACGCGATATCGAAACAAAATGAGAAACTCGCGTCGCGAATTAACGCGCGTGTGTACGATACGCTGAAACGTGTGTATACGCGTCTAAAACTAACCCGACAAGTCGCGACACGCTAGATAACAGAACCTACTCACGTATCGCGCGTATCGCGCGATCTAAACGTACTTGAAAAATGATATATTGTCCCAAATTCTACCCAGGTTAAAAACTTACAAAATTGCATATACCATGGACCTTAGAAATGTAGCAGACACCTACAGAACAATTCCTAGCACCTATCTCCCAAGGCTGGCCGCAATTTGCGACTAGTAGGATTATTCCGGCGGCCTGGGTGTGGGGTCAGAGGCTCGTGCTCTAGTGGTGTGGTCTATACCTAGTATACATGCTCCAGTTTCCTCAATTTTTACTTGAACAACCCAGATCTAAATCAGATTACAGAAAGGCTAAGTTTTGCTTAAAAAGGTTAAATTTTGCACAATTTGAAAACTTAGGGTATTTTAGTGCAATCTGGGGTTTAACTAGGTTTAAGTGGCTCTAATAAGACTTAATTAAGTCAGTCTGCCCAATACTAACCTCACTTAATCAAAGTTCACACTAATCACCACATATAGCACTAAAAACGCATAATTAATCACTAATCGAAGCTATAAACACAAACTAAGCGAGCAAAAGAATGAGTTTAAAGATTATACCCCCTAGGAATCCTACGAGCAAGTTGAAGGAGAATAAGAAGAAGAAGAAGGGAAAGAGCTGCTGCTGGGGTGCTGCTGCTGCCTGGAGCTGCTGCTGTTGCTGCCTGTGCTGCTGCTGCTGATGCTGGAGCTGCTGTGGCTGATGTTGTTGCTGAAGCTGGGGCTGCTGCTGTTGGTGTGTGTATGAGTGTGTGAGTGAGAGTTGAGAGAAAATAAAATGAGAACAAAGAAAGGGAAATGAGAGCTAAGGTTAGTCAACCCCCCTTTCTCTCTCTCTCCTCAATTAATGAAGCATGGCAAAGGCCATTATGACCATTCTCCCTCTCTCCCTCTCTCTCATCAAGTCAGCATATTCAAATAATTTCAAAAAAAAACAACCCTTGAATAAAATAACCAATTACAGTTAATTAAAACCCAAATAACCTAATTCCCATGTTTTAAACCACCATGGTTGCTAATCATGGTCTAACCCCATTTTAAAACCCTAGTTTAGATGCACAAGTGTGTGTATGCCTAGAAAAATTCTAATAAAATACTAATTAAATAGGATAAAATATTTGGAACTCGATTTGGTAAACTTTTTTATTAAAAACTATATATTAAAATATAATTAGCCACTAAACACATCCTAAGGTGTTACAACTGCCTTGTGCGTACTACGGGTTTTGTGTGTGTTGGTGTGTCGTTGGACTCACCAATGCCCTAGCAGCATTCGTAGATATGATGAACCAGATTTCTTCAGGCCGTTCCTCGACCAGTTATTGTTGTGTTATTGACGACATTCTGGTCTATTTAATGTGTCTTGAGGGACAGGAGTAGCACTTGAGGATTTGTTTTGCAAACATTGGGAGAGCCTCAGCGGTTTGCTAGATTCTCGGAGTGTTTCTTCAGGCTTGTTTGTGTTGACTCCTAGGTCTTGTAGTTACGGGAGACAGTTTTCGTATGGTTCTGAGTAAGATCGTGGCCGTACAGCTTAGGCCCAGACTTGTGTGCAGGACGGAGGTCCACATATTTTTGGGCTAAGCAGGTTTTTACCGCCGTTTCGCGCAGGATTGCTATTGTAGTGCTGCACCGTTGACTGAACTGACCGGAAAGGAGGTTTCTTTTCTTTGGACTAAGGCATGTGTGCGGAGTTTTTCGGCAGTTGAAGACTCGGTTAACAACTGCATCAGTTCTTTCTTTGCTTTCTGGTTCGGGCGAATTTGTTGTTTAACTGTAATGTTTCGCGAGTGGGGCTCGATTGTGTACTAAGGTGACATTATAGAGTTATCGATTTTTCTTCCCTACACTTGGAGGAAGTACTAGCAGGATATCCCACTCATGATCTGGAGATGGCCGTGGTGGTTTTGCGTTGGAGGTTTGGAGACACTACTTGTTCGAGAGTCGTGTCAGATTTTCACGGACCACTAGAGCTTAATGTACATCTTCCTGCAGCGGGTTGTGATTGTTGAGATAGTATTCTGCAGATTTACAATTCTTGTACGATCGTTGAGTACAGCTTGTGTTCGTCTCTACTGAGGGGACAGCTTGCTCATGTCCACGCCCGACCCCTTTTCCTTAATCGCTTTCGCGAGGCACTGCCCGCCGATGCTCGTTCGTCAGAGATACTTAAGCATATACGGCTGGGTAATGATTCAGAATCCTTGATTTGTGACAAGGGTGTGCTAAGTTTAGGGATGCATTTGTGTACCTGATACTATTGGGTAGAGACGCGAGATCCTATAGCAGGCAAATCTGTCAACTCTCTGAACTCATTCAAATTCCACCAACATTTGACGTGACTTGTGAGATAGTTATGGGTGGGCAAGGGTGTAAAGAGAAGTTTCGGGTTTCGTTTCAAGGTGTCTGTCTTGTTGTGTGCTTAGGTTGAGCATCTGAGACCGGCTGGAGAGTTGCAACCTTTAACCATTCCGAAGTGGGAGTGGGAGTAGATCTCCACGAATTTCGTTATGGTGTCTACCCAGGTTTAGTCAGGGCGTGACTCCATTCGGATGCTTGTTTTTCGGTTTTGCTCAGTTTGCTCAGTTGTTCTTTGTTAAGTTTGTGTGTTGCACGGAGTTCCTTCATGAGTCGTATCCTATGAAGGAACCCTGTTTGCCTGCCGTCTTGGGCAGGAACTTCAGGAAGCCTTGGGTACTGGTTGAGCTTTAGCTCCGTATTTCCATCCGCAGGATGATGGTTTTATGAGAGCGGGCTATACCGACTCTGGAGGATATGTTTGTGCGTACGTATTAATTGTTGTCGGCAGTTGGGATCGTCACTTGCCATTGTTAGGGTTCTCCTTCGATAGCAGTTATCAGGAGTCACTCCAATTGGCAACCTTTAGGTTTATTTGTTAGGTCGTGTCGATCACCAGTCTGTTTTTCTGACTTTGCGCAGTAGGATTTTTGGACCCCATCTAGTCTAGAGACTTCTGAAATGATCCAGTTGGTTCGGGTCAAGATGATGGCAGCCCAGTGCAGACAGAGGTCTTATGCTGACCGTGATGGTCGCAGACTTGAGTTCGCAGTGGGAGATCATGTATTCCTACGGGCTTTTCCGATGAATGACGTGTTGAGTTTTGGGGAGCTTACCCCAGAATTGTAGGTCCTTCTGAGATCCTTAAAGCGAGTTAGTTTCATTGCCTTTAATTTGGCACTTCCGCCCAGATTATTGAGTATTCACCCCGTATTTCCTTGTGTCGATACTTTGCAATTACCTTCATGACCTTTCTCACATGATTCAATACCAGAACATTTAGCATGGACGCAATCTTACGTTCACCAGCAGCCAATTATGTTAATGGCTCGGCAGGTGAAGAAACTATGGTCAAGGGTCTTGCTACCTGTGAAGGGTTTTCTTGGACGTAGCCATATAGTGAGGTAATCACTTGAGAGGCTACGATCAAGATATGAGATTTTTGTAATCTTCTCTTTGAATGTACGCTTAGTGAAAATTTTAAATTCGGGGACGAATTTTTATAAGGGGGGGAGATTGTAACACCTTAGATTTCGGTTAGTGTTCGTTTAGACGTTAATACGGGTTTACTGTAAAAAGTTTACCAATTCGGGCTTCTCACATTTTATAACATTTAATTAATAATTTATTATTATTTGTTATAAGCATGCATGCTAGTGTGCACATAAATGCGAGGATTTGTTTGTGCTATTCTAGTTTTAGCAACCATGACACTTAACCTAATCCTTGTTAATCTAATCCCTTTGCTTAATCCTTGATCTTTTGTGAGTGAGAGAGATATATATTTTCTTTTGGGTGATGAGTAGTATGAAAGCATTAATGAGAAGGCATGGTGCATTAATTGCTTTGGATACACTCACCTCTCACCTCACCCTACACCCACCCCCTTCTCTCTTCATCATTTCCTCTCTTTCTTTTTCTCAACCTCATTTGTTCTTTCTTCTCCTCTCTCATCAACTAAACACTTAGCTTCTCTTCACCTTTTCCTACACAAATCCATCACAAATTCATAAAAAAATTCACAAAAATCACATCTTTATCTTGGTTTTGCCTCATGGATGCCTAGGAGCATGCAAAGCTAGGATCTTTGTGTTCTTTTGTGTAGGTGATGATTCCTTTCTGCTCTTTAAGTTAATTTTGTGTAGCTTAGCTTGTTAGTTTCTGTTTTTTTCGCGTGTCGTATCGTTTCGGGTAAATATCGTATTTTTAGTGTTGTTTTGTGGTCTCGGATGATCTGCTGTTAAACCAGGTATTTGTTGCAAAAATTGGCATGACAGTAACCTAGTGTAGAGACCTAGAACCTACCCTCAAAATACGAGTCAATTCCTCGAAGGTCAGGCCGCCGTTTTATTGGTTCTGGCCGCAAATTGCGGCCAGACTGGGGACTTGGGTGTTCGGTTTTTGGTTAGGGGTCTCTGGGGTTATTTGTAGTCTCATGGAACTTGCAATTTTTACAAATTGTTAGCACAGAAAAATATGGGACCACTTTGCATATTTCTAGTGTTTCGTTTCGCGCGATACGTTATCCGATACGATGCGAGTTCCGTGTTGCTATTGCTCTGAGTTGGTTTCGTAGTATCGCTATACGTGTTAGCTACAACACGAACCCTTTAGAGTACGTATGTGTGTCGTGTTGGTCCGTGTAGATTGTAAGTATTTTAGGTCTATTATTAATATATACGTGTTCTATTGTTTTAATGTTGCAGGTTCGCAGGTGGGGACTTCGGACACTGCTACAAAGGGAAAACAGGTGGTAGGCTTCACCTAGTTTGGAGCGTTGGTGAGTAGATTTAACATCTACAAGGGAATCGCCCGCATAACGTTATGCATCTGGGCTATAAATGTTAATACTTGTCGCATATTCTATATCAAATTTAGAATTGCGCATTTACCCTATTACTTAGATGTTGTTGTGCTTGAACAAGTAGTCTTAGGACACTGCGCATATTATTGACGATTCATGTTGCACGAGCACTGATTGTATGCTACACACACCGTCGATAATTGCCATGTCTCACACACAACCCACTTATAGATATGATATTGCTTGGTTAGGGACATTGTGACATTGATTCATATTTCTTATCGCATATGACTTTTAGCATACCTGTATATCACATGCTTACACATATGCCTTCATATACTTATATGATAGATACAAGTATACCGATAGAGTATTGTACCATTAGTGATAGGTACATACACACTTCATGACATAGCTACAGGTATACCTTGCACGTACTGCTCTTATACCCAGGGGAATATTACATCTTTTACTTATAGGTAGATACATATACCTTGCTATACCTTTGTGTTTACACATACAACAGTTATAGTTACATATTTACCTTTACTTGATATTATTTAGAATTGGATAAAATAGGAACCGCATGATATTTTATATTAACTTGTTGCAGTTAATTAGCGGCTTTTCCTTTATATGCTTACATTTCAGTTTATGTTGTATATATCATATTCATGGATTTTCGCATTGTTATATGGATTTTTCATGATGTTTTCTGGATTTGGGGACCGTGGGAGTTCATGAAATTATGCATTATTTGAAAAACCCGGTTTCCCTTGATATGATATTTTAGCATCCACCAAGAGTTTTATCGGTTCTGATATATATATATATATAGATATATATATATATATATACACACCCTTACGAGGAGGCGTCGAGGCCGTATGAGGGTACATGGTGGGGCCTGATTAGTAGAGTTTTTACGTGCTAAGTTTATTACCGCAATCAAGACGGTTTCGCTTGTAGCTAGCCGGTTGAGTACGGGTCGTCCGTAGGGAGATGGGAATCTTTTTCTATGTGCTTTAAAGAGTTAAGTCCAATTGTCCAGGTTTGTTTTTAGATTGCTTAAGTGCTAAAATGATATATATAGAGAGCTTGTTAGGGCTAGGATTAGGTTAGTTTGAGTTAGGAGTCGCTCAATTCTTTCATTGCCACTCTTAATATCGGTGTTACGGTAATCGGCAACAACGGGGATTAGCACGACTAGGAAGGAACTTGCGAGTATAAGCTAGGCTTTCCAACGCATAAGTTCTTCCTTTTGGTGCTTGTCCGTCCGTTCTTGGCTCTTAGCCTAAACCTCCGGTTAATTCAACCACAACCGGTCTCACTAAGGAATCACCGCTATCATGCAGGATAGGGTGCCGTAGGGAGCGGATTGTGGTTCAATTAACGGGAGTCCGAATTAAGATGTTGGGCAAGAAAAGAGTGAGAGAGATTTCCTTCTCTCAAACTTTCCTTATCCTACCCTAACAAGTATCAAAACTACTCACCCATTATAAGGAAAAGAAAATAAAACAAAGGAGGAAGATAGAAAGAAAGAGGTTAGAAGATTACAACTAGCTATTTGAGACCTCACCTTGGCAAGGATCAAGCTTAAGCATCATAGTTGTTTAAGGATAAAGAAAAAGAGAACAAGAAAGAAACAAACAACAAATAACAACAACTAGTTTAACAAATGAAAATTACAAGCAATTATAAAAAGAACAAGACAAGCATGATAACAAAGAGAACTCTTTTATTCATTCTTCACTCACAAAAGCTCACTACAAGTTTTTAATGGAGAAGTGATGAGAAGAGGAAGAAGAACAACACATGTATTCTAGAATTCTAATTACAAGATTATGGACCCTTGGCTTTGGCAAGTTCTGGACTATTTATAGGCAGGAAACAGAAATTCTAGGGCAACATTCTGGATCAACATGAAAAGACCAAACACCCCTTGAAAACTCATCAGCTGCGGCGCCTGTACGGCCGCGGATCCGCGGCCTAGACCCCCTATTGGCCGCGGATCCGCGGCCCTATAGGGGAGTTGGGGTCTATATTTTTGTGTGCTTCCCTGGTCTTCTATGTTCTTTAGTCTGGTACATGTTTTTTTCTTAGATTTTCTTCACAATTTTTCCAGAATTTCTGTTGATCAAAAGGTGATGTGATGTGGATCTTTTGCCATGATTTCCTCGAGCTCCGTGTAGATATGTTGGATCTTGTGTTGCCATTGAGCTTTGTGCATGAAAATGACATTGATTTTCCATTTTGTCTTTTAAACTGGTGTGCGGCAACATACAGATAGAGAGCGGAGACCCGTGTTTCATCTGTGGTTGGCAGTAATCCGGATTTTGTCGTGCTTTTCCATGAATTTCACTGTTTAGAGCCGAGAACGTGTATCCTGCAATTGACTAGCAAACATGGCTCAAGAGTACCTACCGATAAGCAATGTGATAAAAATTGGGCGGCATAAAAATGCAAAAAACTGATATGAACAAATACCCCCAAACTTATCATTTGCTCGTCCCGAGCAAAGCCAATTTATTCACAAAAAATTTCCTAACCTCACTTTCGCAGGGAACGAGATTGCACTGAGCATGTGCAACAAGCCGTTAGACCTCTAGGTGTCCCTAGTAGGAGGAGTGTTGTCTCCTGAGGGTTTTCAGCGGATACTACCCACAAAATTCGGTCAAGCTAGTTTTGCAAAATAACTTATGATTCAAACCCTGAAGTTTTGTTTCAGAAAATAACAATTCTATTATCCTAAGTCTAGACTATCGAACCTTTATTTTTCACACCTCGCTTCTTATTTAACTTAAGATGTTATATGTCTTTACGTGCAGTGCAAATAGTGTTGTTAAGTTCCAGAAGGATCGATTAATGTCATCATGTCACTCAATAAAGCCCAGATAAAAATTTTAAAAGGATCACACAAGTTTTATAAAGGGTTAAGCATTTTTCAAGTTTCGTTTTCCAGTAAGGTTTCAACTTCAGAATTTCTATCTTCCTTAACAGGAAACTAGGTCTTATTTTTCACTCCACCTTTTTCTTGTTTTCATTTCATACACACCTCTGTGAACGTGCAATAGTCATTATCATAGAATAAAACCTTCATATCTCCGCTAGAAATATTTTCTTATAAAAACCTGTCTTTGTCAAGATTATTCTCACACAAAAAACCGTTAGGAATTTTAACTCGGAGAGAACACTTGCTTGACTTTGTTTTAATGTGGACTTTCTAGGCTTCTTAACGAGCTTTGAGCCAATGCACCCAAACCAGTTGGCTTTAGGGCATTAGGTGTAGAGACATCCCAGCGGACTTAATTACTCAAGTTACCTAGGCCCAAAAACAAAAGACAATTTAGCGTGAAAATCATGATGATTCAATGCGAACGGAGATATAACCGGCAGTTCAGTTATTTTTTTGGATAAAAGACGTGTTTAGTGGGTTAGGTGTGTAATCATTCCAATCAAGTTCCAGATGGGTTATTTTTCAGACTTAGTTCCAATTAAGGCATCAATAACATTCCTTCATATTCACTTTACTTCATAAACTATTCTTGATATTACTTACTTCAGAACAGACCTATTTGATCCTCAGAAAATCATTTATCCATTTAAAAGTTTTTAAACATAAAAGACTTGTCATCTAATTTCCAAAACTCACGACACGTGTAGTGTGATGTAAAGACGTATATCAACTATAGTTAACTTCAAAGGAGAGTTATCTTTCAGGTTTTCAAAATCTAAAAATAAGATTTAGTTATTCTTATCTTATCAAACAAAACCGTCGAAATGTTGAATCGGAGTTCTCCCACTAGCTAACTTGACAGAAAAGTTTTTATGTTTTAAGAAAATTTTCTGATTTTTATGGATTTTAGTATGCAGATGCAAAATATACATATGAATGCGAAGGTTAGAAATGCGTACCGAGCGTACCCCTAAACTTAAACTGGACAGTGTCCTCACTGTCATTGCAGGAAGAGATCATTTGAACGGTCAAAATTGTCGGTTAGATATACACAATTTTTTTTTTGTTTTTTTTAAAGAGTAAAAATGGAAAAGAATATCCACAAAGAAATAAAAAATGGTATATACATACCCCCAAACTTATTTGGAACAGTGTCCACTGTTCTTGGCTGGATAACCGAAGTTTGGTGGTAGGCAGAGGAAGATTATGCAGGGTAAACCGGCTCCTGTAAGACCAGGAGCTCCTATGTTGGTTCGGCGCTAAGGTACGGTTTTAGTCGGTGTCCATTCACTTTAAAAAATGAACCGTCCTTTGGATTCTCCAAATCTACAGCACCCTGCGGATACACATTCCGCACAAAATACGGCCCTTTCCAGCGAGATCTGAGCTTTCCTAGATGGAAGTGAAGGCGGGTGTCGTAAAGCAGTACCTGTTGACCAGGTACGTAAGTTTTGCGCAAAAGGTGTTTATCGTGAAACACCTTCATTCGGTTCTTAACGACAACCGCGTTATCGTAAGCCTCATCCCTAAGCTCGCTCAATTCGTTCAATTGCAGCTACCGATGGCTGCCCGCATCTTCGAGAGACAGATTCAGTTCTTTTATCGCCCAAAATGCGAGATGCTCTATTTCGACAGGGTGGTGGCAAGCTTTTCCGTACACAAGCCGATAGGGAGACATGCCAAGATCTGTAACGTTTTGAAAATCGTTTCGGTGAAATTTCGAAAAAATCGGTAAAATAAGGGGGTTTTCTGTAAAAAATCAAAATACAAATATCTTATTATAAAAATTAAATATACATATTCTAGCTATGTAATTGCTATTATTTGGTGTTTATTGAGCCGCTGGTGAAATTTCAAATTTTCTGAAAAAAATATTATTTTATTATTATTTTAAGCCGTCACTAATACATTTAATTAGGGAAAATTACAAATTGGAATGAGTTGAAACAAATTTTTTGCATCATAAAACATTAAATAAAATTTTATCATGTTGTTTTTGGAACGAAATCATTTGCCAAAACGGTTTAGAAATTATTGAAGAAAAAAGGCTTTTTTAGCGTAAATGGATGTTTGGGGTATTGTATTTATCATTTTTCATCACCCCACACCCGTACCCACACCCACACAGCCCCATTCACTTCTCCCTATGGCTGAATTCATCAGCCACCATCTTTTTCCCTACTTGAATTTCAAAGGAAATGAAATGAAAGAAAAGAAAAGAAAATGGATAAATTAGTTAGACTTTTGACTTTGCTTTGACCTTGACTTTCTCCCCCCACTTTCTCTACCTCCCTCTCTCTCCTCTCCCCCTCCCATTCCAGCCGACCACCCCCTCTCCTACTGCAGCAACAGCCCCCCCCATTTCCCTTCTCTTTTCTCTTCAAAACTTCATCAAAAATTGCCCCAAAATCCATCAAAAAAATCCCAAAACCCAAATCCGACTCCTACCCATTTTAGCTTAGCCCGTATAGCATGGATCCTTGTGAAAAGAGAGCATTTTGGAGGGCCATGGATGCTTGTGGATCTTCAAATGTTTTTGGGTATAATTCTAAACTTTTTGCTTAGTTTGTTACTTAATTTCTTAAAGCTAAGTTAATTAAGTGTTAATTTGGGTTATGTGAGTTTAATTGCATGATTAAAGATTTCAAGTTAGGGTTTGTTGTGGAAATGAGTTGTGTTTGATTGTGTATGATTTAGTGAGGTGGATTAACATATTTAGTTTTGTAGAAAACTAATCTAGTTGTTAATTACAAGTAGTTACTTGAAAAATGTCCAAATTAAGCTTTTTGTTGCAAACTAGTTTTTTTGATTTAATTCGAAATATGAGATTAAAAATATGGTTAGGGTTTTTATCATATTATTAACTTTATTAAGTATAGTTTAACACTTTAGTTCATGGAAATCCAACCTAAATTGTAGTTTGTGCATTTTTGCTATGAAATTGTTAAAAAGGGTATTTTGTAAACTAGAATATTAGGGTTTTTGGTATTTAATGAAATTAAATTCTGGAAATTGTTTCTATGACTTATTTAAGATATTTAATAAGTATATTGGCCGCTACATTCATTTAAACATCATGTTTTGTACAAAAACGGCGAATTGTGCTTGCTAGATTTTCGGAAAAACGACTTTTTAAGTGAAATTGGGGTTTTTGGGAATTGTAAGCTATTTTATATTATAATTAGTGCTTGTAATTGTGCAAATGAATGTGATTGAATTTTTCTCGATGGTTTGACGTTTGTACATCGACATCGAGGGTTGGTTTGATTATTCTTGCATGCGTAGGCGATAGGTTTGGACCTACACGTGATACGCGTACCGATTTGATTTTCGTATGCCGTTTCGATTTCGAATTTAGTTTTAATGCGATACGGTGCGTTATGATATGTAGGTACCCCATGTGGACTTCGAGATGACAAGAAAGCGCGTGGCGACGTCGGCACCGGCTAGCGAGAACCAGGTGAGTAGATGTATATCTACGGGGAGAAGTCGGGTGGATGGCGTATAGCACCCCCGCAGTCCGTGGTGATGTATACGGATGCGTATACACACCAACAATTTATGATATGTTGTTAGGATTTATTATTGATGATTTTAGATGGATATTGGTGTTGGATTGGTGCATGGTTACGAAACCTTAGGTAGTGGGTGCACTACACTTACACATACACACATATACATACTTGCATACATTCCTTATTTCATATGTGCGTGTATGGGAATATATATTTATGTGTTCACATGGGTATGGGACTATGTGTTCATATACTGGATTTGAGGATAGTATTTGGAATTTGAGATGAGTCGATGAGATTAGGCTTGAGGCCAGGAGATCGGTAACGTGATTTGGTTCGTATTGAGATACGACATGATGTTTTAGCGGGTCTTCTGACGTAGTAATTCTTACACCCGCATGCATACATAGATGGCATCAATATTGTACTAGACGTAGGACATTATTCCGGATCATGATATTTGATAAAGAAGATACCAAATGAATAGTGTGATTGATGTGACTTTGACCCGTACCCAGATTTGGGGATGCCGTACGACGGATTTACGTACGAGCTATATATTGATAATTGATCCGCACTCTTGACTTGGGATGTCTGATTATAGATATGGTATCGGATATGATATTATTGAGGCGGGATCACCGACTAATATATATACAGGTATGTATATACATCGACTCAGATATTAGGCGGTTTCCTTAGCTGTAGTCCAGCTGGTTAGCTTAGCCCTTTAGTTTAGTTTAGTTGTTAGATTAGATTCGATTCTTACCTATTTCAAAAACTAACGAATCGTGGGTATTTTAAAAGACAGCCCAAGGGATCCTACGGATATTTCAAAAGACGTATCTTTTCATAAAAACACCGTGGCCCCTATTTTCAAAACCCCATGATTCATGTTATTTCAAAAGGCACCATTTGTAGGACTTATATTAGGTTAATGCAGATTAGTTATAGTTGCGTCTAGTATTCAGCTCCCTCTCTTTATTGTGGTTCGCTTCGCATCGCATGCTTATATTATGTTTCATACTCCATTATTGATATCATGCTGTTAGGACACCAGCACCATTACCGATGATGCGTATGTACCATGTACACTTACTTGCCGGCTCACACACATCTTCATCGGTAATTGTCATGCCACGTACACTTTAGAAATACTATTGCATTGACATAGGTTGTTAGCTAATAATTTAGACATGATATTAGTGTACTCGCCTTATATGCTAGATTAGACATTGTAGATATTACTTGTTACTTCATGCATGTTAATATTCATTGTTATGCCGCATTCATGGATTTTTATGCCGATATGCACTGTTTACATGCTATTGAGGATTGGATTCGGATTTCTATGAGATTTTCTGGTTTTGGGGGAAAACCGCAAAACTTATATAAGGTTCTTTCTCTCTTTAAAATAAAAAGTGCGGTTTTCCCATGATGTATGAGTCGTCCACCATGAGTTTGCTGATGGATTTCGAGACCCGATTCGAGGAGGCGGATGAACCGTTTCGGGTACATGGTGGACCCGTTAAGGTACCCCGGGGCAAGAAGCGCGTGATGATGACGATGTGAGCCTGGCAGGGGAGCACTACCTACCGATGATTTTACCCGACGCGTCGGATATCCGGAGGATACCGTCGTGGTCTTGAGATGGATGGTAGGGGCCGGTCTGGACTGACGGCGCCCTAGATATTGTGATTGAGACATTGAGATTTCGAGATATTGAGGTACAGAGACTGTGATACAGAGATATCGAGATATTGGGATTACGTTTTGTGCCGATGCTAGGCACTGTTTTATGCTGATTTCATTATGATACCTCATTTTAAAAATACAAAGGAAATCTCACTAAATTATGGAAACAGTTCTTCATTTACATGTATTCTGTTTTCATGTATTCATACCTCATTCATATGATATATTGCTACCTGAGGCACTGACACGGGCACATGAGATTACACTCGGGTTAGATATTTACCCTAGCCTGTTATAGGCTGCATGTTGTATACTTTTTTTGAGGATATATTATGATCGTATGACCTAGGATTGCGTCATACATGCGATTTCTGTGCGTAGATGTTTTTCTATTCACGAGTTGGCAACTCACCCCCGTTGTGCCCCAGTTTCTTGCAGGTTTGCCGTACAGGTTTCATTATGGCTTTGCGGGCTCAGTTGCATTCGGGTGACTTGCCAGTAGGTGGGTTTTTCTTGTATCGTACCCATCCTATTACCTTGTATAATATTATTCCGTTGTATCTAGTAAATTCCATCAACCAAACATGTATTTATTTTAAGATAGAGACCAGTGATGTTATTCCTTCGACCTTAGAGTCGCGCGTTATTTTTCTGCGGTTTTCTTGTGGATTTGAGTTTCCTTTTGAATTTTGATCCTCGCCGTTGGCGTTGTATATTATATTGCTTGTGTGGTTGTGACCGTCGATTGACAAAGAGCTAGCTCCCGCTTGGGGATGCCTTTTTATTGATTTCGTATACTATTCATGTTGTATCCCGTTTGGGAGCCAGTATTTACAAAGGAGACTCTGCCGAAATTTTCAGTAAATTTTGATGTTCTTAAAAACCGCATAATTCGGCTTATGCTATTAAAACTACTTGTTTTAAATTGGTTTTCCTTCACTCTACTTCTTTTCTTGGTTTGGATTTCTGGGATTTCGGTTTACTTAGAATACGTACGCCTCGAGACGTTTCGTAGTTTAAGTGCCGGTCATGTTCCGTACTTTCGGGACTTCACAAGATCGGTCTTATAAGCCGTTCGAAATGCCCAAAGGGCATCAGTGAGTTTCAACGACCAATCCTTTCGGTTCTTGGAAACCGTCTTCTCCAGTATCTGCTTAATCTGCCGATTTGAAACTTCGGCCTGCCCACAGGTTTGGGGGTGGTAGGGCGTAGATAGCTTATGATTAATGGAATATTTCCGCATCAAGGTCTCGAAAGTCTTATTGCAGAAATTAGTTCCATTGTCGCTAATGATCGCTCGGGGGTGCCCAAACCGGGAGAAAATGTTTTCTTTAAGAAACCTAACGACAACCTTGTTGTTGTTAGTCCAGCTGGGCACAGCCTCGACCCACTTAGAGACGTAATCAACAGCGAGAAGGATGTACAGGTTCCCAAAAGAGCTGGGAAACGGCCCCATGAAATCTATCCCCCAAACGTCGAAAATCTCCACAACCAAGATTGGTTGGAGCGGCATCTCGTTCCTCCGGGATATCCGGCCCAAGTGTTGGCACCGGGAGCAAGTCTTGCAATAGTCATGAGCGTCCTTGAAGAGTTGTGGCCAGTAGAAACCACATTGCAAGATTTTCTCAGCTGTCTTTCTGGGGCAAAAATGCCCGCCACATGCTTGATCGTGGCAAAATGACACCACACTCTTGAATTCATCGTCAGGGACACACCGACGAATAATCTGGTCGGGACAGTACTTGAACAGATAGGGTTCGTCCCAGTAAAAGTGTTTTACTTGGGATAAGAATCGAAGTCTGTCCTGACTTGACCATTCAGTTGGCAGTAACCCTATGGCCAAATAGTTCACAATATCTGCGAACCAGGGTTTGCGAGATACTGTCAAGAGTTGTTCATCCGGAAAAACATCGTTGATCGGAAGTTGAGGCGACGGCGAAGAAGGAAGTCGTGAGAGATGGTCGGCGACCACGTTTTCACATCCTCTTTTTTCCTTAATGACATGGTCAAACTCTTGAAGCAAGAGGATCCAACGTATTAGCCGGGATTTTGCATCTTTCTTCGCAAAAAGATGGCGCAAAGCAGCATGGTCTGTGTAGACAATGACTGGAGAGCCGATGAGGTAGGGCCTGAACTTTTCTAAAGCAAATACAACAGCTAAGAATTCCTTCTCAGTTGTTGTATAATTAAGTTGGGCGTCGTTCAGGGTTCGGCTAGCATAATAGATTACATGCGGCATCTTGTTGATGTGTTGTCCAAGGACAGCACCAATGGCAAAGTCGGATGCATCGCACATAATCTCAAATGGGTGCGTCCAGTCAGGTGAAGAAAGAACGGGAGCAGAAGTGAGTGAGTTTTTTAATGACTCGAACGCAGTCACACAGCTCGAGTTGAAGTCGAATGGCGTGTCCTTGTCCAGTAGAAGAGTCAAGGGCCTAGCAATCTTGCTAAAGTCCTCGATGAACCGTCTATAGAAACCGGCATGGACAAGGAAGGCTCGGATGTCTCTGACGCATCTGGGAGGAGGGAGATTGGAAATGACCTCAATCTTCGCTCTGTCAACCTCTATGCCATTTTGCGAAATGATATGTCCTAAGACAATACCTTCGCGCACCATGAAGTGGCACTTCTCCTAATTCAAAGTGAGGTTCTTGTCCTTACATCGGGTAAGGACAGCGTCAAGATGCAGCAAACACTCGTTAAAGGAATCGCCGAAGATGGAGAAATCATCCATGAAGATCTCTAGGAATTTCTCCACCATGTCAGAGAAGATTGCCATCATACACCGCTGGAAGGTAGCGGGCGCATTGCATAACCCAAAGGGCATGCGACGATATGCGAACGTGTCGAAAGGACAAGTGAATGTGGTCTTGTCCTGGTCTTTTTCGGCGATGGGAATCTGATTATAGCCGGAGTAGCCATCAAGAAAGCAGTAGTACTCGTGTCCGGCCAATCGTTCAAGCATTTGGTCAATGAAAGGTAGCGGAAAGTGGTCTTTCCGCGTTGCGGCGTTGAGTTTTCTGTAATCGATGCAGACTCGCCATCCAGTTTGGGTGCGAGTAGGGATTAACTCATTCGCCTCATTAGTAATGACCGTTATTCCTGACTTCTTGGGTACAACGTGAATGGGGCTAACCCACTGGCTATCAGAGATAGGGTAAATGATACCACTATCCAGACACTTCACGATTTCCTTTTTCACAGCCTCCTTCAAGACTAGGTTGAGTCGCCTTTGAGGATCTCTGGCTGGTTTGGCATCATCCATCAGATGAATGTGATGTTCAACGATCTGGGGACTAATTCCCTTGATGTCCGCCATGGACCAGCCAAAAGCTTGCCTATTGCTGTGCAAGACCGCAAGAAGGGCTTTCTCTTGCTCTGGAGCTAGAGAAGCCGAGATGATAACAGGGAGGGTCTCGTTCTCACCCAATTAAGCGTACTTAAGGTGAGATGGCCAAGGCTTGAGTTCGAGCGTTGGAGGTGAAATGATTGAAAGCAAGATTGGTGAAAAGGTCTCGAACTCAAAGGATTCCAGCAAAGGTTCAAAACGAGTGTAAGCGACCGAGTTGGATGGTTTAGGTGACTCATCCGGAAATTCGAAGGATTCAAACTCGGGTGGTGAGCGGCTAAGATCATTCGAGAACATAAAACACTCGTAGTCATTGTCGGGCGCAGAAACAGCAGCAGGTTCGAAGAGGAACGCACTAGTGGCGTTAAGGTTATCGTGATCGAACAAAAACTCCTCGAATTCACACTCTTCAGGGGTGATCTCCTGGATTGAGCAAACATCTAGTATATGAGCATTAAGTTCGGAGGGCTGATTCCCCAACCTAAAAATGTTGAGTTCAATTGTCATGTTTCCAAAAGATAGGTTCATCGAACCATTGCGACAATTGATCACAGCATTTGAGGTTGCAAGGAATGGGCGACCGAGTATCACCGGAATTTGATTCCGGGGGTTAGCTACAGGCTGTGTGTCTAATACAATGAAGTCAACTGGGAATATGAAGTCCCCAACCTTGATTAACACATCCTCTAGCTCACCCCTAAGATGGGTGATTGATCGGTCGGCCATTTGGAGAGTACAGTGTGTGAGTTTCCGCTCTCCTACACCTAATTGCTCATATACTGAGTACGGAAGTAGGTTAACACTGGCACCAAGATCTAATAGTGCGCGGTTGATGTTCTTATCCCCAATGGTAATGGAAATCGTAGGACAGCCAAGGTCCTTCCGTTTTTGTGGTAAAGATTGGGTAAGAGCATCACTCACAGCACTAGCCAAGAAAACTTTCTTGGGTACCTGAGACTTCCTATTTTTCGTGCACAAGTCTTTTAAGATTTTCGCGTAGGACGGGACTTGTTGGACAGCATCTAAAAGGGGAATATTAATGTTAACTTGCTTAAAAAACTCCAAAATCTTCTCCATTTGTGGATTTTGTTTATTGGACCTCAACCGGTTTGGAAATGGAACATTTTTAAAATTGGTTGAGTCCAATGCTTATGGAGGAGATTGTGGAGCTGGAACGGATCCCAGAGCTGGTGTTTTCGTGGAGTGAGAAGTGGGTCCGTTCAGAGCAGAAGAAGAAGAAGAAGAAGCGGCCGGAGTGAGAAGTGTTTGGTCTTTATTTGCTGTGCCGATGTTGTTGTGCAGCATCCTTCCCAATCTCAATGTAGTTACGGCACTCACATTATGGTTCTGTTGTTCAAGAGCAACATGTACATTATGTGGGTGACCGGGATTTGGGAGTGGTTGAGATGGAAGCTTCCCCTTTTCTCGCTCGCTTAACGCCACATTCAGCTGTGCAATCTAGGCTTCTATGGTCCTGATGCTTTGCCCGTGTGCAGCAGTGTGTTGCACCAAAGACTGAATAGACGACTGGATGTTGGCGGTGGATTGTGTCGATTGTTTAACGAACGCCTCCAGACTTCGTCTAGCGAGGAAACCTTATCATTGTTTGACGGAACAAAGTTGTTTTGTGGAAAAGAATTGTTGAGTGCAAAGTTGTTCGTCTGATTTTGAAAAGGTTGGGGTTGGAAGGGCTGCTGAAACTGTTGTTGAGTTTGTTGTTGCGCTTGTTGTTGCAGAGGAGGAGGCCTCTGGAAATTGTTGCCTTGGAATTGATGCTGATTCTGATTCCAGGCGAAATTGGGGTGGTTCCTCCAACCGGGATTGTAGGTGGAAGAGTATGGATCATTTCTTGGTCTTTGCTGAAATGCAGCATTAACCTGATCCTGTCCTTGAGATGGTGGATTGTAAGGACACTCTTCGGTTAAGTGAGAAGGATCGGAACAACAAGCATAAATGGTACGAAGGGGAAGAACAGCGGCGGGAGATGAAAATTTGCTCTCAATCGCTTCAAGTTTTCTTGTTATTGCAGCCATTTCAGCTTTCATCGCAATAGAGACATCGAGTTGGTGAATTCTTACCCTAGACTGACCAGTAGAAGTTGAGGACGAAGAAGAAGAAGAAGAAGTTGGTCTTGTACTCTCCCATTGAAGCGTTTGTTCCGCAAGGTCGTCGAAGAATTGCCACGCTTCCTCGTCAGATTTCGATAAGAAGTGGCCCTGACAAATGGTTTCCCACAACTGCTTGGTTGCTGGGTTCAGGCCCTCATATAAGGTTTGGCAAAGTTGCCATTTCTCGATACCATGGTGAAGACACTGAACAAGAAGGTCTTTATACCGGTCAAAACACTTCCAGAAGGGTTCAGTAGGAAGCTGAGAGAATTGATTGATTTCGTTACGGATCCTTGCGGTTTTATGGTTCGGATAGAATTTCTTGAGAAACGCTTTCACAAACTCGTCCCAACTGGTTATGGAGTGGGAAGCGGTGCTATACAGCCATTTTTCAGCAAGATCGCACAAAGTGAACGGAATGACCCGTAGCCATATAGCATCGTCCGACAGCTGGGTAGTTTTCATCATGGCACAAACATTTTGGAACTTGTTGATGAAGATATAGGCATCTTCAGATTCAAGCCCATGAAATTTCGGAAGCATGTTAATGAAGTAGGGCTTAATTTCAAAATTATCCCCATTGGCCGGTGGAAGGGAAAGACAGGTGGGAAGTGCAGAACGGGTGGGATAGAAACGATCCTGGAGCGCGATTCGCTGCGGCGCTACAACAGGCGGTGGTGGTGGGTTATTTTCCTCTATAGGAGGTGGAGTCAATCCCGGGGGAGTCAAAGAGATGTTTGGATTAAATCCTGACATCGCGGAAGAAGAGGTTGGTGATGGTGAAGGTGAAGATGTATGAACAGAATTCCGGTCAACGTCGGAGTTGGCCGGCAAAGGTAAGGGTGAATGAGGCATGGATGGAGTTTCGACGTCTGAGTCGATCGCGTAGTCGGTAGCGACTAACGTAACGCGGACTAGGCGGGCGCTAGTGTCCCGAGTCCAAGCGGACATACACTAAACGAGTTTAGTATAGTCAAAGCAGAGAAGGTTAGGGTAAGAGAACATCAATGGAGAAATACGATGGGTGGTGGGTGAAAAAATGGATTCTGGCGACAAAGGGCAAGTTTTTATAAAAGTTTTTGGTTTTATTTTTTTTTTCTTCTTTAGAAAGAGCTTTACAGAAATATGTACGGGCTTACGGCTTCAAGCAATCACAAACAAGATATGCACAATCACATCTAGATCTAGGGTCACCTAGGTCAGCTAGACAGCTCCTAACCGTTCCAAAGGGCTAGAAATAGGACCTCAAACAGCCTCTTCTCCATTAATTGCGGCCAGGTAAGTGCTAGGTAAGTGGGAGGCTCCCCACTACGTAAGTAGTGGTCCTAATTAAGTAACCACTTGCCTTGGACACACTTGCCTAGACACTGCAAAAGTCAGGATAGGATAAACGGCCGATGCCTGTAACTAGTCTTCTGTCCTATTTGAGCGCGAAGTCCTTAGGGCCGAGTCTAGTATTTTTTAATTTAAGCAATGGTCAATGCATATGCTTTTTGTGATTTCTGGGGTCCAGGGAAGGGTGATGAAATCCCCACCCAATCTGAATTGGTTTCAAGCCCCTTAAAGTCCGTATTAATATATGCAAAGCAGTAACAATCAACTGCAAACAATTTTTATTTTTTAGCGCGGCGCAAAGAATCCTGCACAAAAACAATTTATTGGAAGGGCGAAGAGAGTTTGCGAAAAGAATGCTGCAGAAAACACAGTTCAGGGGAGTTCAGAGGAGTGGGGGAGAGGAGAGGAAGACTTACAGGGAATTTGAGTTGATGAGGGCACCAAACGGCCGCGGTTCCGCGGCCAAAGAGTGGGCTTGGGCCTTCAATTTTCTGGGTTGTGCTCTGTTGGGTGTCCTCTTCCTGTTTGGAGCTCCCGAATCTTGATTTGCTCACTGGGTTTGCTCCAGAATTTCACAGTAGACCGTTGGTTCCGTTTTGATCAAACGCGGTGTAGCCACGAAATATGGGTCTAACTTCCCACGTCTTTGGTACTGAACTCGAACTTCATTTTTTTTTATCCTGCACACTTGCACAAAAACTAATCAAAAATAACAAGATGGTTTTTTTTACAATGTATATTTTTTTTTTGTTTTTCGGTTATATTTATATTCACAAATTAACCGGAAATTACACAAAGAAATAAACTACCGTCTCCCCGGCAACGGCGCCATTTGATTGGTAGAGTTTTTGCGTGCTAAGTTTATTACCGCAATCAAGACGGTTTCGCTTGTAGCTAGCCAGTTGAGTACGAGTCGTCCGCAGGGAGATGGGAATCTTTTTCTATGTGCTTTAACGAGTTAAGTCCAATTGTCCTGGTTTGTTTTTAGATTGCTTAAGTGCTAAAATGATATATATAGAGAGCTTGTTAAGGTTAGGATTAGGTTATTTTGAGTTAGGAGTCGCTCACTTCTTTCATTGCAACTCTTAATATCGGTGTTACGGTAATCGGCAACAACGGGGATTAGCACGACTAGGAAGGAACTTGCGAGTATAAGCTAGGCTTTCCAATGCATAATTTCTTCCTTTTGGTGCTTGTCCGTCCGTTCTTGGCTCTTAGCCTTAACCTCCGGTTAATTCAACCACAACCGGTCTCACTAAGAAATCACCGCTATCATGTAGGATAGGGTGCTGTAGGGAGCGGATTGTGGTTCAATTAACGGGAGTCCGAATTAAGATGTCGGGCAAGAAAAGAGTGAGAGAGATTTCCATCTCTCAAACTTTCCTTATCCTACCCTAACAAGTATCAAAACTACTCACCGATTATAAGGAAAAGAAAATAAAACAAAGGAGGAAGATAGAAAGAAAGAGGTTAGAAGATTACAACTAGCTATTTGAGACCTCACCATGGCAAGGATCAAGCTTAAGCATCATAGTTGTTTAAGGATAAAGAAAAAGAGAACAAGAAAGAAACAAACAACAAATAACAACAACTAGTTTAACAAATGAAAATTACAAGCAATTATAAAAAGAACAAGACAAGCATGATAACAAAGAGAACTCTTTTATTCATTCTTCACTCACAAAAGCTTACTACAAGTTTTTAATGGAGAAGAGATGAGAAGAGGAAGAAGAACAACACATGTATTCTAGAATTCTAAATACAAGATTATGGACCCTTGGTTTTGGCAAGTTCTGGACTATTTATAGGCAGGAAACAGAAATCCTAGGGCAATATTCTGGATCAACATGAAAAGACCAAACACCCCTTGAAAACTCATCAGCTGCGGCGCCTGTACGGCCGCGGATCCGCGGCCTAGACCCCCTATTGGCCGCGGATCCGCGGCCCTATAGGGGAGTTGGGGTCTAGATTTTTGTGTGCTTCCCTGGTCTTCTATGTTCTTTAGTCTGGTACAGGTTTTTTCTCAGATTTCCTTCACGATTTTTCCAGAAATTCTGTTGATCAAAAGGTGATGTGATGTGGATCTTTTGCAACGATTTCCTCGAGCTCCGCGTAGATATGTTGGATCTTGTGTTGCCATTGAGCTTTGTGCATGAAAATGACATTGATTTGCCATTTTGTCTCTTAAACTGGTGTGCGGCAACATACGGATAGAGAGCGGAGACCTGTGTTTCATCTGTGGTTGGCAGTAATCCGGATTTTGTCGTGCTTTTCCATGAATTTTACTGTTTAGAGCCGAGAACGTGTATCCTGCAATTGACTAGCAAACACGGCTAAAGAGTACCTACTGATAAGCAATGTAATAAAAATAGGGCGGTATAAAAATGCAAAAAACTGATATGAACAGGGCCCGGAGGTACCCCGGGGTAAGAAAGGGATGTCGATGTACCACGCCGATGAGCCCGGCAGGGAAACCATACACTCCGGTGACATTACCTATGACTCGGCGGTTATCATGGGGATACCGACGGGAGTCATGTGCGTATGGATACGTCAAAAGGCGATGGTCAGAGCTAGGCACTCGTGCTTTTCGGAATAGCGTATGATACGTACCTATCAGGGTGCCAGTCTTGGTGACAGCACCTGATAGATCGGCATTTCTGTGTCTATACTTAGCACATTGGTTTAATGATATTTCTTTTTACTTCTTAGTATATATAACAGTGGATTAGGACGCTGTTATATATGCCCTTACACCAATATTAGTGGAATGGGATGCTAATATATGTGTATTGACATTAATTTTATATACATCATATTTATTCATTCAAATATACCTAGGTTATAAGAGATTCACTTGATATTGGATTTAGGACATATGACATTTACTTGATATTGTACATAAAGGATAAATGAGATTCACTTGATTTTGTAATTCAGGATATAGGAGATTTATTCGATATTGTACATTAAGGATTTGCGAGACTTATATGATATGAGATCCAATTTGGGGGCTGATTTGAGAAAATTGGGATTTGGATTGTCTTGATGGATTATGATCCTACCACGATGTCAGGATTCCGTGGAAATGACATATTTCATTTTATACTCCACATTTATTGTTTATGCACTGTTTCATGTATTAGTAGTACCTGTTAGAGTACCTTTCATGACGGTTGCATTTACATATCTTTATTATATGCATTGCTTCATGTGTAGTTGTACCTGTTAGTGTACCTTTAATGATTGTTGCATATATACATTTTCATATCATTAGTGCATGATTATTGCATACTGATTGTCATATTATTATTGCTTCATGTATTAGTTGTACCTGCTAGTGTACTTTTCATGATTATTGTATTCATATGACCTTTTATTGCTATTAATTGCACATGTTAGATTCACGTTGTACGTGCATGCTTGCGATTACCTGCATTTGTTATTTACTATTCACGAGTTGCCAACTCACCCCCGTTGTGCCACAGTTGTTTTATAGGGTGTTCCTCAGAGTAGTCGAGGCAAGCTATTCATCTATCTGATCATCTTTTGCTGCGGATACCGCTTCAGCTCATAGTGTGCAGTTTTGCTTAGGTGGGTTTTGTGGTTATCCGTATTATCGTATTGTATATTCGTTGTATCCTTGTATTCTCCATCTACTATATTTTTATGTTGACTTAGAGACTTGGTGAGGACGATATTGTATATTATTTGTGACTTGTTTGTCTTTTATACTGCTTTCTTTTTATCGTCTTTTATTTCTTCGCTACGGCGTCGTATATTGTTGTGGTGGTTGTTTTCCGCCTTTGGGCGTGTTTTTGCTCCCGTTTGGGGATGCTTTACTTTTATTTATGTTGTACCCATTTTTGGGGCTAGTTTTTACAAAGGAGGTACTGCCAAAATTTTAAAGAAAGAAAAGTTAGACTTTTAAAGAATTTGGGTTGTGACTTCAAATGTTTCAAAACTTTTATTATCTTTTCTTGTCTTTTTTATGGTTTAGATTTCTGGGTTTTGGCTTTCTTTTACTGCGTTACGCCTGTAGACGTTGCGTAGTATTAGGACCGTCATGTGCCAATTTCGGGTTGTGACAGAAACCTTTTCTCCAGTGGCTATGCTTAAGTCCATCCGGATCCTACTTGCTATTGCTGCATACCATGACTACGAAATCTGGCAGATGGATGTTAAGACCACCTTTCTAAATTGTGATTTAAAAGAGAGCGTGTACATGACTCAGCCAGAGGGCTTCGTAGACAGTGGGAGCAGCGGAAAGGTGTGCAAGCTGCTTAAATCCAACTACGGGTTAAAGCAGGCATCACGGAGTTGGAACATCTTCTTTGATGTTGTAGTCAAAGAGTTTGACTTCATCAAAAACGTAGATGAACCATGTATATTTAAGAAGGTTGCAGAGTGTAAGGTTGTCTTCCTCGTATTTTACGTCGATGACATACTCTTGATAGGAAATGATGTTCCTATGCTACAATCGGTCAAGCTCTTCTTATCACAGAGATTATCAATGAAAGATCTAGGTGATTCCTCCTGCATACTGGGAATTATGATCTATAGAGATAGATCTAAACGGATACTGGGATTGTCCCAATCCAGGTACATTAACACCATACTAAAGAGGTTTCGTATGGAAGAATCCAAGCATGGAAACCAAGCCACGATCTCTGGAATCACTCTCTCCAAAGAGATGTCTCCCAAGACTGATTTGGAAAGAGCTCGCATGCAAGGGATACCCTATACTTCGGCGGTAGGATCTATCATGTATGCGATGCTATGTACCAGACCTGATGTAGCATACTAACTAAGTGTAGTGAGTAGGTATCAAGCAGATCCTGGAGAGAGTTACTGGATAGCCGTGAAGAACATTCTCAAGTACTTGAGAAGAACTAAGGAGATGTTCTTGGTGTATGGTAACGGAGAACTCCAGGTAGAGTCCTTTACCGATTCGAGCTTCCAGAGTGATAAGGACGACTCTAAGTCGCACTCGGGATTTGTTTTTACCCTCAATGGAGGGGCGGTGTGTTGGAAGAGTTCCAAACAGGAAACCGTTGTAGACTCGACGATGGAGGCTGAATACATCGCTGCCAACGATGCAGCCAAAGAGGTTGTCTGGATGAAGAAGTTCATCACTGAACTTGGTGTGGTTCCGTGTAATGAGCATCCAATACCTTTTTATTATGATAACAATGGAGCTGTGGGTTTGGCCAAGGAACCCAGGTCCCATCAGAAGTCCAGACATATTCTGAGGCGGTATCACCTGATCCGGGAGATAGTTGATCGCCGAGAGATCGAGGTTAGGAGAGTTGATACGAAGGACAACACTGCTGATCCATTCACGAAGGTCATTCCCCAGATACAGTTTGAGAGGCTCTTCAGGATGTTAGGTATGAGATACTGCAACAGCTGGCCTTAGTGCGAGTGGGAGATTGTTACTTATGTATATGCCCTAGAGTCCATTATTGTACATATGATGTATATTATAGTGGATGCTTGGATATATAGAGAGAGGACTTTCTTGCTCGACATAATAGTATGTTATTTGGTTTCACTTTGTCTTAACATGTTGACTTGTATTAGTTTACTGTCTTGCTCTCACATGTTGATAAAGCCCTTAGGATATGTACTCGACTACTGGGACTATGATGAGATCATACTAGTGGGGCCAGGGTAGTCAACGAGTACATCTTATAACTGTTCCTTGTCGAGGGTGTATCGAGACAGGGCATCGATACACAAGAGTAGACTAGCGTATACGCATCTTGACCCATATGATGGGCAATGGATGATCCCATATCCATTGGTGTTTAACATCAGAGATGGTGTACGGGTGCTCAGTGGAGACTGGGTACACTGGATGGACTCGCAGAGAACTCCCAGATAGTATTATACCTCACGTCAGATGGCAGTTCTCCGGTGACACTAGTACAGGTTAGTCTGTAGACCCGAGATCATTATAGAGTCTTGTGTGATTCCCACTGTGCTTTGATTTCCATCATACCACGTCCAAGAGGGCGTGCAAAACGGTGGTTTTAGGGTACAGTCCCGAATCACATGGAGGCAATGAGCGATAGGAGGGGTTTTGTCTCTCCCGGTATAGGGAGTTGATGTTGTGCTGTGTTCGATTGACTATAACTGGAAGTCGCTGGACAGGGCTGATATAGAGTGCTACCGGTAAGTGTTATCAGTAGTTTCTCGACCTGTTATGAGCATCACATCGACACGACTTATCGGTTACTGGGGGTTTGACGTTTACCACCCCTAGACTAGATATGCGACATATTAGACGAAGAGACCGGACTGTACGGTAGTGTTACTGATTGGATTCACAGGAGAATGTACAGGCTTGCTTGTTGATCTTCTGGTCACTCAATACCTGGGTGGCTGTTACATTTAGCTGACCGCTTGCAGCTTGTGGGTGTTTGATATGATCATCACCTACTGCTGGCGTATTGACTATTCTTTAGAGTCCTATACAGAGGTTTCTTGGCTCAGGAAAAACGGAGTAGGAGCACATATGTGATATGTGAGGGACCGAGGATAATACGATATGAGATACCGTATTCTATTTGTTAGTGTATATGCCCTAGGGGCCATTATTGTATCATACTAGCTTGTATATTACTTAATGGAAGCTTGGGATATTCACAGTTATACTAACAATCTTGCTAAACATGGTAGTATGCTACTTGGTTTATTTCTATCTTAATATGTGTATATTTTAGCATATCAAGAATACTTATTGATAGAGCCCTTAGGATCTTACTTGACTACCAGTGTTGTGATGGCAGTCACACTAGTGGGGGCTGGGTAGTCAACAAGCACATCCTTTTTCAGGTCCCTAGTCGTAGGATTATCGAGACAGGGCATTGTCACGGCCCGAAATTGGCACATGACGGCCCTTAAACTACGCAACGTCTACAGGCGTAACGCAATTTAAGTAAGCCGAAAACCCAGCAATTTAAACCATCAAAAGTAGTAAGAAAGTGATAACAGCATTTTCAAAACCTTTGAAATCTCAACCCAAATTCTTTAAAGTCCAACTTTTCTTCCTTTATAATTTTGGCAGCACCTCCTTTGTAAAAGCCAACCCCAAAAATGGGTACAACATAAATATAAGTAAAGCATCCCCAACAGGAGCAAATCCACACCCAACGGCGGAAAACAACCACCACAACAGATATACGACGCCGCAGCGAAGAAATAAATGACGATAGAAGTAAAACTGCATAAAAGACCTCCAAGTCATAAAATAATACAAAATCGTCCTCACATCAAGTCTCTAAATCATACAAGATAATGGTAGATGGAGAGTACATGGATACAACGAATATACAATAAACAACTTTGGATAACCGCAAAACCCACCTAAGAAAAACCGCACACTGTGAGCTGAAGCGGTATCCGCTGCAAAAGATAATGTGATAGATGAATAGCCTGCCTCGACTACTCTGGGGAAACAACCTGCAAGACCTTGTGGCACAACGGGGGTGGGTTGCCAACTCATGAATAGTAAATAACATATGTAGGTAATCGCAAGTATGCACGTACAGCGCGAATCTAACATAGGCTAGCTAATAGAAATAAAAGTCATATGTGTGCAATAGTCATGAAAGGTACACTAGCAGGTACACTAATACATGAAGCAGTAATATGACAATATGTATGCAACAGTCATGTAATGTACCCCATCGGGTACAACTAATACATGAAAGAATGATATGACAATGTATATATGTAACAGTCATGAAAGGTACTCTAGCCGGTACAACTAATACATGAAGCAATGCATATAAAATAAAGTATGTAAATGCAACAGTCATGGAAGGTACTCTATCAGGTACTACTAATATATGAAGCAGTGCATAAACAATAAATGTGGAGTATGGAATGAAACATGTCATTTCCACGGAATCCTGACATCGTGGTTGGACCGAAGCCTATCAAGACAATCCAAATCCCAATTCCTCAAATCAGCACCCAAATTGGCTCTCATATCATGTAAGTCTGACAAACCCTGAATGTACAACATCAAGTAAATCTCTTTTATCCTGAATGTACAAAATCAAGTAAATCTCATATATCATGTATCCAATATCAAGTGAATCTCATATATCCTAAATCCAATATCAAGTGAATCTCATATATCCTGAATCCAATATCAAGTGAATCTCATATATCCCGGATATGTATATTTGCATGATTAATTATGATGATGTATATGAATTGAAATGTATACATATATATTAGTGTCACATTCCACTAATATATATATATATATATATATATATACATATATATATAACAGCGTCCCATTCCACTGTTATATATACTTAGAAGTAAAAATATCTTGAAACCAAGTGTCAAGCATCGACACATAAATACTGATCTATCTGGTGTTGTCACCACGACTGCCCCCCTGATAGGTACGTATCATACGCTATACCGAATGCTCGAGTGCCTAGCTCTGACCCTCGCCTCTCGATGTATCCATACGTACATGACTCCCGTCGGTATCCCCACGATAACCCCTGAGTCATCGGTACTGTCACCGGTAGATATGGTTCCCCCACTAACTCATCTCCTCACAGAGATTCTTGCCCCTGGGTACCTCCGGCCCCCACCATGTACCCGCACATGGACCCCTCCTTTCCTCGCGTGGGGTATATATTTCAGAACCGATAAAACTCATGGGAGGCGGTCTGTCCCACAGCCGTCAGTACGTCATACTTGAGATAGTATACGGGTGCTCGTTAGGTTACGAGTACACTGGACAGGACTCGTCGGGGACTGTTGGTTGGTATTATACCTATCGTCAGTTAACAGTTCCCAGGTGACATGAGTACAGCTTAGTCCGCTGACTTGACACTGTCACTTCGCCTCAAGTGTGTTCCCACTGTTCTTTGACTACTACCCTACCATGGCTCTACTGAGTCGTGCAAACAGCTAGTAGTTGGGTGCAGTCCTGAAGCACTTGGTGGCAGTGACGGTTAGATAGGATTTGTCCTCCCTGTATTGGGGGTTGACATCGCGCTGTGTCTAGGAGAGCCATTACACATGTAGTCCCTGGCCAGGGCAAGCGAGATATACTGGTAAGTTACCAGTGTTATCTCAGGGTGTTCTGGGCTACACTCCGACATGACTTATACCGCTATTAGCGGACTGACGTTCGCCACCCCCTAGGCCCGCCATGCGATGTATCAGACGAACAGACCGGACTGTACGGAGATTGTCACATACAGGCTCAGTAGGAGTTCGGATGAGTTTACCTCATCGGCCTTCTTATCGACATCTACCTGGGGATCGTTACGTACAGCTAGTGCCGCTTGCGGTCTGTGGTTAAATCCACTGCCAGCCTAGTGTCGAGTCTTTAGAGTCTCACATAGAGAGTTTCCCTGCACTGAGCGAAACGTGTAGAGGCCGTATGGTTTTACGGCAGGGCTGCGATCACCTACGTACACTTGTGTGCGTGTGGTGTTCGGGCAAGCAATACTAGTGGGCTTTGGTTTAAGCCGGATCCTAATATTGCGCGGATGGATTTGTTTTGTCCTCTGTGTATCCGCATTCTACGGAATGCGGATGCAGGTATGTATGCACAGTTTTCCGGAGAGATGAAGGAGGAGGTGCCTCATTAGGGTTTTGGCAGTTGGTTCGGCCAAAACCGTTATGTGGCAGGCTCATTAGGGTTTTGACAGTTGATTCGGTCAAAACCATTTTGAGGCAGACTTATTAGGGTTTTGGCAATTTGTTTGGGCAAAACCATTATGAGCTGCGGACATCATTTACTAATCCTTTTAGCGATAATTTTATAATGGCTAATTGCATTGACCATTTGACCACCATGACCTCTCTTGACTTTGTTGACCGGTTGACCGGTGTTGACCATTGACCTTCATGAGAGGTCAACGCTCCTCTTTTGATTTTCATTTTCTTTTTGATTATGATAATGGTCATTTCAATGTAGCCATCAACTTTATCTTGATATGATTAGTAGTGATGATGTTTTGGGATTATTGAACCATTGTTCGTTTTCTTTAGCTCACAATTCTTTTATCATTCTCTCTCTTGCTCTTTCTTATGAGAAGAAAAGAAATGCTCCATGGTTGCTAGCTCCTCCTTCTTCCTCCTCTTGATTCATCTTTTGGTCTCATGTGTTGAGAGAAAAAGATCCCAAAAAG
Organism: Agapanthus africanus; assembly: GCA_030015575.1. Taxonomy (NCBI): domain Eukaryota; kingdom Viridiplantae; phylum Streptophyta; class Magnoliopsida; order Asparagales; family Amaryllidaceae; genus Agapanthus; species Agapanthus africanus. The sequence goes on from CM057341.1 coordinate 488,289,542, forward strand.
ACAAACACTTCTATATATCTCCTCTACACATCCTAGGGCTTCTTGACTAGCAATCTTGTTGCCCTAGTTACCTTTGCTCGAGGTGGAGCTCGGTGTACATCTCTCGGGTGGATCGTCTTCGACTCAAGAAGGCCACGAAGGTGACCAAAGTCCGGATCAACCCTCGAAGCATGGATGGACAAACGGCGCAGCGGAGTGAAGACCCGAAGGACCGGTATCGTGAGGTATAATTTCTATGGCATAGTAGTTAGCACCTCTTTTATTTTGCTAGTTTCTAGTTTAGCAAAGATCCGGCTTTTACGGTTCATGTTACAAAGTCTAGAAAAAATTTTGTTTTACCGTTTCCGCAACCTCGAAAGTACCGGGAGAGGTAACGTGGACCTAACAGTGGTATCAGAGCCTGGCTAAACATAAACTAGTAAGTTAGCAAAGTGTTTAGTATATCGATCGAAAAAAAAGTCGCAAAACGCGCCCGAGAAAAACCAAGTTTCTGTCGAATTTTTATACTGCTCTAAAAATAATTTAACATACATGAAAATTCGACTCAGGGTTTTCTAAAACCACAGCAGAAAACCGGTCCACTGAACCGACCAAACCGCCGCGGTTCCGCGGCAATAACATGCTTCTTGCCGCGGTTCCGCGGCCGATTTGACTCGGCAGTAGACCGGGTTTTCTGCAGTGTTTTAGTTTGGGTGTTTTGGGATTTTTAATACATGTTTTTTCTACCCAGATTTTCCAGAGAGTAAATTGACTTTTTGGGGTGGTTTCAAATCCGTATTTTGATCGATATTCCGTAGACTTTAGCTAAATGGATATTTTCTGTGATGTGATATATGTATTGAACGTCTACTAATCGCTATACGTCGATTAGTGGGGGTTATACGTATCTATAATCTGTAATGCTGATGGTTTGTGTATATGAACTCGTTGGATTATCGCGGATGAATAGCCGGGGTGGATGTGAGATGAGAGTTTCTTTTTCTTTCATTCATTGTAAAATTTGTAAATTGATGTAATATTATTTGTATGGCCGCACAACCGGGTCGGGGTTGAAGCCGTCATTGTATAATTTTTTATACTGTTTTTGCTCCTAGGATAGACCCAAGGAGGGGTGCACAAACTACCGGGTATCTCGAAGTGCCGAGTGGCCTACTCACGGGTTGAGGGAGGTTGCTACGCTTTGGGTACTTGGCGGGTAGTTTGCCGCACCCGTAGGGGTCTAGGGTGGGGTATTGGCTATTCATCGCGACCGTGTAATCCGCTTTTTCGTTATAGGCTCGAATGAATCGCGGGTTCCTAGTATATCCAAAGTGTTCATCTGTGATCTGGATTAGCTATCATTGCTATATATCTATTTAGGTGTTGCTTATGTTTTGCATCCGCGCTAGTCCAGCCCCCGCTCTGTCGTTAGTTAAGTAACCTAACGGGTGATGACGGGCCCTGTGGAGAATGCGGATGGCATAAGCGTACGCCATATTTTGGTTGTTTTCTGCAATGGTAGGATTTAATTGATGGGACGCATTAAAAGAACTAATGCAAGAAATTAAACCTAAAAGACGTTGTTGGAACAATTTTTCAAAAAGCTGTTATTGCAAAGACGTTCACTTTTGTTTTGCACAGAGGTATTCGGTTATGAATGCCCAGCACCTCAGTTGACGAGGCAAGGGCCGAGATCCCTTCATCGGGAGTGACCCCTTGGACAAAAGTTTGCGTCAGGGTAATAACTTCACTATAGTCGATTATTCTTGCTTTGCATCGAGGTATTCAGTTTGGAATATCTTGCACCTCATTCGACGAGGAAAGAGCCAAGATCCCTTCACAGGGAGTAACCTCTTTAGCAAAAGTTTTCGCCACTGTATTTTGAAAAAGATTACCAGGTTCCTTCAACGATATCAAGTTCATTACGTTAACGGGTTTTTCGCCAAAACCCAGCCGTAGCCCTCCGTCATTTCTTACAAGTAACACTTAGTATTCGTGCTGCGTTTGTTGACTCCGTCAAGGCGTAGTGTATGGTAGCTAAGTGCTGCTTGTTTGTAACAGTATATGGGATTGGTTAGGACAGTCGTATAACCTTGTTGACTCCGTCAAGGGTTATGCGGGTGGGTTTAATGCAATCCAGATAATGACGGGTTGAATTTGACTAGGACTCTTTGATTTGTTGACTCTGTCAAGGTCACTTGGGTCCTAGGGGCAAAAACCACATCGAGAGTTTCTAAAGAAACTGAAACTTGCAGATTTAGCATACCTTCTGGAGTGTGGTGACTAGAGTGGATTCCGTTTAGGTCATCACACAATGATAGTTGGATCCCGATCCCACTGATGAGTTGGATTACTCTCGGGAGATTATTTCACATAACGATCAATGCTATAAACCTAGTAGGTGTCTAGAAAGGTGTTAGCGGGGCTACACCCCCAGGGAAAAGAGGTTACTTAATTAAGGAACTTCGCGAAAGCGTTGGAAAACCTCCCTCGAAGTACCAACACCAGCCTGGCTGAAAGGTTAAGCAAGTATTGTGACGTGCGATTAATCCTGACTAGTTCTTCTTTTAGGGTTTGAAGAAGAATTTGAGAAAACAGTGGGAGCCATCCTGGTTAGATAAATCAATAAACCAATCTAATCTTGCAAGAGCGCACGCTGAGTGTTTTTTTTCTCTCTCTCCAGGTAGCAACCATTTCACGCCCTAATCAAGATAATAAAATGTATCGCTTGACCGATCCGAATTCTTATTCGGGGCTGGGGAACGTTGGTTCGGCTCTAACTTGTGACAACAGTCATAAGTATGAGCAAGGGAAAGAGGATTGTATGGATTCCAAAGATACCCAGTTGAAGAAGAAGCATGGTTTTGCATCTACTTCAGGTGTTCTTGTAATTGAGAACTGCTTTACGGTCAACCCTACCTCCTGGGTACTTGATACCAGATCAGGATCTCATATCTGCAATTTATTGCAGGGACTGAGAAAAAGTAGGAAAGTTGCACCTTTTGATATGTCGCTCAGAGTAGCGAACGGAGCACAAGTAAATGCTGCAGCCGTCGGTGAATATCACTTAGTATTGCCAAATGGCAAGACTATGATTTTGAACGATTGCTACTATGTACCTTCCATGGTTTGCAACATAATATCAGTTTCTTTATTCGATAAAGATGGATATAACTTTTTTCTTGATAGAAATATCATGAAAATCTACCTTCATAAGGTAATGGTTGCAGAAGGTACACTGTGTAATGGTATCTACATTCTAAATCAGAATACAGTTCTCAATATACAAAACACACGCAAGAGGAAGAATTCAGATACGAATGAATCCTACTTGTGGCATTGTAGACTTGGTCATATAGGAGAGAAAAGACTAAGTAAGTTGCATAAAGATGGACTCTTGAATGCGTTCGAGTTTTCAACTTATGAAACTTGTCAGTCTTGTCTCAAAGGGAAGATGACCGAATCTCCGTTCACCGGACATGGAGAAAGGGCAGCAGAGCTCTTGGGACTCATACACAGTGATGTATGTGGTCCGATGTCTATACATACAAGGGGTGGGTTCTCGTACTTCATCACATTCACTGACGATCTCTCTAGATTCGGATATGTGTATCTTATGAAACACAAATCTGAAGCTTTTGAGAAATTCAAGGAATTCAGAAACGAAGTAGAGAACCAGACTGGCAAAAGTATCAAGATCCTCCGGTCTGATGGAGGAGGGGAGTACTTAAGAACGAAATTCCTAAATTACTTAAAAGAGAATGGTATTCTCTCTCAGCTTACTCCTCCTTATACACCACAGTACAACGGTGTATCGGAGCGGAGGAATCGCACCCTACTGGATATGGTTCGCTCCATGATGAGTAATGCCGAGTTGCCTCTTTCATTTTGGGGACATGCGCTTCAGACAGCGGCATACCTATTGAATTACGTTCCATCCAAATCAGTGCCTAAGACTCCATATGAAATATGGAGTGGAAGAAATCCATATCTTAAGCGATTTAAGATATGGGGTTGTCCGGCCTATGTGAAAACACAGAAACCGGACAAGCTAGAGGCACGGTCAGTTCTGTGTAAATTTGTGGGATATCCTAAAGACTCACCAGGATATCTGTTCTACCACACTGAGTAACAGAAGGTGTTTGTATCTCGCCACGCTACCTTTTTAGAAAGGGAGTTTCTTGCAAAAGAAACTAGTGGGAGTTCGGTAGAACTGGAAGAAATTCAGCGACCACAAAATGTAACTGAAAATTTGGAGGAACCACTGAAATCAATAACCCCAAACGAACCTCAGCCACTCCGCAGATCTGGTAGGATTTCTCATCCGCCCGAGAGATACTACGGTTTTCACATAGATGGGGATCGAGAGGATTGCATCTTGGAAGAAGATGACCCTACCAGTTTCAGGCAGGCCATTATCAGTAGGGACTCTGATAAGTGGCAAGAAGAAATGCAATCCGAAATGGAGTCCATGTACACCAATAAAGTGTGGACCCTGGATATTGCTCCACCCGGGGTAAAACCCGTTGGATGCAAACGGATCTACAAAAGGAAACTTGGTGTGGATGGGCAGGTGGAGACCTATAAGGCTAGACTCGTTGCTAAAGGTTTTCGTCAAAGACCTGGTTTGGACTATGACGAAACCTTTTCTCCAGTGGCTATGCTGAAATCCATTCGGATCCTACTTGCCATTGTTGCCTTCCATGACTATGAAATCTGGCAGATGGACGTTAAAACGGCTTTTCTAAACGGCTATTTGGAAGAGTGCGTTTACATGGATCAGCCAGAAGGTTTCTTAGACAGTGGGAGCAGCGGGAAGGTGTGCAAGTTGCTTAAATCCATTTATGGATTAAAGCAGGCATCGCGGAGCTGGAACATCTGTTTTGATGAGGCAATCAAGGAATTTGATTTCATCAAGAACGAAGATGAACCTTGTGTCTATAAGAAGATTGTAGGATGAACTGTCGTGTTCCTAGTCTTGTACGTGGACGACATTCTTTTGATAGGAAATGACATTCCTATGCTACAATCGGTTAAGCTAGTTTTGTCACAACGGTTCTCCATGAAGGACCTGGGTGATGCCTCGTACATTCTGGGGATCAAGATCTATAGAGATAGATCCAAGAGACTACTGGGACTTTCGCAGTCCAGGTACATAGAGACCATACTAAAGAGATTTAGTATGGAGGATTCCAAGCGCGGTAACATACCCGCATTGCACGGAATTACCCTCTCCAAGAAGATGTCTCCTAAGACTGACGAGGAGAGGGTTCGCATGAGCACTATACCCTACGCTTCGGCGGTAGGATCTATAATGTATGCGATGCTATGTACAAGACCAGATGTAGCTTACGCACTGAGAGCGGTAAGCCGGTATCAGTCAGACCCAGGTGAGGACCACTGGACAGCAGTGAAGAACATTCTTAAGTACCTGAGAAGGACTAAGGAGATGTTCCTGGTTTACGGTAATGGAGACCTCAGGGTCGAGTCCTTCACCGATTCAAGCTTCCAGAGTGACAAAGATGACAGCAAGTCTGTCTCGGGTTTTGTGTTTACCCTCAACGGAGGGGCGGTATGTTGGAGGAGTTCCAAACAGGATACCGTCGCAGACTCGACGATGGAGGCTGAATACATTGCTGCAAGCGATGCCGCAAAAGAAGCGGTCTGGATGAAGAAGTTCATTAGTGAACTTCAGGAGATACCGTCCATTGTTGACCCAATACCTTTGTATTGCGATAACAATGGGGCTATAGCTTTAGCGAAGGAACCAAGGTCCCATCAGAAATCCAGACACATCTTAAGGCGGTATCACCTATCAGGAAGATCATTGATCACCAGGAGATCGAGGTACGGAGAGTGGACATAAAAGACAACACGGCGGATCCATTCACGAAGGCCTTACCCCAGACTCAGTTCGAGCGGCTGATCGAGATGATAGGTCTTCGATACGCCAGTACATGGCCTTAGTGCAAGTGGGAGATTGTTAGTGTATATGCCCTAGAGGCCATTACTGTATCATACTAGTATGTATATTACTTGATGGAAGCTTGGGATATTCACAGTTGTATAGACAATCTTGCTCGAAATAGTGGTATGCTACTTGGTTTGTCTCTGCTTTAATGTGTACATGTGTTTCTTTATTATATCACCTATACGCATTAGTAGAGCCCTTAGGATCTTTGCTTGCTTACCGGCGTTGTGATGGCGATCACACTCGTGGGGGCTGGGTAATCCACAAGCACATCCTTATGCATGTCCCTAGTCATGGGATTATCGAGACAGGGCATCGATACTCCGGAGTAGACTAGCATATGCGCTTCTCATCCCAGTGCGGGAGGCGGTCTGTCCCACAGCCGTCAGTACGTCGTACTTGAGATAGTATACGGGTGCTCGTTAGGTTACGAGTACACTGGACAGGACTCGTCGGGGACTGTTGGTTGGTATTATACCTATCGTCAGTTAACAGTTCCCAGGTGACATGAGTACAGCTTAGTCCGCTGACTTGACACTGTCACTTCGCCTCAAGTGTGTTCCTACTGTTCTTTGACTACTACCCTGCCACGGCTCTACTGAGTCGTGCAAACAGGTAGTAGTTGGGTGCAGTCCCGAAGCACCTGGAGGCAGTGACGGTTAGACAGGATTCGTCTCTCCCGGTATTGGGGGTTGACATTGCGCTGTATCTAGGAGAGCCATTACACATGTAGTCCCTGGCCAGGGCAAGCGAGATATACTGGTAGGTTTCCAATGTTATCTCAGGGTGTTCTGGGCTACACTCCGACACGACTTGTACCGCTATTAGGGACTGACGTTCGCCACCCCCTAGGCCCGCCATGCGATGTATCAGACGAACAGACCGGACTGTACGGAGATTGTCACATACAGGCTCAGTAGGAGCTCGGATGAGTTTACCTCATCGGCCTTCTTATCGACATCTACATGGGGACCGTTACGTACAGCTAGTGCTGCTTGCGGTCTATGGTTAAACCCACTGCCAGCGTAGTGTCGAGTCTTTAGAGTCCCACACAGAGAGTTTCCCTGCACTGAGCGAAACGTGTAGAGGCCGTATGGTTTTACGGCAGGGCTGCGATCACCTACGTACACTTGTGTGCGTGTGGTGTTCGGGCAGGCAATACTAGTAGGCTTTGGTTTAAGCCAGATCCTAGTATTGCACGGATGGATTTGTTTTGTCTTCTGTGCATCCGCATTCTACGGAATGCGGATGCAGGTGTGTATGCACAGTTTTCCGGAGCGATGAAGGAGGAGGTGCCTCATTAGGGTTTTGGCAGTTGGTTCGGCCAAAACCGTTATGTGGCAGGCTCATTAGGGTTTTGACAGTTGATTAGGTCAAAACCATTTTGAGGCGGACTCATTATGGTTTTGGAAATTCGTTTGGTCAAAACCATTATGAGCCGCGGACATCATTTACTAATCCTTTTAGTGATAATTTTATAATGGCTAATTGCATTGACCATTTGACCACCATGACCACTCTTGACTTTGTTGACCGGTTAACCGGTGTTGACCATTGAACTTCATGAGAGGTCTACACTCTTCTTTTCATTTTCTTTTTCTTTTTGATTATGATAATGGTCATTTCAATGTAGCCATAATTTTTATCTTGATAGGATTAGTAATGATGATGTTTTGGGATTATTGAACCATGGTTCATTTTCTTTAGCTCACAATTCTTTTCTCATTCTCTCTCTTGCTCTTTCTTATGAGAAGAAAAGAAATGCTCCATGGTTGCTAGCTCCTCCTTCTTCCTCCTCTTGATTCATCTTTTGATCTCATGTGTTGAGAGAAAAAGATCCCACAAAGACAAACACTTCCATATATCTCCTCTACACATCCTAGGGCTTCTTGACTAGCAAGCTTGTTGCCCTAGTTACCCTGGCTCGAGGTGGAGCTCGGTGTACATCTCTCGGGTGGATCGTCTTCGACTCAAGAAGGCCACGGAGGTGACCAAAGTCCGTATCAACCCTCGGAGCATGGATGGACAAACGGCGCAGCGGAGTGAAGACCCGAAGGACCGGTATCGTGAGGTATAATTTCTACGGCATAATAGTTAGCACCTCTTTTAGTTTGCTAGTTTCTAGTTTAGCAAAGATCTGGCTTTTACGGTCCATGTTACAAAGTCTAGAAAAAATTTTGTTTTACCGTTTCCGCAACCCCGAAAGTACCGGGAGAGGTAACGTGGACCTAACAGGTACAATACCCTATAGGTATACAGGTAACTAGTATGTAAGCATGTCAAGGCATATGTTTAAGCATGTAGATATACAGGTATGCTATATGTCATATGCATAAAGAAATATTAATCAATGTCTCAATGTCCCTAACCAAACAATATCATATAGGTATGTGTGTTGTGCATGTCATGGCAATTATTGATGGTGTGTGTGGCATACAATCAGTGCTCGTGCAATATGAGCCGTCAATAATAGTGCAGTGTCCTAAAGATACAAGTCTAAGCACAACAAATATCTAAGCAATAAGGTGTATGCGCAACTCTATATATGAAATAAAATATGCGACAATTCATAACATCTCTAGCCCAGACGCATAACGCCTTGCGGGCGATTCCCCTGTAAATGTTAAATCTACTCACCAACGCTCTTGGCTAAGTAAAGCCTACCACTCGATTTCCCCTCTTCGCAGCGTCCGAAGTCCCAGCCTGCGATCCTGAACACATATAACAATAAGGTAAGTGTATATAAGCAATCGACCAAAAATACGTATAACTACGTTTGACCGATGCACCACTCTAAACATACTCTCGAGTGTTCATTTTAGTAGCTAACGCGAGTAGCGACATTACGAAACGGACTCAAAAGAAAAAGCTACACAAAGACACGAACGACATCGGCACGACCCTAGCTAGTAACGCAAAATGACACAACTACCAATCCTAGACCCTGATTGTACCAATCTCGCATTCAAAACAAAATAATAAACGTGGAATCAATATAATTAACGTCGCAACGTCAAAAGAAACCCACGCCTAAAACTTACCGAAATCTAGTAAGCAGTCTTAGTTATATGTATGCCCTAGAGGCCATTACTGTACATAGGATGTATATTGTAGTGGATGCTGGGACGTATATAGGAAGGACTTTCTTGCTTGACATGATAGTATGCTATCTGGTTACACTTTACCTTAACGTGTATACTGATTGTCTCTCTGTTACATGTTGGTAAAGCCCTTAGGATGTGTGCTTGACTACCTGGACTATGATGCGGATCATACTAGTGGGGACGTGGTAGTCCATAAGTACATCCTTCAAAGTCCCTAGTCGTGGGTGTATCGAGACGGGGCATCGATATACCAGAGTAGACTAGCGTGTACCTTCTCGACCCATACAGATGGGCGATGGATGATCCCATATCCATCGGTGTTTGACATCAGAGATGATATACGGGTGCTCAGTAGAGACTGGGTACACTGGACGGACTCGCCGAGAACTCCCAGATGGTATTATACCTCACGTCAGATGGCAGTTCTCTGGTGACACTGGTACAGAGTAGTCTGTTGACCCGAGATCGTCATAGAGTCTTGTGTGGTTCCCACTGTGCTTTGATTTCCATCTTACCACGTCTAAGAGGGCGTGCAAAACGGTGGTTTTTGGGTACAGTCCCGAGTCACATGGAGGCAATGAGCGATAGGAGGGGATTCGTCTCTCCCGGTATAGGGGGTTGATGTTGCGCTGTGTTCGATTGGCTATAACAGGAAATCCCTGGCCAGGGTTGCTGAGATTTACTGGTAAGTGTTACCAGTAGTTTCTCGAAGTGTTATAGACCTCATATCGACACGACTTATTGAGCTATTGGGGTCTGACGTTAACCACCCCTAGGCGAGATATGCGACATATCAGACGATCAGACCGGACTGTACGGTAGTGTTACTGGTTGGATTCACTAGAGTGTGAGCGGGCTTGCTCGTCGATCTTCAGATCGCTCAATACCAGGGTGGCCGTTACGTTTAGCAGACCGCTTGCGGCTTATGGATGCTTGATATGATCATCATCTGCTGCCGGCGTATTGACGAGTCTTTAGAGTCCTACACAGAGGTTTCCTGGCTCAAGCGAAACGAAATAGGAGCGCATATGAGATATGTACGGGACCGAGAATAATACCAGTATGTGATACTGTATTCGATTCTCGCGATGTGACATTGATCAGTTATATGCGATATAGCCGGGTTATCGGATCAAGTGTTGATTCGATAAGTTGTTACTAATGATACTAGTCGGTTATATGCGATATGACCGGATCGTTAAATCAAGTGTTGATTTAATGATTTAATGCATAATTATATATTTGATATATTACTTTGCATTAACTAGTATCGGTTCACTTTAAATGGATTTTCTCGCTCGGGTGTGCACATTGTATATTCGATATAGTTTTGTGCACTTGCTTGTATCATGTTTGATGATACATGCCTTATGGTTAAGTGTAAAGAATTAAACTATAGTTAAGTGGGTGATTAGGGTTTTTGATTTCATTTTATTCATTTATCTTTTTGGAAAAAGAAAAGGCAAAATGAGGAAAATGGTTGCTTTCTTTTGTTCATTCATGAACCTTCATGAAGACTTTGACTTAATGACCATTTTGTCTCATGCTTAACCCTAACCACTCACTTAAACCTTAGTTAACTCTCTACATCTAACCATGGTTCATTATATGATAAGAATTGATTTTTCTTTTCTATTATTATTATTCTTATCATAATATTTTAGCTTCTTCTTCTTCTTCCTTCAAGTGAAGAAAAGCTTGACCATCAATGGCAACTTGATGAAATGAGTGAGAAATCCAATTCTAAAGTCTACCAACTTCCTATTTCTTCATCCTCTACTTCTTGCCAAGTAGTAGAGTGTGTTTCCTTCACAAGTTTTCATGGCAAGGTGAAGGTGGAGCTTGATTTAGCGATGCCTCGACGTAGATCATCTTCGGCATGGACATCGACGACCTAGCTCGCTTATTCTTCGACGAAGCCGACGCTGGAGTCCGGATTCTTTTTGGACAGCGCAGGGGACTTCGTTGCGGAGCTATGGAGGTGGAGCACCGGATCTACAAAGGTTGTATTTCCGTTTTCCTCTTAGTTAATTGTTAACTATTTATCTTTTCGCTTAGACATCTAGCTAACGATCCGTAGTCTAGGGTTTCTCGGCACCGTAATTTTTGAAATTGGCATGGTTGATGCCTTGTGAGACCTCATTAGGGTGCCTAGGAACCCTACAGTGGTATCAGAGAAAAGCTAGAGCCTTAGGCGAAGTCTAGACGGAATTTGAAGTCCGATCGACCCGAAACCTAACCCGGAAAACGGCTCTCTGGACTTTTTTGTAAATTGTGGATTTTTCAAAATTAAAAATATGCAGAAAAATCAGCAGGCGATTATATGGGTTACTGTAAAATTCAAGACCATAACTCCATCATTCAGCCGCGGATCCGCGGCATGAGCATGCCTCATGCGGCGGAACCGCGGCTGTTTTGTCGTATTGGTCATCGAATTTTGCACCATAATTAATAAGATTCTGTACTGGTTTTCCTGGGAATATTTTAATATTTATTCCAGAGTTTTATTTTCTGGGTTGTATGAGGAACTCCGTGTATCGATCGGAATATCTAATTTTGTCTATGTGGCTTTCCGGATAATTTTTAGAATATGTTAAAAAGTTCAACCGGATATAAATACCCAATTTTTCCCCTGTCGGGAAATTTCCAAGTGTTGGATTTTCCATAGTTTAACGACGTTCTAAGTAGTGCAAGTAACGCGATGGACCCTCTAGAAGACAACAAACCTTAACTCGATTATGTGACCGTCTTGAACTGCCCTTTGAACCTTCGGGTTTGTGGAAGTACGGCGTGCCACATGTGAGGCGTTGGCTTGACCCTTCTACGGCTGGACCGTTGGTACTGAGGCACGAACGGAATGTTGTTAGACTTATTTCATGTGTTGAGCTGTATCGGGAAAACTTGGGTGTTTGACTGTTCGATCGAAAAGTTTAACATTTTCTGTTTATCTGGAATGGGATACAATAATTGGAATTCACAAAAGTTATGTGATAACTGAATGAATGTTATAAACGTAGCACTTTAGTCTCACTTGATCGGTTGCCACGGAATTTTGATGCGATCAAAAGTCCGTCGCAATCACGTAGCGTACGCGGATACTCGCCGGGTATAGTTAATAGACAGCCTCGCTCTATACCCCCGACCAAGTGACTGTAGGAGAACCCCGTCGCCGAAAGCATCCGTTCGGATGCTCGCGGCAGCGGTGTTCCGCCTTGGTGCACTTCGTCGACGATATCGGGGGTGCGGCCGCCTACTAAAGTTTGCGACGAGCATTCGATCAGGATGTCGGGAATCTTGTTGAATTGCCCGACTTGATATTGAAAAGTGTTTTCGATTTTGAGACTAAAATGCGGGGTTTATAATTGTTAGGCATGCGATGTCTAAGTAATTCATTTGGTCAGGCATGCGATGTCTGAGGTGGTTGCGGATTCCAACTGTTGTAGTTTTATACTTTCTTTTCTGCGACCGTAAGTGTAATGTGTGATATCGCCGGTTTCGTTGCTATATGTCAACGACAATTGGGATGCGCATATTTACTTACGTTGATGACATGTGATGTTATGTGTTGCTGGATATGTTATATTGGATCGTCGTGTTTGAATAGCCGGGGGTTTTTATGTGAGATGCGTGTTTTTCATTTTCATTCATGTAAAAACTTGCATGTAATATTCTTTTATTGGGGCACTTCCAGGTTGCGGATGATGTCACCTTTTGTATATTATTTACTTTTCCGCACTAGGATAGACCCAAGGAGGAGGGCACAAGTAACCGGGTTCTGGAGTCCAGTGGGAGACCAACTCGAGGAGTCGAGTCCGGGTCTCCTAACTCCAGAATTGGTAGGGTTGCTTGCCGCTCTCGTAGGGATCTAGGGGTATGGGTTTGGCTATTCATCACGACCGTGGAATCCGTGTTTTATACTGGCTCGTATTGAAAACACGGACGTCCTAGTATATCCAATATTTCATATGATTCTTCTGCTGCGATATCTGTGATGTGATCATGAGATGTTCTGTGATAGATACAGTATATAGTATATATGATATATTATATAGATGTTACTTATGTTTTACACCCGCGCTAGCCCTGCCCCGCTCTGCCGTTAGTTACCTAACTTAACGGTGCATGAGGGGACATCGAGGCGAATGCGGATGGCATAAGTGTACGTCGTATTTATCTGTGATGTTTAGGTAATTAAATGATGGGACTTCATTAATGTGATTAATGAAATAAAAAGAAACCTAAGATGTTGTAGAATCGAATTTCAAAATAAAACAGGTAGCTACAGTTCTTGCTTTGCACAGCGGTATATGTGATATATCCTGCACCTTATTCGATGAGGAAAGGACCGAGATCCCTTCACCGGGAGTGACTCCTTTAGCAATAACTGGCAGATGCTACACACTCGGTTTGTCTTGTGATTGCTTTTAAGAGTTTTTGCTTTGCACAGTGATATATATGATATATCCCGCACCTCATTCGACGAGGAAAGGACCGACGATCCCTTCACCGGGAGTGACTCCTTTAGCAGAACTAGAAAAGCCTCAAAAACACTCCATTTCAAAATTCATTCGATCCTACAACGATATCAAGTTCATTACGCAATAGGTTTTCAGAAAAACCTGTCGTAGCCCTCCGTCATTTCAGATAAGTTGTATATAGTATTCGTGCTGCATTTGTTGGTTTTCGTCAAGGTGCAGTGTGCGGTAGCTATATGCTGCTTATCTGCTAGCATACGATGCGATTGGATTAGGGTAGTCGTGCGGCTTTGTTGGCTTTCGTCAAGGGTCGTGCGGGTGGGTTTAATTCAATCAAGAAATGTACGGGTTGAACTTGACTAGCGGGCTATGGTTTGTTGGCTTTCGTCAAGGTCATAGCACGTTAGGGGCAAAATATTATCGGGAATTTCAAGTGTTGAAATTTGCAATGAGATTGCATACCTTCTATGAGATAGTTGGATCCCGATACCCGCTGCGAGTAAGAGTTACTCCTGGGAGAGTTTTATACATTACAATTAGCCGATCAAGTAGGTGTCTAGAAAGGTGTCAACGAGGTTACGCCTCTGGGAAAACGAGGTTTACATTAATTAGGTTCGTGCGAAAGCACGGGGGACCTCCCTCAAAGTACCGACACTGGCCTGGCTGAAAGATTGGCGAACTTGTAGTGTGTAATTAATCCCGGCTAGTCTTTCCTTTTAGGGTTTGAAGGAAGATTTGATAAAAAAAGCAGTGGGAGCCATCCTGATTAGATAAAATAATAACCAATCTATTCTTGACAGAGCGCACGCTGAGTGTTTTCTTCTCTCTCTCTCCAGATAGCGACCATATCACGCCTTGATCAAGATAATAATACGGATTATTGACCGAACCCGCTTGTTATACTGAGCTGGGGAACGTTGGTCCCGCTCCAACTTATAATTGTTATAAGACAGAGCAGGAAATTGGGGTTACCAGAATTCCCGTGCCGCCCAAACGAAGAGAGTGCATGCTGATGCATCATCTTTGGGTGTGTTCGTTACAAAGAACTGTTTCTCTGTATCCTCTACGTCCTGGGTATGTGATACCAGATCAGGATCCCAGATATGTAATCTGTTATATAGGGCTACAGAAAGGTAGAGAACTGAGAACGGGTGATAAGTTTCATGAGGCAAAAAACGGGGTAAGAGTTGCAGCCAAGTCTGTCGGTCACTGTCACCCTGTATTCCAAATACATTGATTCTGAACGAATGTTATTAGATACCGAACCTGATATACAAAATCATATCAGTCTCTTTATTAGTAAAGAAATGATAAAATTTTGTATTGATGGATAATGTTTTGAACATTTCCTATATCAAAAGTTGATCGGTTCAGGCACGTTATCTAAAAGCATTGACGTTCTAAATCAAACTACAGTTCTTAGTATACGGAACACACACAAGAAGAAGAGTTCAGAAATGAACGAATCCTTCTTGAGGCATTGTAGACTAGGTCAGATCAATGTGACCCGACTGGCTAGAGTTACATATAGATGTATATTTAAATCAGTTTGAATTTACATCTTGTGAAACTTGCCAGTCATGTCACAGAGATAAGATGACCATAGCTCCGTTTACTGGAAACAGAGAAAGAGTTGATGAACTCTTGGGATGATACATGTTGATGTATGTAAGGTCCCCTGTCTACACATGCCAAGACAGGTTCTTTTTACTTCATTACATTCTTTGATGATCTCTCGAGACTCAGACATATGTTCCTGTTGAAACACAAGTCTGAACCTTTTGAGATATTCACAGAATATAAGTTAGAAGTAGAGAACCAAAATACGGGTAAAAGTATTATGTCCTTTGATGCGATCAAGGAGGAGAATACTTGTGCACGGAATTCCTGGACTGTTCTAAAGGAGAATGAGATTCTCTCTCAGCATTACTCCTCTGAATACACCATAGCACGATGGTATATCAGAGCGGAGCAGATACACCCTATTTGATATGGTGTGCTCTATGATGAGTACTACTAAGTTACCTATTTCCTTTTGGGAGTTGTGCACTTAAGAAGCTGCATACCTTTTGAATAAGGTTCCAATCAAATCAATTGCCTACCACTTCATATGTGATATGGAAGGGGAAGAGCCCATATCTTAAGTTAGTTAAGATTTGGGGTTGTCCGGCCTATGTCTAAAAGCAAAATCCGGACAAGCTCGAGGCAAGGTCTGTTATGTAGAACTGGAAATGTTCCAGCTATACAAACTGCAGCAGATGATTTGATAGAACCAAAAGATTCAATAGTTACCAACGAACCTCGACCTCTCCGCCGATCTAGTAGTGTTCTTCACCCACCTGAGAGATATTTCGGTTTCTCTATGACAGTGGGAGCGAGGATTGCATCATGAGATGATGGCCCAACTAGTTTCGAGCTGGCCATCAGGAGTAAGACTCTGTAAGAATGGCTGGATGCTTAGCGATCTGAGATGGAATCCATGTACACCAACAAAGTATGGACTTTGGTTGCAATATCTGAAGGGTTAAATCCCCATCAGGAGCAAGTATATCTTGAGAAGATTACTTGGTGTAAATGGAAAGGTTAAGACTTTCAAAGCTAGACTTGTTAAAGGTTTTCGTCATCGACCAGGCGTGGATAATGATGAAACCTTTTCCAGTACCTATGCTTAAGTCCATCTAGATCCTACTTGTCACGGCTACATACCATGACTATGATATCTGGTGGTTGGGTGTCATGACTGCTTTTCTAAATGATGTTTTAGAAGAGTGCGTCTATAAGTACACAGCCAGAGGGCTTCGTAGACAGTGGGAGCAGCGGAAACGTGTGCAAGATGCTTTATAGGATAAAGCAGGCATCGCGGAGTTGGAACATCTGTTTTGATGAAGTAGTCAAAGAGTTTGACATCATCAAAATGGTAGATGAACCTTGTATATAAAAAAAGGTAGTAGGGAGTATGGTGTTGATCCTCGTAGAGTACGTGGATGACATACTCTTGATAGGGAAGGAGTTTCCTATGCTACGCTCGATCAATCTCCGCTTATCACAATGATTCTCCACATAGGATCAAAGTGATACCTCCTAAATCCTGGGTTTTGGATCTATGAGATAGATCTAAATGGATGTTAGGATCCTCACTCGTTGTAGTGAGACGGTATCAATCGATCCTGGGGAGAATCACTGGAAGGGTTCCACGGTGATAAAGACGACTGAATGTCAGTCGCAGGCATTGTCTTTACCCTCAGTAAAGGGACGGTATGTTGGAAGAGTTCCAAACTAGATACCGTGACATACTAGACGATAAAGGCAGGATACATCGCTACTTATGATGCTACCAAAGAGGCAGTCTGGATATATATTTGTTCATGAGATGAACTTAGTTCCTACCATTGTGAGACAATGGAGTTGTGGCTTTTGCTAAGGAACGCCGGTCCCATCAGTGATCCAGACTTATTCTAAGGCAGCATCGCCTGATCATGGAGATAGTTGATCTCCAGGGTGATCGAGGTTAGGAGAGTAGATTCAGAGGACAACACAGCGGATCCACTCACAAAGGCCTGTTCCCAGAGAGAGACTTTTATGGGATGGTTGAGTATGAGATACTACAACCACTGCTACCGATGGCCCTAGTGCAAGTGGGAGATTGTTAGTTATATGTATGCCCTAGAGGCCATTACTGTACATAGGATGTATATTGTAGTGGATGCTGGGACGTATATAGGAAGGACTTTCTTGCTCGATATGATAGTATGCTATCTGGTTACACTTTACCTTAACGTGTATACTGATTGTCTCTCTGTTACATGTTGGTAAAGCCCTTAGGATGTGTGCTTGACTACCTGGACTATGATGCGGATCATACTAGTGGGGACGTGGTAGTCCATAAGTACATCCTTCAAAGTCCCTAGTCGTGGGTGTATCGAGACGGGGCATCGATATACCAGAGTAGACTAGCGTGTACCTTCTCGACCCATACATATGGGCGATGGATGATCCCATATCCATCGGTGTTTGACATCAGAGATGATATACGGGTGCTCAGTAGAGACTGGGTACACTGGACGGACTCGCCGAGAACTCCCAGATGGTATTATACCTCACGTCAGATGGCAGTTCTCGGGTGACACTGGTACAGAGTAGTCTGTTGACCCGAGATCGTCATAGAGTCTTGTGTGGTTCCCACTGTGCTTTGATTTCCATCTTACCATGTCCAAGAGGGCGTGCAAAACGGTGGTTTTTGGGTACAGTCCCGAGTCACATGGAGGCAATGAGCGATAGGAGGGGATTCGTCTCTCCCGGTATAGGGGGTTGATGTTGCACTGTGTTCGATTGGCTATAACAGGAAATCCCTGGCCAGGGTTGCTGAGATTTACTGGTAAGTGTTACCAGTAGTTTCTCGAAGTGTTATAGACCTCATATCGACACGACTTATCGAGCTATTGGGGTCTGACGTTAACCACCCCTAGGCGAGATATGCGACATATCAGACGATCAGACCGGACTGTACGGTAGTGTTACTGGTTGGATTCACTGGAGTGTGAGCGGGCTTGCTCGTCGATCTTCAGATCGCTCAATACCCGGGTGGCCGTTACGTTTAGCACACCGCTTGCGGCTTGTGGATGCTTGATATGATCATCATCTGCTGTCGGCGTATTGACGAGTCTTTAGAGTCCTACACAGAGGTTTCCTGGCTCAAGCGAAACGAAATAGGAGCGCATATGAGATATGTGCGGGACCGAGAATAATACCAGTATGTGATACTGTATTCGATTCTCACGATGTGACATTGATCGGTTATATGCGATATAGCCGGGTTATCGGATCAAGTGTTGATTCGATAAGTTGTTACTAATGATACTAGTCGGTTATATGCGATATGACCGGATCGTTAAATCAAGTGTTGATTTAATGATTTAATGCATAATTATATATTTGATATGTTACTTTGCATTAACTAGTATCGGTTCACTTTAAATGGATTTTCTCGCTCGGGTGTGCACATTGTATATTCGATATAGTTTTGTGCACTTGCTTGTATCATGTTTGATGATACATGCCTTATGGTTAAGTGTAAAGAATTAAACTATAGTTAAGTGGGTGATTAGGGTTTTTGATTTCATTTTATTCATTTATCTTTTTGGAAAAAGAAAAGGCAAAATGAGGAAAATGGTTGCTTTCTTTTGTTCATTCATGAACCTTCATGAAGACTTTGACTTAATGACCATTTTGTCTCATGCTTAACCCTAACCACTCACTTAAACCTTAGTTAACTCTCTACATCTAACCATGGTTCATTATATGATAAGAATTGATTTTTCTTTTCTATTATTATTATTCTTATCATAATATTTTAGCTTCTTCTTCTTCTTCCTTCAAGTGAAGAAAAGCTTGACCATCAATGGCAACTTGATGAAATGAGTGAGAAATCCAATTCTAAAGTCTACCCACTTCCTATTTCTTCATCCTCTACCTCTTGCCAAGTAGTAGAGTGTGTTTCCTTCACAAGTTTTCATGGCAAGGTGAAGGTGGAGCTTGATTTAGCGATGCCTCGACGTAGATCATCTTCGGCATGGACATCGACGACCTAGCTCGCTTATTCTTCGACGAAGCCGACGCTGGAATCCGGATTCTTTTTGGACAGCGCAGGGGACTTCGTTGCGGAGCTATGGAGGTAGAGCACCAGATCTACAAAGGTTGTATTTCCGTTTTCCTCTTAGTTAATTGTTAACTAGTTATCTTTTCGCCTAGACATCTAGCTAACGATCCGTAGTCTAGGGTTTCTCGGCACCGTAATTTTTGAAATTGGCATGGTTGATGCCTTGTGAGACCTCATTAGGGTGCCTAGGAACCCTACAAGCAGCATATATAATTTTAGCACCAAACTACATGTTTTTTTTTCAAAATTAGAATTTACAAACATCTCAAAATAGCAAGGTTAAACCATTTAAAGCTTTACTAAAATTTTAGATTTCACTAATTAAGATTAGCAAAAGTTTAGTTTGTTAATTAGCTTAATTAGCCGATTTGGAAAATATCATTTAACAAATTAGCAACTTGATTATGTTTTTCATTTGTCTTAACTTATCACTTAACCAAACCATTAATCAAAACACTAATTTGATTATAAAAATGATATCTTGAATTTTAAAACATGAATTTAAAAGCTTAAATTAAACATCTAAATAAGCTAATTAAACTATTAAACTACAAAAAGAGATTAGGGTTAGGGTTTTGTACCTCAAAGAAACACAACTTGAAACTAGAAAGTTTCCAAACTTTAGTCTCCAAAATCCTCACTAGAATCAAGATCCAAGCTAGTTTTGTGAAGAAGAATGAAGGTTTTGGATTATATTTGAGTTTGTATGAATTTATTTAAATTTTTCATGATTTATTTGTGTTAGAAATTGATGAAATGAGGTAAGAAGATGAAGAGGGCAGCAAGAACAAGGAGTGGCTGGCCAATATGAAGTGGGGGGGGGATGTTTTGTGATTTGTGTAGAATATTCTAGCAAAACAAATGTGATAAAAGCTCATTTAATGCATTTTGGCACCTTTTCTTTTCTTTTCTTTTCTTTAAAAATTCGTTTTAAACATAAAGTATCTAGATATTTGGATGGATAGGATTAAAAAAATATCTAGTGATTGGATTAGCATAAAACCACATTGGTAGTAATTAACCTAAGCCAAAAAGTAATTACCACCAATAAAGTGCACAAATAAAGCATTAAAATAATATTTTGTTAGAGAAAAATTATATGTGAACCAATACATCCCATAGACCCCCAAAGCTCGCGCACTAGCTTTATTTTAGCTAAAGTAGGTGCCAGCAAGTTTCTACGTAAGTTTGATCACAATCGGGTTAAAAGGGAAAATACCGACTACTTTACCCTAAAACGGAAAAATTCGCAAAACGATTCCTAAAACGTTATAATCTTCTCCCTTAAAGAAATTTGGTCCCCGAATTTAAAATTCTCACTAAGCGTACCTTCAAAGAGATGAGTATAAAACTCCCAAATCTCGCTGGCAGCCTCCCAAATGATCACCTCACCATACGGCTACGCTAAAGAACCCTCACAGATGGCAAGACCCTTGACCGAAGTTCCTCCACCTGTCGATCCACTATAACCATCGGCAGCTGGTGAACGAAAGATCGCATCCATGCTAAATGGTCTGATGCTGAATCATGTGAAAAAGGTCATGAAAGTATTTGCGAAGTATTAACATAAGGAATACGGGGTGAATACTCAAAAATCTGGGCGGAAGTGCCATATTTTAGGCAACGGGACTAACTCTTCAAGGATCTCAAAAGGACCTAAAATTTTGGGACTAAGCTTCCCAAAACTCAACACGCCATTTCACCGAAAAATCCGTAGGAATACATGATCTCCCACTGCGAACTCAAGTCAGCGACCACCACGGTCGGCATAAGACCTCTGTCTGCACTGGGCTACTCTCATCCTAACATGAACCAACTGGATCATCTCCGAAATTTCTACACTAGTTGGGGTCCAAAAATCCTATTCACGCAGAGTCAGAAAAACAGACTGGCGATCGACACAACCAACCACACAAGGCCAGAAAGGTTGCCAATTGGAAGGTCTCCTGATAATAGCTATCGAAGGAGAACCCTAACAATGGCCAGTAACGATCCCAACAGCCGACAACAAAGTTTGCACACAACAAGCATATCCTCCAGAGTTTGTATAGTCCGTTCTGTCAACCACCAGCCAACGGATGGAAAACGGAGTTAAAGCTCAACAAGTACCCAAGGCTTCCTGAAGCTCCTGCCCAAGATGGAAAGCGAACAGGGTGCCTCTATTGGATACAACGCATGAAGGAACTCCGTGCAAATGCACAAACTTAACAAATAACAACTGAGCAAACTGAGCATAACCGGACAAAAAACACCCATATGGAGTTACACCCTGACTAAATCTGGGTAGACGCCACAACGAAATTCATGGAGATCTGCGCCCATTCCCACTCCGGAACGGTTAAAGGTTGCAACTCTCCAGCTGGTTTCAAATGCTCAACCTTAGCCACAACAAGACAGACATCTTGATTCAAAATCCGAAACTTTACTCTTCATCCCTGTCCACCCGTAACTATCTCACAAGTCACGCTACAAATTGGTGGAACTTGAATGAATACCAAAAGCCGACTGATGTGCCTGCTCTAGGATTTCGTGTCTCTACCCATCAGTAGTAGGTACACACAAACGCGTCCCTAAACGTAGCATACCCTGGTAACTAATAAAGGACTCCGAATCTTTACCCAGCCGAGTATGCTCAAGAATCTCTGACGAACGAGCATCGGCGGGCTGTGCCTCGCGAAAACGATTAAGGAAAGGTGGTCAGGCACGAACATGAGCAAGCTGTCCCCTCAGTAGAGGCGAACAAAATCTATACTCAACGATCGCACAAGAACTGTAAATCTGCAGAAAACTATCTCAACACTGCGCACAGCTGGAACAAGCTAACCCCGGGCCTATGACTCCAGCATCAGCTACCACAATCACCTTGCCACGGGTAACGAGGATCTCACAAACACAATCCTACACAAGCTTCATCCAACGGCGCTGTCTCAACAATCAAAACCCGCTGCAGGAAGATGTACATTAAGCTTTGGTGTTCCGTAAAAATCTGACACGACTCTCCGAACAAGTAGTGTCTCCAATCTCCTACGCACGACCACCGCGGCCATCTCCAGATCATGAGTGGGATGTCCTGCTCGTACTTCCTCCACTGTAGGGAAGCAAAAGCGATAACTCTATAATGCCACATCAAAGCAAAATCGAGCCCTACTCGCGAAACATCACAGTTACACAACAAAGTCGCCCGAACCAGCAAGAAAGAAAGAACTGGTGCAATTGTCAACCGAGTTTCCAACTACTGAAAACTCCGCACGCATGCCTCATCAAAAGAAAAATAACCTCCTTTCCGATTAGTCCAGTCAACGGTGCAACAATACACAAGCAATCCTGCACGAAACGGCATTAAAAACCTGCTAAGCCCAAAGATCTGCGGACCTCCGTCCTGTACACAAGTCTGGGCCAAAGCTGTACGGCCTCGACCTTCCTCGGGACCATACGAAAACCATCTCCCGTTACTACAAGACATATGAGTCAACACAATCAAGCCAGAAGGAACACTCCGAGAAGTTAACAAACAGCTGGTGCTCTCCCAGTATAAGCAGAACAAATCCTCAAGTGCTGCTCACGTTCCTCACGACTCTTGGAATAGACCAGAATGTCATTAATGACACAACAATAAACTGGTTGAGGAACGGCCTGAAGAAATCTGGTTCATCATATCCACGAATGCTGCTAGGGCACTGGTGAGTCCAACGACACCACCAAAACACATAAAGCCCGTAGCACGCACAAAAGTAGACTTCGGAATGACATCACTCCGAACCCGCAACAATGATGACCTGATCCCAAACAAACTTAGAAAATGTCTCACACTCTGGAGCCGATCGAAGAAATCGTCAATGCGAGATAAAGGATATCTATCCGCACCGTAAGCCGGTTCAGTTGAAGATCAATCAACCACGACCTCAAACTGCCGTCTTTCTCCTGACGAACAGAATAGGAGCTATCCAAAGCGAAACACTTGGACGTACAAGTCCCCCTATCTAGAAACTCTGCAGTTGATCCTTAAGCTCCCTAAGCTTCGACGGCTCATCTGGAACAATGTCGGAAAACTCTCGCACGATAGGAACCCGGTCCAACAAACCCACTGTGGCTCCGTTATCACGAATAGAAACCAAGAATCCACC
This sequence comes from Agapanthus africanus, assembly GCA_030015575.1. Lineage (NCBI taxonomy): Eukaryota > Viridiplantae > Streptophyta > Magnoliopsida > Asparagales > Amaryllidaceae > Agapanthus > Agapanthus africanus. The sequence goes on from CM057341.1 coordinate 488,312,851, forward strand.
ACATCCTCTCCTCAAAAGCCGACTAGCGAAAAAGGCTGAATTCAAGCTGTGATGGGCGGCACCACTGTCCCCCTGCACAATAAGAACTGACTCGCCTGGAAAACAAAACCTGATTGTTTCCTCACGGCAGTCCACAGACGTATATCACGTAGCTAACCAGTCCGTGCCCAGGAGAACGTCAAATCCAACATCTCTAGAAGGATCAAAATGACGAACGAATCTCTATCTCCTATCCGATTGGCATACGACCGAAATACGTGTCGCGCAACAAAAGAATCGCTGACAGAAGTTAACACAACAAACGGCTGATCTAGCTAACACGACTCTCCTCGTCCCAAGCCTTCGCTACTCCCGCGATGGTCATGAAATCTGTCTCGACGACTAAACCTCTGTCTCTGGTCTGGTACACCTGCACGAGTCCTCAAATGTTCCAGAACTCCCAAAGTCTCTGGAATACGTGTCTCATCAACTAGGGCTGCATCCACTGGTGCTGTGTATATGACGAAAAGCTGTGTGCTGATCGCAAGGAACAACTGGGTAACAGGGGTGGCAACCTCCTATTGCTGCGCTCTGCTGGCCTCAACCAAAGACCTCATCGTCTGGCGCAAGTCCAGCATCTCAGCCTCAAGCCTAGCGATACGATCTGTCGAAGGCGGATCCATTTGCTCCTGTGCAACGAGCGTACCATCCTGGTCAGTCCCCGTCCCACACGAGTCAACTCTGACCCCGGCTCTCGCTGCATCACTCTGAGTCCCCATAGTCATCGGCGGCAAAGGCTATAAATGGAAAATGGATTCGATATGAACACGGAAATCGAATCACAAGGATATCTATCATCAAGGAAGGAATTTCAAGCAATTTGTACTTAGGTCACTTTAGGCAGAGTACCGCATGATGAGTATGCCGCGGACATACACACACTACGTTACTCTGCTTAAGCTACCTACTCCATCATACCAAGGTCATCCTACACTCTGAAAGGTAAAACCTAGGGCTCTGATACCAACTTTGTCATGACCCGAAATTGGCACGTGACGGCCCTTAAACTACGCAACGTCTACAGGCGTAACGCAATTTAAGTAAACCGAAAACCCAGCAATCTAAACCGTCAAAAGTAGTAAGAAAGTGATAACAACATTTTCAAAACCTTTCAAATCCCAACCCAAATTCTTTAAAGTCCAACTTTTCTTCCTTTAAAATTTTGGCAGCACCTCCTTTATAAAAACCAACCCCAAAAATGGGCACAACATAAATATAATTAAAGCATCCCCAACGGGAGCAAATCCACTCCCAACGGCGGAAAACAACCACCACAAAAGATATACGATGCCGCAGCGAAGAAATAAAAGACGATAGAAGTAAAACTGCATAAAAGACCTCCAAGTCACAAAATAATACAATATCGTCCTCACATCAAGTCTCTAAGTCATACAAGATAATGGTAGATGGAGAGTACATGGATACAACGAATATACAATAAACAACTTTGGATAACCGCAAAACCCACTTAAGAAAAACTGCACACTGTGAGCCGAAGCGGTATCCGCTGCAAAAGATAATGTGATAGATGAATAGCCGCCTCGACTACTCTGGGGAAACAACCTGCAAAACCCTATGGCACAACGGGGGTGAGTTGCTAACTCGTGAATAATAAATAACATATATAGGTAATCGCAAGTATGCACGTACAGCGCGAATCTAACATAGGCAAGCTAATAGCAATAAAAGTCATATGTGTGCAATAGTCATGAAAGGCACACTAGCAGATACACTAATACATGAAGAAGTAATATGACAATATGTATGCAACAGTCATGTAATGTACCCCATCGGGTATAACTAATACATGAAACAATGATATGACAATGTATATATGCAACAGTCATGAAAGGTACTCTAGCAGGTACAACTAATACATGAAGCAATGCATATAAAATAAAGTATGTAAATGCAACAGTCATGGAAGGTACTCTATCAGGTACTACTAATACATGAAGCAGTGCATAAACAATAAATGTGGAGTATGGAATGAAACATGTCATTTCCACGGAATCCTGACATCGTGGTAGGACCAAAGTCCATCAAGACAATCCAAATCCCAATTCCTCAAATCAACCCCCAAATTGGATCCCATATCATGTAAGTCTGACAAACCCTGAATGTACAACATCAAGTAAATATCTTTTATCCTGAATTTACAAAATCAAGTAAATCTTATATATCATGTATCCAATATCAAGTGAATCTCATATATCCTAAATCCAATATCAAGTGAATCTCATATATCCTGAATCTCATATATACTGGATATGTATATTTGCATGAATAATTATGATGATGTATATGAATTGAAATGTATAGATATATATTAGTGTCCCATTCCATTAATATATATATATATATATATATATATAATATCGTCCCATTCCACTGTTATATATACTTAGATGTAAAAATATCATGAAACCAAGTGTCAAGCATCGACACATAAATACTGATCTATCAGGTGCTGTCACCACGACTAGCCCCCTGATAGGTACGTATCATACGCTATACCGAATGCTCGAGTGCCTAGCTCTGACCCTCGCCTCTCAACGTATCCATACGTACATGACTCCAGTCGGTATCCCTACGATAACCGCTGAGTCATAGGTACTGTCACCGGTAGGTATGGTTCCCCCACTAACTCATATCCTCACAGAGATTCTTGCCCCTGGGTACCTCCGGCCCCCACCATTTACCCGCATATGGACCCCTCCTTTCCTCGCGTGGGGTATATATTTCAGAACCGATAAAACTAATGGTGGGTGCTGAAATATCATATCAAGGGAAATCGGGTTTTTCAAATGATTCATAATTCATGAAACTACCACGTCCCCAAATCCAGAAAACATCATGAAAAATTCATATCTCAATGTGAAAATCCATGAATATAATATATGCAACATAAAACTGCAATGTAAGCATATAAAGGAGAAGCCGCTATTTAACTACAACAAGTTAAAACATATATATATGTGGTTCTTAATTTCTCCAAGTCTATATAATATAAAATAAAGGTAGACATATAGCTACAACCAAATATGTGTGTTAACATGAAGGTATAGCAAGGTATATGTAATGATGTAATATACCCTTCAGGTATAAGTGAAGTATGTATGCAATGTATACATGTAGCTATGTTATTATGTGTGTATGTACCTAACGTTAATGGTACAATACCCTATTGGTATACAGGTAACTAGTATGTAAGCATGTCAAGGCATATGTATAAGCATGTAGATATACAGGTATGCTATATGTCATATGCATAAAGAAATATTAATCAATGTCTCAATGTCCCTAACCAAACAATATCATATAGGTATGTGTGTTGTGCGTGTCATGGCAATTATTGACGGTGTGTGGCATACAATTAGTGCTCGTGCAACATGAGCCGTCAATAACAGTGCGGTATCCTAAAGTTATAAGTCCAAGAACAACAAATATCTAAGCAATAAGGTGTATGAGCAACTCTATATATGAAATAAAATATATGACAATTCATAACATCTCTAGCCCAGACGCATAACGCCATACGGGCGATTCCCCTGTAGATATTAAATCTACTCACCAACGCTCCTGGCTAAGTAAAGCCTACCACTCGATTTCCCCTCTTCGCAGCGTCCGAAGTCCCAGCCTGCGATCCTGAACACATATAACAATAAGGCAAGTGTATATAAGCAATCGACCAAAAATACGTATAACTACGTTTGACCGACGGACCACTCCAAACTTACTCTCGAGTGTTCATTTTAGTAGCTAACGCGCGTAGCGACATTACGAAACGAACTCAAAAGCAAAAGCTACACAAAAACACGAACGACATCGGCACGACCCTAGCTAGTAACGCAAAGCGACACAGGTACCAAGCTTAGACCCCGTACCGATCTCGCATTCAAAACAAAATAATAAACGTAGAATCAATATAATTAACGTCGCAACGTCAAAAGAAACCCACGCCTAAAACTTACCGAAATCTATTAAGCAGCATATATCATTTTAGCACCAAACTACAAGCTTTTTTTTCAAAACTAGAATTTACAAACATCTCAAAATAGCATGGTTAAACCATTTAAAGCTTTACTAAAATTTTAGATTTCACTAATTAAGATTAGCAAAATTTTAGTTTGTTAATTAGCTTAATTTGCCGATTAGGAAGATATCATTTAACAAATTAGCAACTTGATTATATTTTTCATCTGTATTAACTTATCACTTAACCAATCCACTAATCAAAACACTAATTTGATTATAAAAATGATATCTTGAATTTTAAAACATGAATTTAAAAGTTTAAATTAAACATCTAAATAAGCTAATTAAACTATTAAACTACAAAAAGAGATTAGGGTTAGGGTTTTGTACCTCATGAAACACAACTTGAAACTAGAAAATTTCCAAACTTTAGCCCCCAAAATCATCACTAGAATGAAAATCCAAGCTAGTTTTGTGAAGAAGAATGAAGGTTTTGGATTATATTTGAGTTTGTATGAATTTATTTGGATTTTTCATGATTTATTTGTGCTAGAAATTGATGAAATGAGGTAAGAAGATGAAGAGGGCAGCAAGAACAAGGAGTGGCCGGCCAAAATGAAGTGGGGGGGGATGTTTTGTGATTTATGTAGAATATTCTAGCAAAACAAATGTAATAAAAGCTCATTTAATGCATTTGGCACCTTTTCTTTTCTTTTCTTTAAAAATTCATTTTAAACATAAAGTATCTAGATATTTGGATGGATAGGATTAACAAAATATCTACTGATTAGATTAGCATAAAACCACATTAGTAATAATTAACCCAAGCCAAAAAGTAATTACCACCAGTAAAGTGCACAAATAAAGCATTAAAATAATATTTTATTAGGGAAAAATTATATATGAACCAAAACATCCCATAGACCCCCAAAGCTCGTGCACTAGTTTTATTTAAGCTAAAGTAGGTGCCAGCAAGTTTCTACGGATGTTTGATCACAATCGGGTTAAAAAGGAAAACACCGACTATTTTACCCTAAAACGGAAAAATTCGCAAAACGATTCCTAAAACGTTACAAGCATCGATACTCCGGAGTGGACTAGTGTGTACGCTTCTCATCCTAGTTGGGGAAATGGTCTGTCCCACAGCCATTAGTACGTTGTACTGGAGATAGTATACAGGTGCTCGTTGGGTTACGGGTACACCGGACAGGACTCGCAGGGAACTGTTGGTTGGTATTATACCCGTCGTTAGTTAACAGTTCCCAGGTGACATGAGTATAGCATAGTCCGCAAACTTGACACTGCTGTTTCGCCTCGAGTGTGTTCCCACAGTTCTTAGATTGCTACCCAACCACGGCTCAAAGGAGTCGTGCAAACAGGTAGCAGTTGGGTGCAGTCCCGAAGCACTTGGAGGCAGTGGCGGTTAGATAGGATTTGTCTCTCCCGGTATTGGGAGTTGATATCGCGCTGTGTTTGGAGAGCCATTACGCAAAGTCCCTGGCCAGGGAGGACGAGATTTACTGGTAGGTTTTCTAGTAGCTTCTCAAGGTGTAATGGGCTTCACTCCGACACGACTTATACCGCTTTTAGGGGACTGACGCTTGCCGCCCCCTAGGCCCGATATGCGATAGTCTTAGATGAACAGACCAGACTGTACGGAGATTGTCACATCAGGCCCAGTAGGAGTTCGGATGGGTTCCTCATCGGCCTTCTTATCGACATCTACCTGGGGAACGTTACGCACAGCTAGTGCCGCTTGCGGTCTGTGGTTAAACCCACTGCCAGCATAGTGTCGAGTCTTTAGAGTCCTACACAGAGAGTTTCCCTTCTTCGGGAGAAACGATATAGAGGTCGTATGGTCTTATGACAGGGTTCGGACATGCACGTGCATTTATGCACGTACGATGTTCGGACAGTTTATACTAGAAGGCTTTGGTTTAAGCCAGATTCTAGTATTGGATTGTTGGATTTATACAGTCTCAGTATTTTCGTGTTTTCACGGATGGGAGGGGCATTCTCATAATTTGTCGAGAAGTTTCTAGAAGATTGATGAGTTGGAGGCTAAGGTGGAATTTGCATTAAATGGATTTATGACTCATGGTGTGATTCATCAAATGAGTTAATGAAGCATTTATTACTTAATGACTCATGAGATGATTCACCCAAAGAGAGTTAATGAATCATGGTTAATATTATTATTGTTTTATTCATTTTAATAATTATCATGATTCATATATGTTCTAAAATGAGTTATAATTCATGATTATTCCCATTCTCACCTTCTCTCTCTTCAACCCTAACCCTAACCTCTCATGTGTTGAGATCCAAGGGTTAGCAAGACTAATAGATCCCTAATCCTCTTTTATATCCTATAGGTTGCTTTGATTAGCAATCATAGCAACTTAGTTACCTCAAGTGTGAGAATAAAGCTTAGAGAAGTTGCTCTCGGGTGGATCTTCTATCACAACGAGGAGGCCGACGAGGAGGTGGTCTACGAGAACAAGAAGGACTTGATTCATTAGGTATAATCATCTTTCATAGTAGCTAATCACTTCTATGTTGTTGTTAGTTAGGGTTTGGCAAAGATCCGTAAAGTTAATCGATATTAGTTTAAACAAATTGATTGTTTTACCTATTCCGCCTCCATGGATCATGTGGGGTGTTTAACGTCGACTTACAGTGGTATCAGAGCCTCGCTAAACCATAACCAACTTGTTAGCAAACTCGTTAGAAATTCGATCACAAAACGAACCCAAAAATGCGACTTTTTCACCATGTTTCTGCCGATTTTAAAACGGGGTCTAAAAATTTTTCAGTGACCCTTAAAAATACAAGCAGGGAATTATAAGATTACTGGAGAAATTTGGGATCCTAACTCGGCCAAACCGCAGCGAAACCACGGCCGATCCAAAGCGATCAGCCGCGGATCCGCGGCCGAGTTGGAGCCGAGTCAGCCCAAAATTCCCCAGTAACTCTTCTGTGTTAATTTTGTATTTTCTGTGATGTTCGTTTTCTGCTCAGGTTTCAGGTGCACAGAGAATTATTTGGAGTAGAATCATTTGTGTTTGCTTGATCGAAATTCTAAGATGTTTGGCTAACTTGATTATATCTGTGATTTGTATTATGTGTTCGTAAACCTCCCCTAACTGCTAGTATGTCTGTTAGCAGGGGCTTGCACATTTCTGTAATGGTTTTTTTTTTTCTGGTTTGTGTTTGTGGACTTGTTGGATTGTCGTGAATGGATAGCCGGGGATGTGAGACGAGTGTTTCTTTCATTCAAATGTAATTTGTAAATTGTTGTAATATTCTTTTGCGGGGCACATCCGGGCTGAGGTTGTAGCCACCGTTGTATTATTTCATTTTCTGTTTACTGCTACTAGGATAGACCCAAGATGGGGTGCACAAACTACCGGGTACTTTGAAGTGTTTAGTGGCCTACTTACGTTGTTGAGGGAGACCGCTTCACTTAGGATACTTGGCGGGTAGTTTGTCGTACCCGTAGGGGTCTAGGGTGGGGTTTTGGCTATTCATCGCGACTGTGTAATCCGTCTTTCTTTGCAGGCTCAAAAAGAATGCGGATTCATAGAAAATCCAATATGTTCATCTGTGATCTGGAATGCCTATTATTGTGTCTGAAGAATGTACAATATTTATATATGATATCTATTATGCGTCGCTTATGTTTTACACCCGTGCTAGCCCAGCCCCCGCTCTGTCGTTAGTTAAGTTACCTAACGGGACCCAGTGGCGAATGCGGATGGCATAAGAGGACGCTGTATTTTTGTTGTTTTCTGCATTGATAGGTTAATTGATGGGACGCATTATATTAATGCAAAGAAAATAAACCAAAGTTGAATCGTTGGTAAAGTTTAAAAGAAACCACTCGGTTATTTTAAAACAGAAGATATTTTTTAATTTGCAGAGCTTAAGCCACTCCTTTTAAAAGCTATCAGGTTCCTTCGATCATATCAAGTTCACTACGTTCACGGTTTCTCCAAAACAATTCGTAGCCCTCCGTCATTTCATTTAGGTATTCAGTAGTATTCAAGCTATCTATTTTGACCAACGCCAAGGCATAGTGTTTGGTAGCTGCTGGGTATTCATTTGTTGCATAGATAGATAAATTAGTTTGGGACAGTCGTATTATCATTTGGCCAACGTCAGGGGTATGTACGGATGGGTTCAAATTAACAAGATAATGATGGGTGGAACTTGACATGTGACTTATAACATTTTGACCAACGCCAAGGTCATAAGAGCATGGGGCAGAAATTAGGGAATTTCTAAAGAAACTGAAATTTGCAAAGAGTTGCATACCATTTGGAGTGTGATAATTCTGGTAGGATTCCTTAGCTTTATCACACGATGATATTTGGATCTCGATCCTACTGTGAGTATCCGCTACTCATCAGGAGATTCGTCACTTAACGATCAATGCTATAAACCAAGAAGTTATCGAGAAAGGTGTCAGCGGGGTTACGCCCCCAGAGAAAAAAGGTTATTTAATTAAGGAACTTCGCGAAAGCGTCGTAAAACCTCCCTCGAAGTACCGACACCGGCCTGGCTGAACGGTTAAGCAAGTATTGTACGGTGAGAATAGTCTTGACTAGTTCTTCATTTTTGGTTTGAGGAGGGATTCGAGAAACAGTGGGAGTCATCCTGTTTAGATAAACTAAAAACCACTCTAAACTTGCAAGAGCATCATGCTAAAGTGTGTTGCGCCACGGCAGCGCCCCGGCCGTCTATCCGAGGCCAAAATGCGGAATCAAAAATTTTCCTTACTTGGAAACTGGCGCTACCGCGGACAATATACCCGGATCGTAACCATTAACCGATACTAGCAAACAAGAGAAAGGGTGAGAGATATACCGAGTGATCCGAGTCCTCCGGTCTTCTCGTCATCGTCCCGATCTCCCGCGGAAACTCCGGTCGTTGCATCCTTGCCGGAAGGGCACCACATTGCCTGTTTCTTTTACGGGATCCCGCCTCTATACCGAGGCAACTCGGGCATGAAGCTGGCAAATCGACATGCCCAAGATGTGCTGTAGGAAGTGTAGTGCTTTGTCTCTTTGGGGTTATGTTGCTTTGATGGAGGAATGAGGTTGTGAAATGAACTTCAAAGTGGAGCTAGAATTTTGTAGCATGAAAAATGAGATGAACAAAATTTCCCTCATACAAATGAAATGATCCTCACTCCTTTCCAAGAAGTGGCCGGCCATTTTCTAGTGGGAAATGGTGGTGGAGTGTGAACAAAATGCAAGAGGGAGGTGAGTGTAGTAAAAGGTGGAGGGTGAACACAACCAAAACATCAACCATGCTTACACCTTAATCAACCCATACCCATCCATTAATGCAAGTGATGGTGGAAAAGAAAAGAATGGTATCATAATCAAACCATTTTCATGAAACCCCTCCACAATGTGTAATTTGCAAAACTGCAAATTACCCCCTCCATCGGAAAAGTCCGGCCGGGAAAGAACAAAGGAAAACCGGCCGGAACGGAAAGCAAACTGGCAACTCCAGAAAACTGGTCCCGTAATAAATTACAGGAAAACCCCGATACTGTGCATACACACCCGCATCTGTATTCCGTCCGGATACAAATGCAAAGAGACAAAATCTACACTGTACTAAACTAGGATCCGGCTTAAACCAAAGCCGGCTAGTAAAATCCGTTCGATCCTGATCCGTGCAATATCGCACGTATCTGATCGAACCCTGCCATATATCCATACGGCTACTAGTACAAACCGTCCGATCCTGATCCGTGCAATACCGCACGTATCTGATCGGACCCTTCCATATCTCCATACGGCCTCTACAGCGTTTCGCCTGAAAGCTGAGTAACTGAAAGTATGGTGGACTCTAAAGACTCGTCAATACTATGGCTGTGGATTTAACCACTAGCACGTCAGAGGTATAAGCCAATACGTAACGAGCCACCAGCTATTGACCAAAAGGGACGTCGATGAGCGAACTCATCCTGACACCCTACTGAGCCTGTCAGTGACAATATCCGTACAGTCCGGTCCGTTCGTCTATGAGCATCGCATGGCGGGCCTAGGGGGTTAGTAAAAGTCAGACCCCCAAAGGCGGTACAAGTCGTGTCGGAGTGTAGCCCAGAACGCCCTAAGATACTACTGGAATACCTACCAGTAAATCTCTTGCCTCGGCCGAGGGCTTTGCGTAATGGCTCTCCTAGACACAGCGCGACCTCACCCCCAATACCGGGAGAGACGAACCCCTGAAGATCCGCTCACTGCCTCCATATGGCTCGGGACTGTACCCAACTAAAACCTGTTTGCACGACTCCTTTGAGCCGTGGTAGGGTAGTAATCAAAGCACAGTGGGAACTCACACGAGACAAATGATGATCTCAGGTCGATGAACTAACCTGTACACATGTCACCAGGGAACTGCTATCTGACGTCTGGTATAATCCCAACTAGCAGGTTCCCGGCGAGTCCTGTCCGGTGTACTCATAACCTAATGAGCACCTGTATACATCTTAGGTGAACTAACTGACACCAGTGGCTTGTGAGACCGGCCACCGCCCCTCGTCGGGGTCTCGACTGTATACACTAGTCTACTAATGGAGTATCGATGCCCAGTCTCGAAACTCCCACGACTAGGGACCTTTTAAGGATGTGCTTATAGACCCCAGCTCCCACGTATATGATCGCCATCATACTGCTGGTCGTCAAGCAAGAATCCAAGGTGCTCTATCAACGTGTAATAGCGACCTGTCAGGTCACCTAAAGCAGTACACGATGATAAAGATAAACCAGATAGCATACTATCATCTTGAGTAAGACTGTCCTACCGGGATAGGTCCTCCCTCAATCATCGCAATCACGTGCCTGTGATCCAATAATTGACTCTGAGGGCACTATCTCCAACAATCTCCCACTTGCACTCAAGGCTAATTATTGCGATGTCGCATACTCACAGCCCGTGTGATACCGAACACCCAACTCCTCTACTAGTCAGTCTCACAAAGCTCGTTTGCGAAATTATTGCGTTCGAGGAATAGCCTCAGTGAGTGGATCCGCTGTGATGTTTCTTTCTATGTCTCTCTATATCTCAAGTTCGCGGAGAAAGGCATCTCCCGAAATGAGCAATACCTGTCTTGGAATGTCTGGATGTCTGATGGGACCTAGTTCATAAATGAACTCCAAATCCAAACTTCTTAGACTGTATCGATAACTGAACTTAATCAGTATCCTGCGCCATGCCTCCCTCAGTATCTGCCTGGATCACCTGTCCAGAATACTGTCCCTCGTCAGAGGGAGAACTATAACTCTGACAACCTCCTTGTCGTCCATGTCACCTTGGAAGCCTGGAATGATAACCGTCTCCTAAAGGAGGCAGCCGTTATCATATCCCTAGAACATTCACTTATGTTCTAAAACTGCTTCCGACTGTTCCTCCAGGATTGGATCAATATCAACTTATTGCATCTAGTGCAAGAACAACATCTGGTGTGGTACTTGGCATCTCATGATTGACTCAATTGCCTAAGCAAGTGATCTGCCAATCATGCACATCCCTCTCTACTTTAGTCTATAAGACACCTTTAGAGAGGGTGACTCCATTACCTGCAGGTACACTACCAAGCCAGGAGTCGTCCATTCTAAATATTCTTAGAATGCTGTCAAACTACCCTGATTGGGAAACCACCCAAATCTAAATCTAAAACCATAGATCTAGTAACCAGTATGTATGATATAATATCCAAGTCCCATGTGGAGAAAACACTGTGTGACGACCAAAGTATAACCGATCGTAGTATAGGAATATCACTTCCTACTACCTTCTCAACAGATCCATCCCCTATTCTGATGACGTCAAAACTATGACTGTCACATCAGAAATAGATGATCTATCTCCGCTATATCTGCTTTAGTCTATAGACATAAGCCTGATGTCCACCAATGCTTCCGCTGCTCCCACTGACTACGACAACCCTCTGGCAGAGTCATATAGACGTGCACTTCTAAAGCTAGTTTAGAACGACGCTATACTCATTCTCCTGCCGGGTCTCGCAGCCTGAAACAACAACAATGGCAAGTGTGGGTAAACAAGAACTTCCCTGTCACCGTCCTTGAGGCAACCGGAGTACCTCTCGGGTGCCTGAAGTTACCCACCGTATCTGCGGAGTGGCCAATGGAATGTCAAAACAGATTGAATCTTTAGGTTCCTTATCAAATCTTCAGTAATCGTTTGCGGTTCTGGAATCGCTTCCAGTTCTACCATACTCCCACTACTGTTTTCAGAAAAATAACCATTTCTTTTTAAAATGTGGCGAGTTAAGAACAATATCACTATTGATCTTCCAGATGGTACAAAGTCAACCCTCGTCATAGCCTGGGTCAACCCACAAACAGCCATTACAGAAACGCGCCTTGAGTTGTCCAGTGTCTGGATTTAATCATAAGCCGGACAACTCCCCGTACCTTAACATCGTTAAGATATGAACTGTTCTATATCCAATATAGAACCAGAGGCACTGATTTAAATGAACCGGATTCAAATCATGCAGCTATCTCCAGTGCATGTCAACTAAATGGAAGGAGGCCGATCAGCGTTACTCAACTTAGGAATGCTTCCAATTATGAGTAACCTGAAAGAGAAGCTAGTTCTCTTAATCATTACTATCAACAGAACACCATACACAAGTATCTACATCTTCGATCACTTTGAAGAATCCCGATACTTGCAATACCTGGTTCTCTACTCTATTCTTATACCAATAACTCCTCAAAACTCAGACCCTGTGTTTCTACGAAACACATGTCTAAGAATTAGAGTAGTTAAAAGTAAACAGAATATAGTATGAGGACCAACCCCACTGTCTTAATGGACACTGGACAATATACAATACTCTGTATAAGTCTGCTGAGTCTAGCAACTCTTTCACTGTGTGTCGTAGGTTGAAAACTGTACTTATGGTTAAGAAGAATTACACCGCTGTTTAATGCTCCTTACCTAACCATCCACTGATATAGGTAAATGTCATAGACATAATTTCAAAAGGTATATCTCACTCTATAAAAATAGACGTACAGATATATCAATTTGAAATTGGTGCATAACAACGGATATTCAAAACCAAATATTTGCCAACCGGCAAACAGCCCAGGTGATCTCCTCAAATATCACCGATTACTATGAATCCCGATATAATGAGGATGATCACCCTATTCCCAATAACTTACTCCTACTCATCATCTGTAAAACCATACAGATGTGAGAATCAAACCTGGTAAATACATACACTGGAGCAAGTGTCTAATCGGAAAATCATTTTTCTTTTAACAGTACACAGTTGAACTGAAAAATTGAAATGTTTCGATAGGGTATCCTGGTATTCCTAGTAATGCCTCTACCATTATCCAGATTCACAACTGTAACCGTATATCTCTTTGCCATCTGTCCAAATCCCTTTATACGTCTTTAGTCATTACCTTCTGCACACCCCTTAGGCCAAATGGTTTTCTTCCTTCCCTACCGTTCGGCACCAGCCTATGGTTTGGAAGAAGACTATCCAATAAGCATAATGGGTGTACTGTCCTAATCCTAGGAGCACTCGCAATGCGAGAGAAGGTGAAGATAAAAGACAACCGAATAAACCTTATTCCTATTTCTCCTGGACCAGAATCCATCCCCGAACTGGAACAAGTTCCTTTCGAGTTCGTATATAACCATACGATGGAGTATCTAAATAAACTGTGGGATCTTCGTAGTGATACGGAGTGTCCTGGAGAAATACAAAGGTGATTTAGGATTGGCGAAGAAATACTTGGTTCGGTCGTGAATAGCAGTCGCAATTTACTTTGCCCTCTTACTAATCCCTTGCTTTGTCTTAACTTAATACCTTCTGTACACCATCGTTATGCTAATTGGTTTTCTTCATTCCCCACCGTTCGGCACCTGCCCAAGGTTTGGAAGAAGACTATCCAATTTGCGTAATAGGTGTACTATCTCCTAAACCAAGGAGTACTCGCAATGAGAGAGGGTGAAAAGAAAAGACAACTGAATAGTCCTATTCGTTTTCTCCAGAACCGGAAACCATCCTCGAATAAATTCCTTCGAGTTCGTATCTAACCATACGATGGTTTTGTCCAATGGAAGTGGACGTTCGTAGTAATATGGGGTGTCCTGGAGAAAAGGGTAAAAGTAGGAGTGGCAATGAGGTTTGCAACTCTGACAATCCAAAAGCCAGTGTTAAGAAGGTTCGGTCAACTTGGTCACTGAGTCATAGTCCAGGGTCGGGTCAATGGTCGCTGCCAGAAAGAGAGAAAAGAAACACTCAGCGTACACTCTAACCTAGATTAGAAAGGTTATCACTTTATCTAATCTGGAAACCTCCCACTGTACCGTCAAATTCTCCTCCAAACCTGAAAGAAGAATTAGTCGGGATCACCCGAGGAGTAAACTAACTCATCAGTGGGAATCGGGATCCAACTATCATCGCATGATAACTTGACGGAATCCACTCAAGTCACCACACTCCAGAAGGTATGCTCATGTCTGGCAAGTTTCAGTTCTTTTGAAACTCCCGATGTGATTTTTACCCCTAGGACCCAAGTGACCTTGACGAATAATCAACAAATCAAAAGGTCCTAGTCAAGTTCAGCCCGTTATTATCTTGATTGCGTTAAACCCACCCGCACGACCCTTGACGAACAATCAACAAAGTCGTACGACTGTCCTAACCAATCCACATATCCATGCGACAGAATAGCACAACAAAGCTACCGCACACTACGCCTCGGCGAATAGCAACGACAAACGCAGCACGAATACTAAGCAATACTGATCTGAAATGACGGAGGGCTACGACTGGTTTTTGGCGAAAAACCTTTAACGTAATGAACTTGATATCGTTGAAGGAACTGGATAACTTTTTATAAAAATATAGTGACGAAAACCTTTACTAAAGAGGTCACTCCCGGTGAAGGGATCTCGGCTCTTTCCCCGTAGAATGAGGTGCAGGATATTCCAACTGAATACCACGATGCAAAGCAAAAGTAATCGGCTATAGTGAAGTTAATGCCCTGACGCAATCTTCTGTCCAAGGGGTCACTCCCGGTGAAGGGATCTCGGCCCTTGCCTCGTCGACTGAGGAGCAGGATATTCCAAATGAATACCACGATGCAAAACAAAAGTGAACGTCCTTGCAATAACAGCTTTTTGAAAAGTGTTCCAACAACATCAGAATAGGTTTTTTTAACTTGCATTGATCCAAATCAACGCAGTCCCATCAATTGACCACACCACAAAGAACGAAAATATACTGACGTACGTATATGCCATCCGCATTCGCCACTGGGTCCCGTCATCACCCGTTAGGTTAGCTAACTAACGGCAGAGCGGGGACTGGACTAGCGCGGATGAAAAACATATACAACATCTACTAATATATATACCAATATATTATATTTCGCTCAAGGCGTGAATAAAATGCAACATCACAGAAATGTACAGCATCACAGAACAATACAGATATCTGGAATCCCCGGGTTTCACAGAGCCGCTGCTGAAACCCGACGTTCCCCTGGTCGTGTGGATAGCCTGTGCAATGAAATCCTAGACCCCTACGGGCGCGGCAAGTCACCCGCCAAAACCTGAAGCGAGGCAGCCCCCTTCAGCACCGTGAATGGACCACCCCGCACTTCATGGAATCCGGTAACTTGGGCACCCCTCCTGGGTCAAACTGTACCCCCTACGAGTGCGGCGAATAGCCCGCCAATCCTGGAGTGAAGCCCCCTCCGTCCCAATGCCATGAGATGCGGGCTTGTTGCCCTCCAGAACCCGGCTATCCGTGCACCCCACCGCGGGGCAATCCTAGTACAGAAAGTAAAATATACATACACCGGGTACATCGACCGCAACCAGGTCGTGCCCCAAAAGAATAATACAAACAGGCAGTGACGGCAGTCCACATGTCGGACGCTCGCCCCGCAATATCAAATGTACATAAAAAAACAAAACTGTACTAGCATTGCATCCAGGCTAACCCCCACGACCGATCCGCAACAACACAGCATAAACATAGAACATCAATGTGAAAAGTCACGTTCGCAAATCCGTCTAACCGGGCTATAGCAGTTAGACCGGATTTACCGATCGAGTGACATTCACGGTCGCAGATATAATGTAAATACTGTGAAATAATGTGTTTAAAATGTCCAATCGATCAAAAAATAACAAGTGGGCCCCCAAGCAATACTGTAGCACTCACAGAAATTCTGGGCCCAATTTTAATATTCCAAAACCCCTATTTTTAGCCCACAAGCCCACTGCAGAAAAACGACGACATGATCCCTCATTACTGCGGCGGATCCGCGGCCTGAGAAAGGTTAATGGCCGCGGATCCGCGCTCTTACTGAGGGATTATGTTGTCGAATTTTCCCAGTGTTCTTAGAACTCCCTGCACATCATTCTGAGACAACCTGAAAAATTTTTGGACACCAAAAATATTCGACAGAAACTGATGTGAAGGAAAATACGGTTTTTGGGATTTTGGTCGATCGGATAAGTAAAACGCATTAGAACAAGCTAGACAAGGTTAATGGCGTGGCTCTGATACCATGTTGCGCCACGGCAGCGCCCCGGCCGTCTATCCGAGGCCAAAATGCGGAATCAAAAATTTTCCTTACTTGGAAACTGGCGCTACTGCGGACAATATACCCGGATCGTAACCATTAACCGATACTAGCAAACAAGAGAAAGGGTGAGAGATATACCGAGTGATCCGAGTCCTCCGGTCTTCTCATCATCGTCCCGATCTCCCGCGGAAACTCCGGTCGTTGCATCCTTGCCGGAAGGGCACCACATTGCCTGTTTGTTTTACGGGCTCCCGCCTCTATACCGAGGCAACTCGGGCATGAAGCTGGCAAATCGACATGCCCAAGATGTGCTGTAGGAAGTGTAGTGCTTTGTCTCTTTGGGGTTATGTTGCTTTGATGGAGGAATGAGGTTGTGAAATGAACTTCAAAGTGGAGCTAGAATTTTGTAGCATGAAAAATGAGATGAACAAAATTTCCCTCATACAAATGAAATGATCCTCACTACTTTCCAAGAAGTGGCCGGCCATTTTCTAGTGGGAAATGGTGGTGGAGTGTGAACAAAATGCAAGAGGGAGGTGAGTGTAGTAAAAGGTGGAGGGTGACCACAACCAAAACATCAACCATGCTTACACCTTAATCAACCCATACCCATCCATTAATGCAAGTGATGGTGGAAAAGAAAATAATGGTATCATAATCAAACCATTTGCATGAAACCCCTCCACAATGTGTAATTTGCAAAACTGCAAATTACCCCCTCCATCGGAAAAGTCCGGACGGGAAAGAACAAAGGAAAATCGGCCGGAACGGAAAGCAAACTGGCAACTCCAGAAAACTGGTCCCGTAATAAATTACAGGAAAACCCCGATACTGTGCATACACACCCGCATCTTTATTCCGTCCGGATACAAATGCAAAGAGACAAAATCTACACTGTACTAAACTAGGATCCGGCTTAAACCAAAGCCGGCTAGTAAAATCCGTTCGATCCTGATCCGTGCAATATCGCATGTATCTGATCGAACCCTGCCATATATCCATACGGCTACTAGTACAAACCGTCCGATCCTGATCCGTGCAATACCGCACGTATCTGATCGGACCCTGCCATATCTCCATACGGCCTCTACAGCGTTTCGCCCGAAAGCTGAGTAACTGAAAGTGTGGTGGACTCTAAAGACTCGTCAATACTATGGCTGTGGATTTAACCACTAGCACGTCAGAGGTATAAGCCAATACGTAACGAGCCACCAGCTATTGACCAAAAGGGACGTCGATGAGCGAACTCATCCTGACACCCTACTGAGCCTGTCAGTGACAATATCCGTACAGTCCGGTCCGTTCGTCTATGAGCATCGCATGGCGGGCCTAGGGGGTTGGTAAAAGTCAGACCCCCAAAGGCGGTACAAGTCGTGTCGGAGTGTAGCCCAGAACGCCCTGAGATACTACTGGAATACCTACCAGTAAATCTCCTGCCTCGGCCGAGGGCTTTGCGTAATGGCTCTCCTAGACACAGCGCGACCTCACCCCCAATACCGGGAGAGACGAACCCCTGAAGATCCGCTCACTGCCTCCATATGGCTCGGGACTGTACCTAAGTAAAACCTGTTTGCATGACTCCTTTGAGCCGTGGTAGGGTAGTAATCAAAGCACAGTGGGAACTCACACGAGACAAATGACGATCTTAGGTCGATGAACTAACCTGTACACATGTCACCAGGGAACTGCTATCTGACGTCTGGTATAATCCCAACTAGCAGGTTCCCGGCGAGTCCTGTCCGGTGTACTCATAACCTAATGAGCACCTGTATACATCTTAGGTGAACTAACTGACACCAGTGGCTTGTGAGACCGGCCACCGCCCCTCGTCGGGGTCTCGACTGTATACACTAGTCTACTAATGGAGTATCGATGCCCAGTCTCGAAACTCGCACGACTAGGGACCTTTTAAGGATGTGCTTATAGACCCCAGCTCCCACGTATATGATCGCCATCATACTGCTGGTCGTCAAGCAAGAATCCTAGGGGCTCTATCAACGTGTAATAGCGACCTGTCAGGTCACCTAAAGCAGTACACGATGATAAAGATAAACCAGATAGCATACTATCATCTTGAGTAAGACTGTCCTACCGGGATAGGTCCTCCCTCAATCATCGCAATCACGTGCCTGTGATCCAATAATTGACTCTGAGGGCACTATCTCCAACAAAGTGTTCCCTCTCTCTCTCATTGCAGCGACCTAGAACATGACAGGCCTTAAGTTACTATTAGAAAAAAATATATTGACAGGGCCAAACTATAAAGATTGCTTCCGGAATGTTAAGATGTCTTTGACTTATGACAAATTGGGGTATGTCCTTACTGCTAAGACACCTGCTGTCCCTGGTCCAGATTTCAGTATTGCGGATATGGAAATCCACAAGTCCTGGGAGTTAGATTGCGCGAAGGCCAAATGCATCGTGCTTGCCTCTATAAATAATGATCATCAGAGGAGGCACGAGGATATGGATATTGAATCCATATTTCTCCACAAAAAAGATCTGTATGGAGAGTAATCTCGTATAGCTAGATACGAGACCTCGAAGAACTTGTTTCAGTCAAGGCTGGCCGTCGGATCATCTGTAGGAGAACATGTCCTAAAGATGATTGGCTATATAGAAGAGCTCACGGACCTCGGGACGACTTTGGAGAACGAGCTCTATAAAGACTTAGTTCTTCAGTCCCTTCCTTCCACCTACGCCCAGTTTATTCTGAATTTCAACATTCAAGGAAAAGAAGTTGAACTTCCAGAACTCCTTAACATGTTGAGGAGTGCAGAGGGCACTTTTCAGAAAGCAAGGAAAACACCCACTATGTTTGTTCGCGGTGCTTCCTCTTCTGGGTCCAAGGCTAGAGCCAAAGGAAGGAAGAAGAAGGCCGCTACCAAACCTAGAGGAGGTGTTGGTAAGGTGGGAGCTAAGGGAAAGACAAAGGTTGCAATGCCAATAGTGGCAAAGGACGAGTGCTTCCACTGTCATAGAAAAAGCCATTGGAAGAAAGATTGCAAAGCTTGGAATGCTAAGAACCAGGAACCGAAGCAAGCTGTGGCTTCGAATTCAGGTGTGTTTGTAATTGAAAATTGTCTGTCAATCAACTCTACTTCCTGGGTATTGGAGACCGGATCAGGATCTCATATATGGAATTCATTGCAGGCACTGAGAGACCGTAGAGTGCTGAAGGTTGGTGATATGACCCTCCAGGTTGCTAACGGAGCTCGCGTGGGTGCTGTGTCCGTAAGGGATTATCACCTAGGATTGATGAGTGGACATATTTTTGTTTTGCGCAACTGTTTTTGTGTACCTAGTTTAACATGTAATATCATATCAGTATCGTTGTTATCAAAAGAAGGTTATGATTTGACGTTTGTAAGCGATGTTGTTAACATCCCCCTTAATCATGGTTTGATTAGGTCCGGTACGCTAGATAACGGTATATACGTGCTAAACCGATTACAGATTTTCAATGTCCAGAACACACTAAAAAGAAAGTCTCCAGATATAAATCAGGATTTCTTATGGCATTGTAGACCGGGTCACATCAATGAGACAAGGTTAACTAAGTTACATAGAGAAGGATATTTGGATCCGTTCGAATATCAATCTTATGCAACTTGTCAATCATGTCTCAAAGGAAAGATGACAAAAACTCCATTCACTGAACATGGAGTAAGAGCGAGCGAGTTCTTAGGACTCATACACAGCGATGTATGTGGTCCAATGTCTACACATGCAAGAGGTGGTTTTTCATATTTTATTACTTTTATGGACGATTACTCTAGGTATGCATTCATTTTCTTAATGAAATATAAATCCGAGACCTTTGAGAAATTCCAAGAATATAAGAATGAAGTAGAAAACCAAACTGGCAAAAGTATCAAGACACGGAGATCTGATCGAGATGGTGAATACTTAAGTGCCGAGTTCCTGGGTTATCTAAAGGAGAAAGCAATTCTCTCTCAGCTTACTCCTCCATACACTCCACAGCATAACGGTGTATCGGAGAGACGGAACCGAACCCTATTGGATATGGTACGTTCCATGATGAGTAATGCTGAGTTACCGTGATCTTTTTGGGATTATGCGCTAGAATCAGCAGTATATCTTTTGAACAGGGCTCCTACCAAGACTGTGCCAACCATGCCATATCAGATGTGGAGTGGGAAGAAACCTTATCTTCAGTATCTAAAGATATGGGGATGTCCAGCTTTTGTTAAACAACAGCATGCGGAAAAACTCGAGGCACGATCGGTACAGTGTAATTTTGTGGGATATCCAAAGAACTCCAAGGGGTATTTCTTATATTACGTAGAGGAACAAAAGGTTTTTGTTTCTCGTAAAGCCCATTTTCTAGAACATCAGTTTTTAGAAAAGGAAACAAGTGGGAGCGCAATAGAACTGGAAGAAATTCCAGAAGCACAAACTACTACTGAAAGTGTAGTAGAACCAGTAGTTCAAGAAGAACAGGACATTCCCGCACCCCTCCGCAGGAGTAGTAGGCCGTCTCATCCGCCTGAGAGATACTACGGTTTTCTCATAGATGGGGATAGAGAGGATTGCGTCATTGATGATGATGAACCTACTAGCTTCTAGCAGGCCATCCAGAGCGGTGACTCGGTAAGATGGCTAGATGCAATGCGGACCGAGATGGAGTCCATGTACACCAACAAAGTATGGACTTTGGACTTTGCTCCAGATGGGGTAAAACCCATAGGATGCAAATGGATCTTCAAGAAAAATATTAGTGTAGATGGACAGGTGGAAACCTATAAGGCTAGGCTTGTTGCAAAGGGTTTTCGTCAAAGACCTGGTTTGGACTATGACGAAACTTTTTCTCCAGTGGCTATGCTCAAATCCATTCGGATCCTTCTTGCCATTGCCGCCTTCCATGATTATGAGATCTGGCAGATGGACGTAAAGACGGCTTTTCTAAATGGTAGTTTAGGAGAGTGCGTCTATATGGATCAGCCAGAAGGTTTCAATCAGAGTGGGAGCAGCGGGAAAGTGTGCAAGTTGCTTAAGTCCATTTATGGACTAAAGCAGGCATCGTGGAGTTGGAACATCTGTTTTGATGAAACGGTCAAAGAATATGACTTTATCAAAAATCCATATGAACCATGCATATATAGTAAAATTGTAGCGCGAACTTTCGTATTCCTCGTCTTGTACGTGGATGATATTCTATTAATAAGAAATGACATTCCTATGCTACAATCTGTCAAAGGATTCTTGTCACACAGGTTCTCCATGAAAGACCTGGGTGATGCCTCTTACATTCTGGGGATCCGGATCTATCGTGATAGATCCAAGAGGATGTTGGGACTTTCACAGTCCAGGTATATCAACACTATACTAAAAAGATTCAGTATGGAAGATTCTAAGCGCGGTAGTTTACCGGCTTTTCACGAAATCACTCTCTCCAAAGAGATGTCTCCCAAGACTGAATTGGAAAGGGATCGCATGTCTATTATACCCTACGCTTCTGCGGTAGGCTCTATAATGTATGTGATGTTGTGCACCAGATGATTGAAAGAATTAAAGTTAACCGCAATCAAGACGGTGTCGCTATGCAGCTAGCCGGTTGAGCACGGGTCGATCCACAGGGAGATGGTTGTATGTCCTTTCTTGTTTTAGACGAGTCAATAAAGAATTTGTATGAGTTTGTTCAATCTAACCTATGTGTATTATTTGCAAGTATAAAGTTGTTAAGAAAAAGATACGAAATTGTAAGCTAAAGAAATCCGTACTCAAAACCTTTGAGCCGAGTCTTGACCAATTGAAGCTAGAGCAATTGGCAACAACGTGGATTAGGAGATTTAAGCGCGGTATTCGTGGAATCCGGCTTATTTACCCTTGTCCTTCCGTTCTTGTCTCTTGCTTTCGCCTCCGGCCAAACCGAACGCAACCGTTCGCGGTTAGGAATCACCGTTACCTTGGTAGGGTAGGGTGCCTAACGGAGCGCTTGCGTAACGTTTGGGCGGAGTTCAATGGAAAATAACGGGAAAAGGAAATGTGCAAAGAAACTTTAACTTACAATACCGTATTTATTCTTAACAATGATAATTACAACCATTCACAAAATGAGCAAAAAAAAAGAAAGAACAAAAAGAACAAAGAAAAGAAAAGATTACAAGTAAGTAAGTGCATGAATTTAAATTGCAAATAAGTAAAGCAAGAAAATAAAAAGAAAGTAATAAATAAGGAATAAAAAGAACTAGAAACTAGAACTCAAGACAAGCATGGGATCAATAGCCAACCCTTAAACTTGCAAGCTCAATCAAGAAGTTGCAAGATCAAGAGAAGGGTAGAGAACGCATGTGAAATGAAGCGCTAATTCCATAAGAAAAATACGACCCTTGAGATCAATAACAAACCCTTAACCTTTCAAGTTCAATGAAGAGGTTGAAAGATCAAGAGAAAGCAAGAATCTCAAGGGGAAGTTAAACAAACAAGAATGATACAAAAACGCTCATCTTCATTAACATCCACTCAATGCTCTCACTACATTTTCATGGAAGAAGAATGAAAAAGAAGAAGAAGAAGAAAACTAAAACTAACAAAAGGAGGGCATGAGAATGAACACCACAAGCTTGGCAAGTTCTGGGATATTTATAGGAAGGCAACAGAAATTCTAGGGCAACATTCTGGACCCATGTAAAAAGACCAAACAACCCCTGAAGTTTCGTCAACTGTGGCGCCAGTACGGCCGCGGATCCGCGGCCTAGACCCCCTATTGGCCACGGATCCGCGGCTATATGGAGGAGTTAGCTCCTCGGGTTTTGTGGGTTGTCCTGGTTTGTGGTTCTCTTCAGTGTGGTATATGACTTTTCTCAGAAACTCTTCACAATTCTTCCAGAATTTTTTTAGAACAAAAGGTGATGTGATGTGGATCTTTTGCCATGATTTCCTCGAGCTCCGCGTAGATTTCTTGGATCTTGTGTTGACATTGAGTTTTGTGCATGACATGACAATCGATTTGCCATTTTGTCCCTTAACTGGTATGTGGCAACATACGGATAGAGAGCGGAGACCGTGTTTTATCTGTTGTTGGCAGTAATCCGGAATTTGTCATACTTTTCCAAGATATTCACTGTTTAGAGCTGAGACTAGTATCCTGCAATTATGTAGCAAACACTGATAAAAAGTACCTGCCTATAAACAAACGAGCGTAAGAATGGGCGGTATAAAATGCAATATTCTGGTATGAACAAATACCCCCAAACTTAACTTTTGCTCGTCCCGAGCAAAACCAATTATTCACAAAAATAAAATCCTAACCGCACTTTCGCAGGGAACGCGATTGCACTGAGCACGTGCAACAAGCCGTTAAACCTCTAGGTGTCCCTAGTAGGAAGAGTGTTGTCTCCTGAGGGTTTTCAGCGGATACTACCCACAAAATCCTGTCATGCTAATCTCATAAGTTAACATCGATTCTATTCCTACAGTTTAGTATTTACGTTAGAAACTCTATCATCCTTAGTTAGAAATATTCAACCCTTATTTTTCACACCTCCTATCTATTTAACCTTAGGTCTTATACGTTCCAAAAAGTTTAGAAAGATGTTGGTTCTCCTGAGTTTTCGTTCTAAAGTGCGGCCTCAAATCAGGGATTTTTATCAACTTTACAGAAAACACAAGTCTTATTCTTTATTTCTATCTTTTGTCCAAACATTGATCGTATACCCCTACGTCTGTGTATATTTGCACCCCTACACTCAAGAATTCAATTCAAGCTATAATACCCTTGCCTTAATACCTAATACTACTTCTTTTCATTTAATGATGGACGGTGTTGCTCACACACCTTTCATGCGACTATTAATGCTTCTTGAGGCACTAACGGCCGATTACTGAATGTGTGAGCTTAAAGCGTAAATAGCAGTTTCCAGGTCTTGACTTTATTCTATTTTTCTTTTTCTCTTTCTTTTTCTTTTTCTTTTTCAAGACCGGATATATTTTTCAACGTGCTCTTTTGGTGTTTAGCTTTAAATACCGTTTTTTCTTTCATACTAGGCTTTCAGGCAAGAGTATTTCAAGATATCCTCTACTATCCCAAGTTTCAAGGTGCGTGTAAGTGCAGTTTGTAGGGTATATACTTTCTAAATTTGAACTCGAGAAAAGAAACTATTTTTCAGACTTATCCTTCAGTAAAGCATCAATACTTTCCCTTCATCTTGACTTAACTCAAGAACTGAACTCAAGATTACCTATTTCTCAAAAAAACTGTAAGGACATATACTTACCAAAGTTAGACAGAATGAGGGTTATTTTTAGGGTTTTCAATCCCTAAGCCTAAAATTTAGTTATTTCTATCATATCAACTAAACTTTCGGAATAAAGATCTAAGTTACCCTATTAGCTAACTTGACGACAAAGTTTTTATATTTTTTGGAAAATTTTCAATTTTTGTGGGTTTTTAATAAGGTATGCGAATGCAAAATATACAAATGAATGTGAAGGAAGAAAGCTTACCGAGCACACCCCCAAACTTAAACTTGACAGTGCCCTCACTGTCAGGCTACACCAAGAGGGTCAAAATTGTCGGCGCTCCCTAGAAACAAATTATATACAAAACAAAAAGGAAAACAAAAAATATATACAAAAAAAGGAGTCCCCCCCAAACTTAAGTAAAACAGTGTTTCCACTGTTAAGTGTTGAAGTTCAGGATTAGGGGGGAAAGAGAATAGTATCAAGCTATACAAGGCTTTACACAGGCCAAAAGTGAGTACCAACCATTCAAAGATCTTATCGCTATAATGTGCTGGTTGGTGAAAGAATGTGGAGAGGTAAGAAATGGTGAATACGCAAGACCGTAATGGGATAGAAGTGGTATACGGTCTCGGTATATGAGAAGAAGAATGGTGGAAGGGAGAAAGAAATGGAGTACGAACTTGAGGGTGAAAATGGAGCGAATAAATTAGTACAATCTGTAATGATCGATGTGAAAAGATGGATTGTACTAATCTATCAATATAGCGAGAAATTGGGTCAAATCCCTTAAGATTCGTAAGAAACCATGGGTACGCCGAACTCGGTAAACCAGACATATGAAATGTAAGTGAGACGGGTTCTTGCAAGGTCGGAACGATGGAAAGGATGGAGGAAAGTGATCGAGGAGGGGTATCGGTTAAGGTTTCGGGAGGGTGCACACAGTCAATGAAAGGAACAGGATGAATTGGAAATTCCGACTCATCAATTAAAACTATTTCATTCTCAGTACTATCCTCAATATTCTCCTCAAAATTTGGCTCATCCATGCATATTTCATCAAAATCCAGACGCATATAGGGTTCGGGAAAAACATTTAATGACTCGGGATGATGATTTGAAGAGACAAACTCAGCAAAATCTACGGGTTCATCATCCAAAATATCCCCAGCGTCAATATCCTCAATCAAGTGAAAATCAATATTCTCAGACACCTCATCAAAAGCATGGATATTAATCGATTCTGGTTCTAAGATGGAGGTGTAGAGGTCAAAAGGATTGGGATTGGTTTCACTTGGAAGTGATCCTTCACAATCGGGTAAATCAAACACTACAAAGTCGCACAACTCATTAATCATTCTATCTTCAATTGATAAATCATGTGGGATACTCGATAGACTTTCAAAACAGGAGTTGTGGGTTTCAATTTGGGATGGGTAGGTTTGATTTGGAAGGGGGTACATCTCACTCTCTCCACTCAAATTCTCAGCCTGTCCTGCCGCCTCATCATACATTGGAAAATTAGGAGCTAGTTGGAAATTAGCTACCGGGTCAGTAGGTTGTATGAGAGCGGCCATGGACGCATTCAAATCCATCATCTGTTGGCTTGACGCTACCCTAAAGTCTTCCAACGACTGTTCCAGACTAGACATGGGGTGTGATGGGGTTTCAGTAAAAGATACGAAGTTGTTTGGATACTGGAAACTCCCAAATGGCGGCTCTGAAGCAATGTCTAGGGAAGGTGAAAAAGTAGGGTAGGATTGGTAGGAATTGAATGGCTGGACTGGAGCAGGATCAATATTTGGATAGGAAGGTGAATGGAATTGTTGATCCCAAGAATTTGAAGTGGTGAAAGGAGTGAAAGATCGGCTACGGGATTGTTCACTACGTTCAGCGATGGACAAAGGACGACTTGCAAAAGGGGTATCAGCATAAGCGGGTGGGGGAGGTTGAAAAGGTTGATACAAAGTGGATTGCGAAGGGCAAGTGTTTGTCCTAGACGCGTCTATCCGATCTTTCAAAGAGATTTTGGGCATGGAGGGATCGTTTGACGTTCGGCCAAAGCAAGAACCGTAAGAAGTAATGTCTGGTTGTGGGTACCAAAGTTCGGCAAGAGTTTTGCGAGGTGGGGTACCCATGATATGAAGAGAGAAAGAAAGAAAGGCAGAGAAAAGGAGGGGGAAAAGAATGTGATTTTTTTTATTTTTTTTTATTTTTTTAGTTAGATATTAACAAAAGAATGAAATATACACACAAAAAAGAATATGGACAAAAACAATCACGGCACAAAAATACCACACACCTAATCGTTCTAGGGTTCACCTAGGTCAACTAGACCTGCTCCAGAACTTGATTGTCGAAGTAAAACTGTGTCGAGAAACGGGCTCAAGATACACTGATCACGATGCCAGGTAAGTGCAGAGATAAGGGGAGGTTTTCCAACGCTTTCGCGAAGTTCCTTAATTAAATAACCCTTTCTCTTTTGGCGGTTTCGCCGTTAACACTTTCCTAGACACCCCGTAAACAATATACCGTTAAGCGAGGTTCTAAACACAGTTGACTTCTCTTAGTAAGCGTGAAGTCCTTAAGGCTTAAAGTCTAGTTTCTTTTAAATTTTGTGCGGGTAAACGTTATGCTCAAGTTCGTGATTTGTGGGCCACGGAAAAGGTGATGAAATCCTTTACCGTATATTATGGGGTTCGCTTGCCCTTAAGTCCGTATTAATGTATGCAATGCGCAATTCAATAAAAATTCTATAAAGAATCAAACAATCGTTTTTTAGTTTAAGCACGGCACTGCAACAAATACGGGTTAGTCAATTTTTAGCGTTTGCTAGCGAACTTGCAAAGAATCCTGCAAAGAATAGTATATTGGATGCGTCGGATTTGAGAAGAAGGTGTTAGTAAAGTACGTACCGTTAAGTTTTGGGTTAGGAAACCCCCGTTGAATCAAATCCGGTAAGCTTGAAAAGTTCGCTTGCGCGGGTCAATCTACCCGGATCTTTGGCACTGTACTTTGCAATTACCTTAGCCTTGAATGTACACTTTGCTCCCCACAATCGCAGTTTGCAAATCTGCAAAAATCTGCACTCTTGCCCACAAAAATGATCAAAAAAACAAAAAGAATATATATATATTTTTTTATTAATATATACAAAAAGAATATTAACCCGAATAACAAGAAAGAAAATACGCTACCGTCTCCCCGGCAACGGCGCCATTTGATTGAAAGAATTAAAGTTAACCGCAATCAAGACGGTGTCGCTATGCAGCTAGCCGGTTGAGCACGGGTCGATCCACAGGGAGATGGTTGTATGTCCTTTCTTGTTTTAGACGAGTCAATAAAGAATTTGTATGAGTTTGTTCAATCTAACCTATGTGTATTATTTGCAAGTATAAAGTTGTTAAGAAAAAGATACGAAATTGTAAGCTAAAGAAATCCGTACTCAAAACCTTTGAGCCGAGTCTTGACCAATTGAAGCTAGAGCAATTGGCAACAACGTGGATTAGGGGATTTAAGCGCGGTATTCGTGGAATCCGGCTTATTTACCCTTGTCCTTCCGTTCTTGTCTCTTGCTTTCGCCTCCGGCCAAACCGAACGCAACAGTTCGCGGTTAGGAATCACCGTTACCTTGGTAGGGTAGGGTGCCTAACGGAGCGCTTGCGTAACGTTTGGGCGGAGTTCAATGGAAAATAACGGGAAAAGGAAATGAGCAAAGAAACATTAACATACAATACCGTATTTATTCTTAACAATGATAATTACAACCATTCACAAAATGAGCAAAAAAAAAGAGAGAACAAAAAGAACAAAGAAAAGAAAAGATTACAAGTAAGTAAGTGTATGAATTTAAATTACAAATAAGTAAAGCAAGATAATAAAAAGCAAGTAATAAATAAGCAATAAAAAGAACTAGAAACTAGAATTCAAGACAAGCATGGGATCAATAGCCAACCCTTAAACTTGCAAACTCAATCAAGAGGTTGCAAGATCAAGAGAAGGGTAGAGAACGCAAGTGAAATGAAGCGCTAATTCCATAAGAAAAATACGACCCTTGAGATCAATAACAAACCCTTAACCTTTCAAGCTCAATGAAGAGGTTGAAAGATCAAGAGAAAGCAAGAATCTCAAGGGGAAGTTAAACAAACAAGAATGATACAAAAACCCTCATCTTCATTAACATCCACTCAATGCTCTCACTACATTTTCATGGAGGAAGAATGAAAAAGAAGAAGAAGAAGAAAACTAAAACTAATAAAAAGAGGGCATGAGAATGAACACCACAAGCTTGGCAAATTCTGGGATATTTATAGGCAGGCAACAGAAATTCTAGGGCAACATTCTGGACCCATGTAAAAAGACCAAACAACCCTTGAAGTTTCGTCAACTGTGGCGCCAGTACGGCCGCGGATCCGCGGCCTAGACC
This sequence comes from Agapanthus africanus, assembly GCA_030015575.1. NCBI lineage: Eukaryota > Viridiplantae > Streptophyta > Magnoliopsida > Asparagales > Amaryllidaceae > Agapanthus > Agapanthus africanus. The sequence continues at coordinate 488,342,113 of CM057341.1, forward strand.
CCCTATTGGCCGCGGATCCGCGGCTATATGGAGGAGTTAGCTCCTCGGATTTTGTGGGTTGTCCTGGTTTGTGGTTCACTTCAGTGTGGTATATGACTTTTCTCAGAAACTCTTCATAATTCTTCCAGAATTTTAGTAGAACAAAAGGTGATGTGATGTGGATCTTTTGCCATGATTTCCTCGAGCTCCGCGTAGATTTCTTGGATCTTGTGTTGACATTGAGTTTTGTGCATGACATGACAATCGATTTGCCATTTTGTCCCTTAACTGGTATGTGGCAACACACGGATAGAGAGCGGAGACCGTGTTTTATCTGTTGTTGGCAGTAATCCGGAATTTGTCGTACTTTTCCAAGATATTCACTGTTTAGAGCTGAGACTAGTATCCTGCAATTATGTAGCAAACACTGATAAAATGTACCTGCCTATAAACAAACGAGCGTAAGAATGGGCGGTATAAAATGCAATATTCTGGTATGAACACCAGACCAGATGTAGCTTACGCACTGAGCGTGGTAAGCAGGTATCAGTCAGACCCAGGAGAGAAGCACTGGATAGCTGTAAAGAACATTCTCAAGTATCTGAGAAGGACTAAGGATATGTTCTTGGTTTACGGCAGAAAAGACCTCCAGATCAAGGCTTTTGCCGACTCCAGCTTCCAGAGTGACAAGGATGACTCCAAGTCCATGTCAGGTTATGTCTTTACCCTCAATGGAGGGGCGGTGTGCTGGAAGAGTTCCAAGCAGGACACTGTTGCTGACTCGACGATGGAAGCGGAGTATATCGCTGCTTGCGATGCCGCAAAAGAAGCAATCTGGATGAAGAAGTTCCTAACAGAACTTCAGGTGGTTCCTACTGTAGGGTTACTAGGCACACTCAAGAGGTTCCACAAGGCATCTACCATGCCAAATTCAAATTTTTATGTGCCTAACAACTCTATGCAAGATCGTTAACTAGAGATTAGGCAAAACGAAAAGCTAGTAAACTACTTTACTAGTAAGTGAAAGGGATTACAACCTTTGTAAATCCGGTCCTTCACTTCAATAGCTCCGTGTTGATGTCCCTTCACTGCGATCATCGGGATCCCGGACTCTAGCGTTGGTTTCATCGGAGAAATAAGCGGGGTAGGTCGTTGACTTCGAGGCCGAAGATGATCTACGTCGGGGAGACTCAAACTCAAGCTATTCCTTCACTTGGTCATAAACTTTGTGAAGAGAACACCCTATACTACATGGCAAGTAGTAGAGGATGAAGAAATAGGAAGTGGGTTCACTTTAGAATTAGATTTCTCACTCTTTTTCTCATGGCACCATTAGAGCTAGCAAGCTTTTGTGGAGCTTGATGATGAAGAAGAAGAAGAAAAGAATAATAGAATAAAATGAAACTTCTCCTTTTAATTATGGCACCATGGTTGAGTTAAGCTCTCATGCTTAACTCATGTAGAGAATTAACCAAAGCATTAGGTTAAGGGTTGGGTTAACTAATATCCTAAGGAAATGACAAAAGATTTGACTTTGTCAAAGTTTCTTCAAGCTTCATGAAGCTTGATAACTTTGACCAAAGCCTCACTCTTTTGTTATTTGTTAGGAAAATAGTAAACCCTAATTTAACCTTGATTTGGTATAAGTCTCATACACACAACTTGTTTGTATCATCAAGCATGATACAAACATGTACACTTGCATATATCACATATAAACAATGTGCACAATCAAGTGAGAAAATCAATCTTAAGTGAACCAATACTAGTTAATGTAAAGTAATATATCAAATATATAATTATACATTAAATCATTAAATCAACACTTGATTTAACGATCCGGTCATATTGCATATAACCGACTAATATCAATAGCAACAACTTATCGAATCAACACTTGATCCGATAACCCGGCTATATCGCATACAACCGATCAGTGTCACAAATCGCGAGAATAGAATACAGTATCACATACTTGTATTATTCTCGGTCCCACACATATCTCATATGCGCTCCTATTTCATTTCGCTTGAGCCAGGAAACTCCTGTGTAGGATTCTAAAGACTCGTCAATACGCCGGCAGTAGGTGATGATCATATCAAACACCCACAAGCCGCAAGCGGTCTGCCAAACGTAACGGCCACCCGGGTGTTGAGCGATCAGAAGATCAACAAGCAAGCCTGCTCACACTTCTGTGAATCCAATTAATAACACTACCATACAGTCCGGTCTCTTCGTCTGATATGTCGCATATCTCGACTAGGGGTGGTAAACGTCAGACCCCAATAACTCGATAAGTCGTGTCGATATGAGGCTCATAACGGGTTGAGAAACTACTGGTAACACTGACCAGTAAATCCCTAAAGCAGCCTTGGCCAAGGACTTCCTGTTATAGCCAATCGAGCACAGCGCAACATCAACTCCCTATATCGGGAGAGACGAAACCCCTCCTATCGCTCATTGCCTCCATGTGACTCGAGACTGTACCCAAAAACCACCGTTTTGCACGCCCTCTTGGACATGGTAAGGTGGAAATCAAAGCACAGTGGGAATCACACAAGACTCTATGACGATCTCGGTTCTACAGACTAACATGTACCAGTGTCACCAGAGAACTGCCATCTGACGTAAGGTATAATACCATCTGGGAGTTCTCGGTGAGTCCGTCCAGTGTACCCAGTCTCCACTGAGCACCCGTATATCATCTCTGATGTCAAACACCAATGGATATGGGATCATCCATCGCCCATCTATATGGGTCGAGAAGCTACACGCTAGTCTACTCTGGTATATCGATGCCCCGTCTCGATACACCCACGACTAGGGACTTTGAAGGATGTACTTATGGACTATCATGTCCCCACTAGTATGATCCACATCATAGTCCAGGTAGTTAAGTACACATCCTAAGGGCTTTACCAACATGTAGCAGAGAGACAATCAGTGTACACGTTAAGGTAAAGAGTAACCAGATAGCATACTATCATATCGAGCAAGAAAGCCATCCCTATATATGTCCAAGCATCCACTACAATATACATCCTATGTATAGTAATGGCCTCTAGGGCATACATATAACTAACAATCTCCCACTTGCACTAGGGCCATCTGATAGCAGTGGTTGTAGTATCTCATACTCAACCATCCCATAAAAGTCTCTCTCTGGGAAAAGGCCTTTGTGAGTGGATCCGCCGTGTTGTCCTCTGAGTCTACTCTCCTAACCTCGATCCCCTGGAGATCAACCATCTCCATGATCAGGTGATACTGCCTTAGAATATGTCTGGATCACTGATGGGACGGGCGTTCCTTGGCATAAGCCACAACTCCATTGTCACACAATGGGAGGAACAAAGTTCATCTCATGAACTATTATACACCCAGACTTCCTCTTTGGTAGTATCTTTGGTAGCGATGTATCCAGCCTTTATCGTCTTGTATGCCATTGTATCTAGCTTGGAACTCTTCCAACATACCGTCCCTCCACTGAGGGTAAAGACAATGCCTGCGACTGACATTCAGTCGTCTTTATCACCCTGAAACCTTTCCAGTGATTCTTCCCAGGATCGATTGATACCATCTCACTACAACTAGTGAGTATCCTAACATCCAATTAGATCTATCTCATAGATCCAAAACCCAGGATTTATGAGGTATCACTTTGATCCTATATGGAGAATCCTTGTGATAAGCGGAGATTGACCGAGTGTATCATAGGAAACTCCTTCCCTATCATAAGTATGTCATCCACGTACTCTACAAGGATCACCACCATACTCCCTACTACCTTTTTGTATATACAAGGTTCATCTACAATTTTGATGAAGTCAAACTCTTTGACTACCACATCAAAACAGATGTTCCAACTCCGCGATGCATACTTTATCACATAAAACATCTTGCACACGTTTTGGCTGCTCCCACTGTCTACAAAGCCCTCTGACTGTGTACTTATAGACTCTCTCTTCTAAATCTTTATTTAGAAAAGCAGTCATGACACCCAACTACCAGATATCGTAGTCATGGTATGTAGCCGTGGCAAGTAGGATCTGGATGGACTTAATCATAGGTACTTAGAAAAGGTTTCATCACAATCCATAGCTGGTCAATGATGCAAATCTTTAACAAGTCTAGCTTTGAAAGTCTCAACTTTTCCATGTACACCACAGTAATCTTCTCAAGATATACTTGCTCCTGATAGGGATTTAACCCTTCAGATAAAGCAACCAAAGTCCATACTTTGTTGGTGTAAAAGGATTCCATCTCAGATCGATAAACATTCATCCATTCTTACAGCGTCCCACTCCCGATGGTCAGCTCGAAACTAGTTAGGTCATCATCCCATGATGCAATCCTCGCTCCCACTGTCATAGAGAAACCGGAGTATCTCTCAGGTGGGTGAGGAAACCTACTAGATCGGCGGAGAGGCTGAGGTCGTTGGTTGCTATTGAATCTTATGGTTCTACCAAATCTTCAGCTGCAGTTTGTATAGATGGAACTATTTCCAGTTCTACCTCATGACCAATAATTTCTTCATAAGAAATTCCCTTTCACAAAGGTGGCATGCTGAGAAACAAAACATTTTTGTTCCTCTATTAGGTAGAAGATATTCCCTTTCGTATGCTTGAGATATCCAACAAATTTCCACAGATCTGACTTTGCCTCGAGCTTGTCCGGATTTTGCTTTTCAGACATAGGCCGGACAACCCTAAGTCTTAACAAACTTAAGATATGGGCCCTTCCCTTTCCATATCATATATGAAGTGGTAGGAAACTGATTTGATCGGAACCCTATTCAATAGGTATGCAACTTCATAAGTGCATAACTCCCTAAAAGGAAATAGGAAACTCAGTAGTACTCATCATAGAGCACACCATATCAAATAGGGTGTGATTGCTCCGCCCCGATACACCGAGGTGCTGTGGTGTATACGGAGGAGTAATGATGAGAGAGAATCTCATTCTTAAAATAGTCCAGGAATCCCGTGCTCAAGTATTCTCCTCCTTGATCACATCAAAGGACATAATACTTATACCCGTTTTTGGTTCTCCACTTCTTTATTATATTCTGTGAATATCTCAAATGCTTCAGACTTGTGTTTCAACAGGAACATATGTCTGAATCTCGAGAGATCATCAGAGAATTTAATGAAGTAGAAAGAACCGGTCTTGGCATTTGTAGACAGGGGACCTTCATACATCATCATGTATCATCCCAAGAGTTTACTAACTCTTTCTCTGTTTCCAGTAAACGGAGCTATGGTCATCTTGTCTCTGTGACATGACTGGCAAGTTTCACAAGATGTAAATTCAAACTGATTTAAATATGCATCTTAATGTAACTTGAGCTAGTCGGGTCGCATTGATATGACCTAGTCTACAATACCTCAAGAAGGATTTGTTCATTTCTGAACTCTTCCTCTTGTGTGTGTTCTGTATACTAAGAACTGTAGTTTGATTTAAAACGTTAATGCTTTTAGATAACGTGCCTGAACCGATCAACTCTTGATATAGGAAATGTTCAAAACATTATCCAACAACACAAAATTATATCCTTCTTTATCTAATAAAGTGACTGATATGATTTTGTATATCAGGTTCGGTATCTAATAACATTCATTCAGAATCAATGTATTCTGGTAATACAGTGTGACAATGACCAACAGACTTGGCTGCAACACTTACACCGTTTTCTGCCTCATGAAACTTATCACCCGTTCTCAGTTCCCTACCTTTCTATAACCCATGTAATATATAACATATGTGGGATCCTGATCCGGTATCAAATACCCAGGACGTAAAGGACACTGAGAAACAGTTCTCGGTAATGAATACAACCGAAGATGATGCATCAGCATGCGCTTTCTTCGTTTGGGTGGCACGGGAATTCTGGTATTCCCCTAAATCCTGCTCTGTCTTATAACATTTATAAGTTGGAGCAGGACCAACATTCCCCAGCTCAGTATAACAAGCGGGTTCGGTCAATACATCCGTTTTATTATCTTGATTAAGGCGTGACATGGTCGCTACCTGGAGAGAGAGAGAAGAAAACACTCTGCGTGCGCTCTTGCAAGATCAGATTGGTTATTATTTTATCTAATCAGGATGGATCCCACTGTTTTTATCAAATCTTCCTTCAAACCTTAAAAGGAAAGACTAGCCGGGATTAATTACACGCTACAAGTTCGCCAATCTTTCAGCCAGGCCAGTGTCGGTACTTTGAGGGAGGTTCTGCGTGCTTTCGCACGGACCTAATTAAAGTAAACCTCGTTTTCCCAGAGGCGTAACCCCGTTGACACCTACTTGATCGGCTAATTGCAATGTGTAAAACTCTCCCAGGAGTAACAATTACTCGCAGTGGGTATCGGGATCCAACTATCTCATAGAAGGTTTGCGATCTCATTGCAAATTTCAACACTTGAAATTCTCGATAATTTTTTTTACCCCTAGCATCCTATGACCTTAACAAAGGCCAACAAACCATAGGCTGCTAGTCAAGTTCAACCCGTCATTTCTTGATTGAATTAAACTCACCCGAACGGCCCTTGACAAAGGCCAACAAGGTCGCTCGACTACCCTAATCCAATCTGCATCATATGCATAAGCAGATAAGTACTATTCAGCTACCGCACTCTACGCCTTGACAAAGGCCAACAAACGCAACACGAATACTAAACAGTCCTTATCTGAAATGACGGAGGGCTACGACAGGTTTTTTTATAAAACCTATTGCGTGATGAACTTGATATCGTTGTAGAATCAAATGATTTTAAAATGGAGTGTTTTTTAGGCTTTTCTAGTTTTGCTAAAGGGGTCACTTCCGGTGAAGGGATCGTCGGCCTTTTCCTCATCGAATAAGGAGCAGGATATATCATATATATCACTATGCAAAACAAAAACTCCAAAAGCAATCAAAAGACAAACCGAGGGGTGTAGCATCTGCCAGTTATTGCTAAAGGGGTCACTCCCGGTGAAAGGATCTCGGCCCTTTCCTTATCGAATAAGGTGCAGGATGTTCTACAAGGAACACCGCGATGCAAAGCAAGAACTGTAGCTACCTGTTTTTGAAAATTCGATTCCACAACATCTTTTAGGTTTCTTTTTCTTTCATTAATCGCATTAATGAAGTCCCATCATTTAAGTCACCTAAACATCACAGATAAATACGACGTACACTTATGCCATCCGCATTCGCCTCTATGTCTCCTCGTGCACCGTTAGGTTAGGTAACTAACGGCAGAGCGGGACAAGGCTAGCACGGGTGTAAAACATAAGTAACGTCTATATAATATATCGTATATACTATATACAGTATCTATCACAACATATCAAATGATCACATCACAGATATCGCAGCAGATGAAACATATATGAAATATTGGATATTCTAGGACGTCCGTGTTTTCAATACGAGCCAGTATAAAACACGGATTCCACGGTCGCGATGAATAGCCAAACCCACATCCCTAGACCCCTACGAGAGCGGCAAGCAACACTGCCAATTCTAGGATTAGGAGACCCGGTCTCGACCCCTCGAGATGGTCTCCCACTGGACCCTAGAACCCGGTTACTTGTGCTCCCCGCCTTGGGTCTACCTAATGCGGAAAAGTAAATAATATACAAAAGGTGACATCAATCTCATCCCGAAAGTGCCCCAAAAAAAGAATATTACATACAAGTTATTTCCATGAATGAAAATGAAAAACTCTCATTTCACATAAACCCCCCGGCTATTCAAACGCGACGATCCAATAAAACATATCCAGCAACACATAACATCATATGTCATCAACGTAAGTAAACATGCGTATCCCAATTGTCGTTGACATATAGCAACGAAACCGGCGATATCACATATTACACTTACGGTCACAGAAAAGAAAGTGTAAAACAACAACAGTTGGAATCCGAAACCTCTTTAGACATCGCATGCCTAACAATTATAAACTCCGCATTTTATTCTCTTTATCGAAAACTCTTTTCAATATCAAGTCGGCAATTCAACAAGATTCCCGACATACTGATCGAATGCTCGTCGCAAACTTTAGTAGACGGCCGCACCCCCGGATGACGTCGACGAAGTGCACTAATGCGGAACACCGCTGCCGCGAGCACCCGAACGGATGCTTTTGGCTACGGGGTTCTCCTACAGTCACTTGGTCGGGGCCATGGGGCGTGGCTGTCTTTTAAATTTACCGGCGAGTATCCGCGTACGCTACGTGATTGCGACGGACTTTTGATCACATCAAAATTCCGTGGCAACCGATCAAATGAGACTAAAGTGCTATGTTTATAACATTCAAATCAGTTATCTCATAACTACTTGTGGATTCCAAATATTGTATCACATTCCAGATAAATAGAAAATGTTAAACTTTCCGATCGAACAATCAAACACCCAAGTTTCCCCGAAACAACTCAACACATGAAATAAGTTAAAAAACATACACTTCATGCCACAGTACCAACGGTCCAGCCATAGAAGGGTCAAGCCAACGCCTCACATGTGGCACGCCGTACTGCCCAAAACCCTAAGGTTCAAAGGGCAGTTCAAGACGGTCACATAATCGAGTTAAGCTTTGTTGTCTTCTAGAGGGTCCATCGCGTTACTTGCACTACTTAGACGTTTTTAAACTACGGAAAAATCCAACACTTGAAAATTTCCCGGCAAGGGAAAAAGTGGGTATTTATATCCGGTCGAACTTTTTAACATGTTCTAAAGTACCCGGAAAAACATAAACAAAGTTAAACAATACGATCGAAATATCGAGTCCCCCAAACAACCCAGAAAACTCAACTGTTGAGTATAGATTAAAAATTCCCAGAAAACAGAGGAAACAGCTACGGGCATTACTGTAGAAAATTTTAACCCTTCGAAAATCGTTTAGGCGGTTTTTCGGTAATCGACTCATTTTCGACTTTTTCCGTAAAAAGTCAAAATAGGTATTTTTCATTGTAGACCTAATTATACAAAATTTAGATAAGATATTACTGTAATTTTTTCACTAAAATGTCACTTATAATTTTCTAGTTAAATAAAATTTTTCGTAATTAATTATTTTTCTTATTATTTTAAGCTTTTAAAAATACATTAAATTAGTGATCAATACAAATTTAATTAGGTAAATTTCATAATTAGGAATCTTTATAAGCTAAAATAAGGTGTTAATAAAATTGTATCATGACTTGCAAAATTTTGGTTTTATGGTCTGAAATTTATGAAAAAATGATGTAAAATGGGGTTTTTTTTGTAAAAAGTTGATGTGAAAAGCATTTAATGAGAACATAAGTGGTTATTTGACTTAGAAACTTCTACAATAAACCCCCACATGCTTCCCCCACCTGCTGGCCGAGCCAAATCTGAAGCAAACCCCTTCATTTCCTCACTTCTTTTGCTACATTTTCATGTCAAAATTCATTAAAAATCCACAAATTCATTCTCCCATTCAAAGCAAAACCCTAATCCACTCTCTCCTCAAGCCAAATTAGTTCAAAACTTGATGAAAGGAGGCATCTTTGGTGGCTTGAGCATGCTAAGGTTCCACTTGGGAGGTGAAATTTCTAAACTATTTGTTAACTTGTAGTTTAAATGTGCTATAATTGAAATTTGAAGTGTTAATTTAGTAGTAATTGTTTGTTTAGGAAATTCAAGAAAGGGATTTGATTTTGAATTAGGGTTTGTAGCATGGTTGTTGGAGTTAAGTTAGGGTTTGGTTATCTAATTAGTTAGATTGGTGAATTGTGCGATGTTGCGCTCGCTAGATCGATGAAATTGCGATATTTGCATCGAATCGGTATGCTTTTTGCTTACAAGATTTTTATTAAAATTAGGATGTGATCTAATTGCGTTATATTAGCGATATAATTAGCATCATTTACGACTATTAGAGTGCGCGAATGCGGGGTTTTGTCTAGCCGGATTTTAGTTTTGTCGATTTCCCCGAAATGACGATTCTAGTTAAGATTTAGCGATTTTCGTGTGTTTTCCCGCGGACCGAGTGCACGTTATGTTTAATTCGAGAGCGTCGATATTTGTATATTGTGACTTGCATCGTTTTAGGCCATGTAATCTTATGCTTGGTGTTGTGCAAATATAGGATCGGTTGGGGAAACATCGGACACGGCGCGTAAAGGCAAGGCGATGGTCGGATCGGATTAGCGAGGCATTCAGGTGAGTAGATGTATTCATCTATGGGGGAATCGTCTGGATGGCGCGAGGCTCCCCCTAGTTAGGATTACCCTACTTCTTGCAAGATTTATATTGTTAGTTAGCTTATCCCTTTATGTACATTGCATACCCTTATAGCTAACCGTATATTAGATTGCATGGACATTCATCTACACTTATGCGATATCACTTCGTAGGACACGAACACCATTACCATTGGCATCTGTTGCACGCGCACTATTCATGTGACACACACGCCTTTGGTAATTGCCATGCCACGTACACTATAGAACCTGTTTAACTTAGAATCGCCACTTGCATTCATACATGATATATGAAATTGCATAGCATGCATATACCTCGCATTATCATCATATTTACATAGATTTCTAGCCAAAATTCACATCGTATACATTGATATCATAGACATTTATCATATATAACATGTGAACATTATGATTTTCTTGAGGATTTCAGTATTGCTGCGATTTCTGGATTTTTGGGGAAAACCGCAAGAATTTAACAAAAGCTTATATTTATCATTTATTTAAAACAAAGTTGCGGTTTTCTCGTGATGTATGTGTCGTCCACCATGAGTTTTTATATTTTCTGTTGGATTTCGAGACCCGATTCGAGGAGTGGATGAACCGTCACGGATACATGGTGGGCCCGGTATGGTACCCCGGGGCAAGAAGATCGAGTTGTAGACGATGAGCCTGGCAGGGGAAGACTACCTACCGGTGATGTCTGGCGCGGCGGATATCCGGAGGATACCGACCGTTGTCGTGAGATTGATGATATGGGCCGATGCGGACTGACGGAGCCCGATATTTGAGACATTGATACTGTGAGATATTGAGACAGATATGATTTCATATTTGGTGTCGATGCTTGACACGGGTTTTCAGATGATTTCTTGATGGTACTTAGCTATTATACAGATGTTCATTTTCTAAAGTTAAGAATGCAGTACCCTTAGCATTTAAAACACTTAAGATTTAGTAATGACATTGCATACATGTGCATGCATACTAGAGATATTATATCACATATGGACATACATGTTGTGACGCATTGCGTGCATCTTACGATTGCCTTACTAGATGTTATATTCTACTCACGAGCTGGCAACTCACCCCCGTTGTGCCACAGTGTCTTGCAGGTCGGACTCATCAGTCTTGTAGCGGCGGCTATCTTATCATCAGCTCCTTTTGCTCAGACTCGCGACATCGCCCGTAGGTGGGTTGCGAGCACACTTTATTTCTTTTTGCTCTATCATTGTATCTAGTATTCTCCATCTACCACTTTCTATTTGTATATGCGACCTAGTGATGAGACTGAGAGATTTGTATATATGTGGTTTCTTTTGGGTCGAGCTCACTTGAGCCGACGTTGTGTTTTCTGATATTTTGCATTCTTTTATGCTCTTTTCTTGATATTACTTATATATTGCATGTGGTTGTGATCCGCCTTGGGCGAAGAGCTAGCTCCCGCTTGGGGATGCCATTTGTTGATTATAGGTTATATATATCTTGTTGTACCCATTTTGGGGGATAGAATTTACAAGGGAGACTCTGCCAAAATTTTTGGGAATTTTTGATGTTTTTAAAAAGGGGTTCAATGCAACTTAGTTGATTTAAAAATCGTTTTCATGTAAGCTTTTCCCTCACTCTCTTTGATTTTGGTTTAGATTTTTCTGAGCTTTGGCTGACTTCGGTTACGGTACACCTTAAGACGTCTCGTAATCTAAGTGCCAGTCACGTTCCGTACTTTCGGGACGTGACAAAGTTGGTATCAGAGCAAAGGTTTTACCTTCTTGAGTGTAGGACGACCTTGGTAGATGGAGTAGGTGACTTAAGCAGAGTGGCATAGCGTGGGTATGATCCGCGGCATACTTACGATACGGTACTCCGCCTAAGTGACCTTAGGACATAATTGCATGTATTTCCTTTCTTGATTCCTTACATTCCTTGATTCAATTGCAATGATCTTATCAGTCCTGTTTCTTATTCCAGCTTCGATGCCGCCAAAGACTACGAGAACTAAGCGGGCTGCCGCTAGGGATGAGACGCCTACCCCTCAGGGTCATACTGATCCGCCTTATCCTGACCGTATTGCCAGACTAGAGGCCGGCATGCAAGAGTTGCGACAGATGATGGGATCTTTAGTTGAGTCCAGCCGGGCACAGAGATCCGAGGACGTTCCTTCCAACGCACAGACCACGATTGTACCTGCTGCACAGATGGTCACTCCTGCTGCTACTATGGAGACTATCCCTGTTTCACTACAGGAGTTCATGAGATTGAGACCTCCAGCTTTTACCGGTATAGATGCGACAGAGGACCCACAGGCATTTCTCGATAGGATGGCTCGGATTTGCCGTTCGTTGAGGTGTTCTGATGATAGATTGGTGGAGTTTGCGAGTTTCCGTCTGGAGGGTCTTGCCCAGACATGGTACGATTCAGTAGAGAGAGGCCGAGCTGCAGGTCTGCCTTCTATGACCTGGGATGAGTTTACAGCTGCATTTCTTGCCCGTTTTCTTCCGGAGAGTGTCCGAGATGCTCGAGCCCGTAGTTTTGAGTCTCTGTGCAAGACTCCTGGGATGACGGTGTCGGAGTATGATATACAATTTACCCAGTTGTCTCGATATGCTCCGTACCTAGTAGTCACAGAAGAAAAGCGAATAAAGAGGTTTGTGCGAGGGCTTGATACACAACTATTCCTTGCCATCGGCACCCAGCACTTTGATACATACGCAGCCGCGATGGATGCGGCCTTACTTTTGGAGGAGCATATTTCTGAGACTCCGGTCGTTTCTGGGCCGAAGAGGATCCGTACTGATACGCCAGCTCAGCGGCAGATAGGTAGACACCGTGATAGATTATTTCCGGGAGATGGTGGAGGCAGAGGATTGAGACGAGGTCAGTTATTTGGTTCAAATCCACAGACCCAGCAGTCGTCTCCAGGATGTTCTCGGTGCGGGAGTCAGTACCACCGTATCAGAGACTGTACCATGGGACGTCAGGGTGCTGCGACAGTCCCGCATGTGACCTTACCACCCTCACCACCTTCTCAGAGAGCTCTACTACCTACTCCTGATGATGCTCCACGCCAGCCAGATGCTTCTAGAGGTCGTGGGCGTGGCGGTCCGGTTCCGAGAGGACGAGGCGACAGAGGCAGAGGCAAAGGCCGAGGTAGAGGCAGAGGACAGCCAGCTATTAGTGGTGGACAGGCCCGAGTGTTCGCGTTGACTCCTCAGGATGCACAGGCATCCAATGCCGTCATGACAGGTACTCTGCCAGTATGTTCTTTTGATGCACGGGTATTATTTGATCCAGGCTCCACACATTCCTATGTATCCACGTACTTTGCACCGAGGTTGGGTCGATATTCTTCTCCGTTAGATCAGCCGCTTGTCGTTATTACACCGGTAGGCGAGTCTTTTGTTGCCCGTTTTGTGTACCGATCGTGTTCCGTTCGTATTGGGGAGAGAGATTCTTCAGTTGATTTGATTCTCCTCAATATGCTAGACTTTGACGTTCTTCTTGGTATGGACTGGCTAGCCACCTGTTATGCATCTGTGGACTGCCGTGGGAAGGCAGTCAGATTCAGTTTTCCTGGTGAGCCGGTACTTGTTATTCAGGGAGATCGTAGCGCTACCCTTCCCAGCTTGATTTCTTCTCTTCGCGCTGGTCAGCTCTTAAGAAAAGGGTGTCAGGGATTCTTAGCCTATGTTTGTGATACTAGTTCCACAGAGGTTCCGTTGGACCAGGTTCCTGTTGTGAGAGAGTTCCCTGATGTATTTCCCGACGAGCTGCCTGGTCTGCCACCAGAGCGCGAGATTGAGTTCTGTATTGACTTGATCCCCGGCACGGGGCCTATCTCTATACCGCCTTATCGGATGGCCCCGGCGGAGCTGAGAGAGCTAAATGATCGGTTACAGGACTTGCTGGACAAAGGGCTTATCCGACCGAGTGTGTCACCTTGGGGTGCTCCCATCTTGTTTGTTAAGAAGAAGGACGGAAGTATGCGTTTATGCATTGATTATCGTCAGCTGAACCGGGTTACTGTGCGGAACAGATATCCCCTACCCCGCATTGACGACTTATTTGATCAGCTCCAGGGTGCAGGGTTCTTCTCGAAGGTTGATTTACGGTCAGGTTATCACCAGTTGCGGGTTCGAAAGGAGGATATTCCGAAGACCGCTTTCCGTACTTGATATGGTCATTATGAGTTCTTGGTTATGTCGTTCGGGCTCACCAATGCCCTGGCAGCATTTATGGATTTGATGAACCGTGTATTCAGGCCGTACCTCGATCAGTTCATTATTGTGTTCATTGACGACATCTTGGTTTATTTTCGGAGCCGGGAGGAGCATGAGCAGCACTTACGTATCACATTGCAGACTTTGAGGGAGCATCAGCTGTTCGCCAAATTCTCCAAGTGCGCATTCTGGTTAGACAGTGTCGACTTCTTGGGTCATGTGGTGACGAGAGACGGTATTTGTGTGGACCCGAAGAAGATCGAGGCAGTTCAGTGTTGGCCTAGACCAGTATCAGTTAAAGAGGTTCGCAGTTTTCAAGGTCTGGCAGGCTATTATCGACGTTTTGTCCAGGATTTCTCCCGCATTGCTGCACCGTTGACCGGGTTGACCCGGAAGGGGGTTCCTTTTGATTGGACCCAGGCATGTGAGGATAGTTTCCAGCAATTGAAGACTCGTCTGACAGCTGCACCAGTGTTAGCATTGCCTTCAGGATCAGGCGGGTTCGTGGTATATTGTGATGCTTCTCGAGTGGGGCTGGGCTGTGTATTGATGCAGCACGACAGAGTTATCGCGTATGCTTCTCGGCAGCTGAGGAAACACGAACAGAACTACCCCACCCATGATTTAGAGATGGCTGCAGTGGTATTCGCACTTAAGATCTGGAGACATTACCTATACGGTGAGTCGTGCCAGATATTCACTAACCATAAGAGTTTGATGTATATCTTCTAGCAGCGAGACCTGAACCTGAGACAGCGCCGTTGGATGGAGTTGGTGAAGGATTATGACTGCGAGATTCTATACCATCCGGGCAAGGCGAATGTGGTGGCGGATGCTTTGAGTAGGAGGCCCGGAGGTAGCTTATCTTGCTTGATCGCAGTACAGATGCAGTCGACAGCGGATTGGCAGGTGTTATGTGACAGCAGAGTGCAGTTCGAGTTTACTCCTACAGGGGGACAGCTGGCCCATTTCAGAGCACGCCCACAGTTACTTGACCGTATCCGCGAGGCACAGTCCGGCGATGCCCGTATATTAGAGATTATTGAGCAGATTCGGCAGGGCAGAGTTTCCGAGTTCGTGATCGATGATCAGGGGATACTTCGATTTGGGACTCGACTGTGTGTGCCAGATTCAGAGGGACTGAGGCATGATATTCTCGAGGAGGCACATAGATCGGTATACAGTGCTCACCCAGGTTCCACAAAGATGTACCGTGATTTGAGAGAGGTTTACTGGTAGGACGGGATGAAGAAGGATATTACAGACTTTGTGTCGAGATGCCTGACTTGTCAGCATGTCAAGGCCGAGCACTAAAGGCCAGCCGGCGAGTTACAGCCTTTGCCCATCCCTGAGTGGAAGTGGGAGCAGATCTCCATGGACTTCATTGTGGGTCTACCCAGGACCAGTCGAGGGTATGACTCTATTTGGGTGATTGTGGATCGACTGACAAAAGCGGCTCACTTCCTGCCAGTGAAGACCACTTTTGGATTTTCTCAGTACGCCCAGGTTTATATTGATGAGATAGTGCGACTGCATGGCGTTCCTACTTGCATCGTGTCCGACCGGGGCACCCAGTTTACCAGCCGATTGTGGCAGAAACTCCAGGAAGCATTGGGCACCCGATTGAGTTTTAGCACAACCTTTGATCCGCAGACTGACGGTCAGTCGGAGCGTACTATTCAGACACTTGAGGACATGTTCAGAGCTTGTGTTTTAGATTTCGGTGGTAGCTGGGATCGTCATTTGCCTTTGATCGAGTTCTCCTACAATAATAGCTTCCAGGAGAGGATTCAGATGGCACCTTTCGAGGCTTTATATGGGAGGAGATGTCGATCGCCTGTATGTTGAACAGAGCTCAGGGAGAGCAGTATTTTGGGGCCGCAGATCGTACAGGAGACGACCGAAAAGATACAGCTGATTCGGGACAGGATGAGAGCGGCACAAAGCAGGCAGAAATCATATGCTGACAGGCGCCGTCGCCGACTCGAGTTCGCTGTTGGCGATCATGTTTTCCTGAAGGTCTCTCCGATGAAAGGTGTGATGAGATTTGGGCGGAAAGGGAAACTGAGTCCTAGATATGTTGGTCCTTTCGAGATCCTAGAGCGTGTTGGTCCAGTTGCTTATCGGTTAGCTCTTCCGCCCAGCTTCCCCGATGTTCACCCCGTATTCCATGTCTCGATGCTCCGCAAGTACCTTCATGATCCTTCCCAGGCGATTCAGCACCAGAAGATCCAGCTAGAGCGTGATCTTTCTTTCACCGAGCAGCCGGTGTTCATTTTGGATCTGCAGGTGAAGAAATTGAGGTCGAAGGTTATACCGTCCGTCAAGATCCTTTGGCGTGGCCCGAACAGCGAGGATGTCACCTCGAAGACCGAGGTCGAGATGAGGAAGAGATATCCCCATCTTTTTGAAGGTACGCGTAGTTAAATTCTAAATTCGGGGACCGAATTTCTTTAAGGGGGGAAGATTGTAACCCTTCGAAAATCGTTTAGGCAGTTTTTCGGTAATCGGCTCATTTTTCGACTTTTTCCGTAAAAAGTCAAAATAGGTATTTTTCATTGTAGACCTAATTATACAAAATTTAGATAAGATATTACTATAATTTTGTCACTAAAATGTCACTTATAATTTTCTAGTTAAATAAAAAATATTTCGTAATTAATTATTTTTTTTATTATTTTAAGCTTTTAAAAATACATTAAATTAGTGATAAATACAAATTTAATTAGGTAAATTTCATAATTAGGAATCTTTATAAGCTAAAATATGGTGTTAATAAAATTGTATCATGACTTGCAAGATTTTGGTTTTATGGTGTGAAATTTATGAAAAAAATGATGTAAAATGGGGCTTTTTTGTAAAAAGTTGATGTGAAAAGAATTTAATGAGAACATAAGGGGTTATTTGACCTAGAAACTTCTACAATAAACCCCCACTTGCCTACCCCACCTTCTGGCCAAGCCAAATCTGAAGCAAACCCCTTCATTTCCTCACTTCTTTTGCTACATTTTCATGTCAAAATTCATTAAAAATCCACAAATTCATTCTCCCATTCAAAGAAAAACCCTAATCCACTCTCTCCTCAAGCCAAATTAGTTCAAAACTTGATGAAAGGAGGCATCTTTGGTGGCCTGAGCATGCTTAGGTTCCACTTGTGAGGTGAAATTTCTGAACTATTTGTTAACTTGTAGTTTAAATGTGCTAAAATTGAAATTTGAAGTGTTAATTTAGTAGTAATTGTTTGTTTAGGAAATTCAAGAAAGGGATTTGATTTTGAATTAGGGTTTGTAGCATGGTTGTTGGAGTTAAGTTAGCGTTTGGTTATCTAATTAGTTAGAGTGGTGAATTGTGCGATGTTGCGCTCGCTAGATCGATGAAATTGCGTTATTTGCATCGAATCGGTATGCTTTTTGCTTACGAGATTTTTATTAAAATTAGGATGTGATCTAATTGAGTTATATTAGCGATATAATTAGCATCATTTACGACTATTAGAGTGCGTGAATGCGGGGTTTTGTCTAGCCGGGTTTTAGTTTTGTCGACTTCCCCGAAATGATGATTCTAGTTAAGATTTAGCGATTTTCGTGTGTTTTCCCGCGGACCGAGTGCACGTTATGTTTAATTCGAGAGCGTCGATATTTGTATATTGTGACTTGCATCGTTTTAGGATATGTAATCTTATTCTTGGTGTTGTGCAAATATAGGATCGGTCGGGGAAACATCGGACACGGCGCATAAAGGCAAGGCGGTGGTCGGATCGGATTAGCGAGGCATTCAGGTGAGTAGATGTATTCATCTATAGGGGAATCGTCTGGATGACGCGAGGCGCCCCCTAGTTAGGATTACCCTACTTCTTGCAAGATTTATATTGTTAGTTAGCTTATCCCTTTATGTACATTGCATACCCTTATAGCTAACCGTATATTAGATTGCATGGACATTCATCTACGCTTATGCGATATCACTTCGTAGGACACGAACACCATTACCATTGGCATCTGTTGCACGTGTACTATTCATGTGACACACACGCCTTTGGTAATTGCCATGCAACGTGCACTATAGAACCTGTTTAACTTAGAATCGCCACTTGCATTCATACATGATATATGAAATTGCATAGCATGCATATACCTCGCATTATCATCATATTTACAAAGATTTCTAGCCAAAATTCACATCGTATACATTGATATCATAGACATTTATCATATATAACATGTGAACATTATGATTTTCTTGAGGATTTCAGTATTGCTGCGATTTCTGGAATTTTGGGGAAAACCGCAAGAATTTAACAAAAGCTTATATTTATCATTTTTTAAAAACAAAGTTGACGTTTTCTCGTGATGTATGTGTCGTCCACCATGAGTTTTCATGTTTTCTGTTGGATTTCGAGACCCGATTCGAGGAGTGGATGAACCGTCTCGGGTACATGGTCGGCCCGGTATGGTACCCCGGGGCAAGAAGATCGAGTTGTAGACGATGAGCCTGGCAGGGGAAGACTACCTACCGGTGATGTTTGGCGCGGCGGATATCCGGAGGATACAGACCGTTGTCGTGAGATTGATGATATGGGCCGATCCGGACTGACGGAGCCCAATATTTGAGACATTGATACAGTGAGATATTGAGACAGATATGATTTCATATTTGGTGTCGATGCTTGACACGGGTTTTCAGATGATTTCTTGATGGTACTTAGCTATTATACAGATGTTCATTTTCTAAAGTTAAGAATGCAGTACCCTTAGCATTTAAAACACTTAAGATTTAGTAATGACATTGCATACATGTGCTTGCATACTAGAGATATTATATCACATATGGACATACATGTTGTGACGCATTGCGTGCATCTTACGATTGCCTTACTAGATGTTATATTCTACTCACGAGCTGCCAACTCACCCCCGTTGTGCCACAGTGTCTTGCAGGTCGGACTCATCAGTCTTGTAGCGGCGGCTATCTTATCATCAGGTCCTTTTGCTCAGACTCGCGACATCGCCCGTAGGTGGGTTGCGAGCACACTTTATTTCTTTTTGCTCTATCATTGTATCTAGTATTCTCCATCTACCACTTTCTATTTGTATATGCGACCTAGTGATGAGACTGAGAGATTTGTATATATGTGGTTTCTTTTGGGTCGAGCTCACTTGAGCCGACGTTGTGTTTTCTGATATTTTGCATTCTTTTATGCTCTTTTCTTGATTTTACTTATATATTGCGTGTGGTTGTGATCCGCCTTGGGCGAAGAGCTAGCTCCCGCTTGGGGATGCCATTTGTTGATTACAGGTTATATATATCTTGTTGTACCCATTTTGGGGGATAGAATTTACAAGGGAGACTCTGCCGAAAGTTTTGGGAATTTTTGATGTTTTTAAAAAGGGGTTCAATGCAACTTAATTGATTTAAAAATCGTTTTCATGTAAGGTTTTCCTTCACTCTCTTTGATTTTGGTTTAGATTTTTCTGGGCTTTGGCTGACTTCGGTTACGGTACGCATTTAGACGTCTCGTAATCTAAGTGCCAGTCACGTTCCGTACTTTCGGGACGTGACAAAGTTGGTATCAGAGCATAGGTTTTACCTTCCTGAGTGTAGGACGACCTTGGTAGATGGAGTAGGTGACTTAAGCAGAGTGGCATAGCGTGGGTATGATACGCGGCATACTTACGATACTGTACTCCGCCTAAGTGACCTTAGGACATAATTGCTTGTATTTCCTTTCTTGATTCCTTGCATTCCTTGATTCAATTGCAATGATCTTATCAGTCCTGTTTCTTATTCCAGCTTCGATGCCGCCAAAGACTACGAGAGCTCAGCGGGCTGCCGCTAGGGATGAGATTCGGGCGGGCCCGTCTGAGGCGAGGATCGAGCGGGATGATACACCTACCCCTCAGGGTCATACTGATCCGCCTTATCCTAACCGTATTGCCAGACTAGAGGCCGGCATGCAAGAGTTGCGACAGATGATGGGATCTTTAGTTGAGTCCAGCCGAGCATAGAGATCCGAGGACGTTCCTTCCACCGCACAGACCACGATTGTACCTGCTGCACAGATGGTCACTCCTGCTGCTTCCACGGAGACTATCCCTGTTTCACTACAGGAGTTCATGAGATTGAGACCTCCAGCTTTTACCGGTACAGATGCGACAGAGGACCCACAGGCATTTCTCGATAGGATGGCTCGGATTTGCCGTTCGTTGAGGTGTTCTGATGATAGATTGGTGGAGTTTGCGAGTTTCCGTCTGGAGGGTCTTGCCCATACATGGTAAAATTCAGTAGAGAGAGGCCGAGCTGCAGGTCTGCCTTCTATGACCTGGGATGAGTTTACAGCTGCATTTCTTTCCCGTTTTCTTCCGGAGAGTGTCCGAGATGCTCGAGCCCGTATTTTTGAGTCTCTGCACAAGACTCCTGGGATGACGGTGTCGGAGTATGATATACAATTTACCCAGTTGTCTCGATATGCTCCGTACCTAGTAAACACAGAAGAAAAGAGAATAAAGAGGTTTGTGCGAGGGCTTGATACACAGCTATTCCTTGCTATCGGCACCCAGCACTTTGATACATACGCAGTCGCGATGGATGCAGCCTTACTTTTGGAGGAGCGTATTTCTGAGACTCCGGTCGTTTCTGGGCCGAAGAGGATCCGTACTGATACGCCAGATCAGCGGCAGATAGGTAGAAACCATGATAGATTATTTCCGGGAGATGGTGGAGGCAGTGGATTGAGACGAGGTCAGTTATTTGGTTCATATCCACAGACCCAGCAATCGTCTCCAGGATGTTTTCGGTGCGGGAGTCAGTACCACCGTATCAGAGACTGTACCATGGGACGTCAGGGTGCTGCGACAGTCCCGCATGTGACCTTACCACCCTCACCACCTCCTCAGAGAGCTCTACTACCTACTCCTGATGATGCTCCACGCCTGCCAGATGCTTCTAGAGGTCGTGGGCGTGGCGGTCCGGTTCCGAGAGGATGATGCAACAGAGGCAGAGGCAAAGGCCGAGGTAGAGGCATAGGACAGCCAGCTATTAGTGGTGGACAGGCCCGAGT